>MU223767.1:894888-925861 GCA_018584345.1 Thuja plicata
GGGGGGGGGGCAGAGTCATGAGCCTAGTGAAACAAACCATTATCAACAACCATTCAAATAACATCAACAACTAAATTATATATATATGCAGCCATTGGAAGAAAGTTGCAGACCCTGCACAATAAGGTATTCTCATTTACATATTTCAACTTATATAAATGTATATGCAAAATGCTGCATATATATTTATGTAAGTCTGAATGTATGATCTCCTTCTTCTTCATCTTCACACTTGCAAAACAATGGGGAAGAGAGAAAGAAAAAAAAAAAAAATGGACCTTAGGGTTAGAAGAGGAAAAGAGAAGAAGTTTTGGAGAAGAGAGGTAAAGAAATGATTATTATTTTTACTTCATATTTTGACCCTAACCCTAATTTTGAATTAGGGTCATGGCTTGCAAAATATGAGAGGGAAAAAAATGAAGTTTTAAACTTATTTTGAAAAAAGAGCTTTTTGTGGGAAACTATTCCTATTTGTTTTCTAAAAAGGTAATGCTATTGTGATTTTTATAAAATGCTTTTCTAAAAGATTTGATAGGATGTTTTAGAAAGTTTTTTTTAAGAAGTTAATATTTTAATATTTTTATAAGTGTAAAATCTTAAGGAATTTAAAATTAGTGGTCCTTTATTATTTTACTTATAATAATTTAGACTACAATATATTCCATAAGATTATAGTAGAATTTAATCTTGGAGTAAAGATAAAATAAACTAAGTTAATTATAACTAGAATTTCAAAACTTGTAATGTTGACCTTTAATTAATTGACTCAGAATTTAATTATTACAAGTATTTAGTTATCTTTGTTAATGGGGTTTTATAAGTTAAAACCATTATTGTAATCGAATATTAAAGGAGGTAATAACATTTTCAAAAATAATAGTGAATTTCATTGTTAGGTATTTTGTCAGTTTAAATTTAATTAAAAAAAATGTGATCGCACCTTAGATTGGACTTTATTCTCGAATTATAAATGTATTCAGTATTCCAGACTTGAAAACAGTTAATTAAATTTAATACACAAATTGATTATAAATTAAGTCATCAATTAAATTGTCTTAGAGGATCAATTCTATTCTGATAAGGTTATTTTTATGGGACCAATGTATGTGGCCAGTAAATTGGCCATCGTAAAAATAGCGCTATTTTAATTCTTTAGTAAACTAGTCATCATTAATAATTTTTGGGGAGTAATGAGTAATTAAACATTAGTAAATCCAATAAAGGGTTAGGTTTAGTATTTTCTTCTGAAACATTATTAGCCTTAAATGGAATAGTGTGTATTAATCCACTTGAAGAACTTATTCAACCTAGACTCATATTAATGTTTTAGGATCGAGGGATGTTGTCTTAAGGACATGATTCCCCTCAACCCTGTGAAAGTTACCAATGTTATGCAATCTAGAACTCTTTCAGATAGTTGCAAGATTAACATTTCATACTTAGGAAACCCTAACTGTAGCCCTTAAAGTCTTTTATACCTTTATAAAAAAAAGTTGTTGCATTTTTGGGTGCAAAAATTTTGGGCATGACACATTACTATTGAAGAAAATCATGGAGGATATGTTAGATTTGGTAATGATGCCTCATATCCTGTGAAAGGTAAAGGTTATATATTTTTTCTGAATAATACAAGATATGATTATGTCTATTGGGTTGAAGGACTCAAGTATAAACTGTTGAGTGTGCCACATTTAAACAATACATGACACGAACTAGAATTTTAGAATGAAAAGGTAAAAGTATTTCATCATAATGGAACTCCAATTGCCACTGGAGAACAATCTAAAGTTAATTTGTTTTATCCTTATACATCTACTAAGAGTTGTCTATTTTCTAAAGTTGAGGATGTATGGTTATGGCACAAGAGGTTATGTCATGTGAAATTTGAAAACTTAATTAAAGTGAGAAAAAAGAATAGAGTTAGAGGTCTACCGAGATTAGATAAACCTGAAAATGTCATGTGCAAAGGATGCCAAGTTGGTAAGATGACAAAGTCAAGTTTTGCATGCAAATCTTACACTATAAAATGTATTTTGGAATTAGTGCACACTGACCTTTGTGGATCGATGAGAACACAAAGCTACTATGGTGATAGATATTTCATTTTATTTGTTGATGATTAATCGAGAATGATGTCTGTAATATTTTTAAAAGAAAAATATGATGCTTTTCAAATGTTTAAGTGGTATAAGGAAAGAGTTGAAAAGGAAACTGGAAGACAATTGAAGTGTTTGAGATCTGGTAGAGGAGGAGAGTTTACATATGATGAGTTTACACTTTTCTGCAATGAACATGGAATAAAGAGACAAATGTCTGCACCAAGGACACCACAACAGAATGGTATAGCAGAAAGGAGATACATATCCATTGTTGATTGTAAAAGAACACTAATGATTAAGAATGATATTTCTCAAAAATTTTGGAGAAACAAAATCAACATTGCAGTTTATACACTAAATCGAGTACAATTGAAGAAAGGTACAAACAAGACTCCATATGAGATTTGGTATGATCATAAAATGAATGTAAGTTATTTTAAAGTATTTGGAAGTAGGTGTTATATTCTAAAAGATGCAAGAGATGGAAAATTTGATTCTAAAGGAGATGAAGGAATATGCTTAGGATATTCTACCAAGAGAAAAGCTTACAAATGTTTGAACAAGTTTACTAACAAAATTGTAGAAAGTGAAAATGTAAGGATTGATGAATTTGTAGAGAAAAATGACAAGGACTACCAAAGATTTGTATATGTTCAACTTGAGATTCTTGATACCTTACCTAAAGCACAAACTAAGCCGGAGGAAGCTGAATAGAGAGCTCTACTACCGAATGACAAAAATGAAGAATTACCACCACCTATCGAGCCTACTCTAGCTAAGTATGTGAGAAGACACCACTCACTGAGCAAGATTATTGGAGACAAGAATGCTGGAATTAAGACAAGAAGCAAGGTAAGAGATAATTGTTAGAAATTAATCTTTCCTTGGTGAGCTATGTAATTAAAGGATAAACCAAAGTATCCTAAATTATATTTTTCCTCTAGTCCAAGTGGGAGGACATGTCACATTTTTGTAATTCCTGTAATAAAGAAATTAGATATTTCTCATTAAGAGGATCCCTACACATGTCACACACCTAATGTGAATATGACACTCATAGAGTATGGGATTTACATGAAAACTCCTTAACTCATCTCTACTTAAGAGATTCTTTTCACACACTTCCTAGGTTGGCTCTCACAAGTTGGTTCTCATGAGAGTTCTTCTCTCATTCTCATTATTTCTCTCATAATGTTGTGATGAGCTTCTTCCTAAAGCTCTCTCTCCTTCTTGGCTTCTTTCCTCATTCATATTATAAGCACAAGGGGTTTTTCTTAGTTTTCCCCTTTCAAAATCTTTGTCTCGAGTGTTAAGCATGGATCTTCTTATGCTTTTGGTGAAAGTTCTTCATTAATTTGGTTATGGTAAAACTCTTCCCTCTTGCTTCACTCTTTTGGATTATTTTCTAATCTCTATTTGTTTTCTTAATATTTCTAACATGGTATCAAAGCTAGCTAAATTATTGTTTTGAGTTTTGCATGAAGGTACCATTGAAGGATATCTCGATTGAGAAGGAGAATTTTTTTTTTGTTAATTGATTTATTTCTTATTTGCAAATCTAACATATGGTTTTATACCTAGTTCTTGATGGCTTACCACTAGATCTAAGTTTATTTATCTCTATTTCTAGTTTTTTTAACATCTAACCTCACCCTCCGCCGGGTAATCGCAAGGGTTTTCTAACTATCTTATTTGCAGGTTTATACTTTGCTCAATATATTATGATTTGTCATTATTTTTCTCAAAAACCTAATATATCTAGATCTAACTATTGTTTTTTATTCATTTTTAGTATATCTAACATTTCTTGTAGCATCTATAACATTTTTTTGCATATTTTGTACTAATGTGTCTTTCAACATCCTTTTATTTACATATTCATATTCTTGGATCCATCCTTTTATATACATTTACAACATTTAAATTTAATATACTTACTATTTATTAACATTCTTGCAGCGAATCCTCTTGAATCGGCCCCAAACTTTGCATCATTATAAACTTTGTTATTTATAATCTTCTATTATTCTAAACTCTATTATATCAATTTAAGATCAACAAGTTTTAAATGTATCTTTTTGAACTCTACAAGTAGAAGAGGGTGTTCTTTTTTCTCTGCTTATGAGAACTATTTGAACTTTAATGATTTTTTTAAAAATCCTCCAGCATTGTTTTTAAAAACATTTTTACTATCAAAACATTTTTTTCTATCATTAAAAATATTTTTTTCTTCTTCTACGTATGCTCTCTGCCTTTTCATCCTTGGCCACTCACTCATTCTCCTCTAGCAGTGTTTTTTCACTCAACAAACATCTTTTCTTTGGTTGTCTTTTTGCCTCTCCAATCGCAACAACTCAAAACATTTAAAAGTGCAGCATCACCCTTTTTCATCATTCTAACATTTCTATATTTCTTTGCATTATCAGTCCTCCCTTTAGAATAACAAAGATAATAAAACTTGCTGATAAAAATACTGATAAAAAATAGAATTATTATAATATTTTTTAAATTAGATATGCTGAAAGAGATTAGTGGACTGTCTATATCCATGTGATTGATGCAATGTTGATGCAAGTTTCATTAGTTGGCCTTGTCTGTGGTCATTTGTGCATTAATATGTTGCTTTTCTGAGAGCATTGATAAACACTATTGTACCTACTTCATTTTGACACTTTGAGTATATGGTTTATCTTGATATCATGTTAGCTACATTGCACATTTTTATGATTGCTCATGATTAATCTCATTCGAAATTTTTCAAAAATTCTTTAAAGTTGAACTATTTTATGATACATATTATGAGTTTATTTTCAAAGGTGTACTGATTTCTATCAAGGCTAGATCCCAACTATGGAAAATCTACTTGTGGTTTTTTCTATTGTTTGATTCGGGTGATATATCATGAACCTTTCCAAAGACATCAATTCATTTACACATGTCCTATGAATCACAAGACTACTTGAAGATGTGCATATACTCACACTTGAACATATTTAAAGTACGCATGTACTTCTCTTGGCTCTACCAAAGAATCTTGTACATTATGTTTCCAGAAGGCCGTTTGCAAACTTGAAGACAATACATTTTCTTCCTCATATTGAAGATCAAGCTACACAATTTTGTAAAAATTAGGTTTCATACCCCTTGTTGTAAACTCCCCAAGTAAATATTAAAGGGGGATGTTAGAAATTAATCTTTTCTTGGTGAACTATGTAATTAAAGGATAACCAAGGTATCCTAAATTGTATTTGTCCTCTAGTCCAAGTGGGAGGACATGTCACATTTTTTTAATTTCTGTAATAAGGAAATTAGATATTTTTCCTTAAGAGGATTCCTACACATGACACACACCTAATGTGAATGTGGAACTCATAGAGTATGTGAGTTATGTGAAAACTCTTTCACTCATCTCTACTTAAGAGATACCTCTCTCACACTTCCTAAGTTGGCTCTCACAAGTTGTTTCTCATGGGAACTCTTCTCTCATTCTCATTCTTTCTCTCACAATATTGTAATGAGCTTCTTTCTCAAGCTCTCTCTCCTTATTAGCTTCTTGCCTCATTCATATTATATGCACAAGGGTTTTTTCTTAGTTTTCCCCTTTCAAAATCTGTCTCGTGTGTTAAGCTTGGATCTTCTTATGCTTTTGGTGAAAGTTCTTCATTCATTTGGTTATGGTAAAAATATTCCCTCTTTCTTCACTCTCTTGGATTATTTCCTAATCTTTATTTGTTTTCTTAATATTTCTAATAATAATACATGCTTAATTTTTGAATTAGAGCCAAGAAGAGTAAAAGACTGGGTTAAAGATATGAAAGAAGAGATAGATCTGATAGAAAAGAAAAACACATGGAATTTAGTACCGAGACCTAAAGATAAAAATGTTATTGGTACAAAGTGGATTTTTATAAACAAACTAAATGAGCATGGAGATGTAATCAGAAACAAAGCAAGACTAGTTTTCAAGAGGTGTGCACAAGAAGAAGGTATTGATTATGGTGAGACTTTTGAACCTGTTGCTAGATTAGGAGTTAGAATTCTACTAGCATATGCAGCTTATAAAGGTTTTAAAGTTTATCAAATGGATATCAAGTCTTCATTTCTTAATGGTATTATTGAAGAAGTCTATATAGAACAACCTGAATGATTAGTTGAGAATACTAACAAGGTCATGGTATGTAAATTTCATAGGGCACTATATGGTTTGAAACAAGCACCCTGAGCATGGTATGAAAGTTTACATTCATATCTAATCAAGATTGGATTTGAAAGAACAAGTGACAACAATAATATGTATCTAAAATGTGATAGTGATAATAAGATTTTGATTGCTGAAATATTTGTTGATGATATTATTTTTAGAAGAAATAACACATTATGCAGATCTTTTACTGAAGATATGAGAAAGGAATTTGAGATGTCCATGATAGGGGAGATAAAATTATTTCTTGGACTATAGATTCAACAAGTCAAGGATAGGATCTATATTATACAATCAAAGTACATCAAGGATATCCTAAAGATATTTGGTATGGAAGACTCAAGACCGGTTGGAACATCGATGATTACTAGTTGCAAGTTATCAAAAGGAGATAAGCCAAAGGAAGTGAATGAGACACTCTACCAATCAATGATTGGTAGGTTACAATATGTTGTACATAGTAGATCTGATATTGCTCATGCATTTGGTATTGTTGCAAGATTTTCTACCGATCCAAAGGAGTCACACATGTCTGTAGTTAAAATAATATTTAGATATCTGAAAGGAACTAAAGACTTTGGTCTACTATACAAGAAAGGAGGAAATTTTGAGTTGAAGGTCTAAACTAATTCTAATTAAGATGGAAATATTGATGATAGGAAAAGTACAAGTGGAGGATCCTTCATTTTATGACAAAGATCAGTGACATGGCAGAGTAATAAACAAAGTTGTATATCATAGTCTACTGCCGAGGCCAAATATGTTGATGCAAATATGAATTGTGCAAGCATTGTATGGATCAAACAACTAATCTAAGGTATGCAAGAGGAGATTACTGATCTATTTACTATTTTTTGTGATGATAATAGTTTTATAAAAATATATCAAAGAATCTGGTGATGCATTCTATGACCAATCACATTTCTATCAAGTATCATTACTTGAGAGAACAAGTTCAAGACAAGCATGTGATGTTGGAGTATGCGAATTCAAACAAGCACTTAGCTGGAATATTTACCAAGCCACTACCAAAGGATTTTTTTGAGTATCTCAGAGGAAAATTAGGGCTCCTACCCCTATCTAACATTTAATAGATAAAGATGCATGTTGCATCAATTATATGATTCAATAGAATATCTATTTTGTGAGGTGATGCTAGTGTTCACACTTTAGGTGATGTCTAAAGTTGTGAAAAATAATTTTGTATACAATGAGATATCAGTACATGCAACACATAATCCTCTGCCTGAACAAGTTTTTAGGAGTATACACCTTTGGCATTGGTTTCAAAGAGGGAGTATGAGTGTTGATGATATAAGAATAGAAAGAGGGAGAATAAGTAATTGATAAAAACAAGAGAAAAGAGAGAATGAGAAATGAACACAGAGGGAGAACAAGATCAAAAAAATAAGAGGGATAAAAGATAGAAAAAAGATGTTAGAGTATGTCATCATCAATTGAAAGTGTTTCCATCAATGCCAAAGAGAGAGATTATTACTCAACTGATGGCGATGATGATGAAGAACAAGATCAGAAGTATACAAGATTGTAGAAAATATTAGATCAGTTGTTGTTTTCTCATTGATGTCAAGCAATTGATTTTTGGTTCATATTGAGTTGCCATATCTTTCATAGTATGATTTAATTGGACAGTTAATACAGATTAGACAATGATAAGTTCATATTGATATAGTTGTTTTCTACTTTACATTTGAAGTTGTCAAGTTGGTAAGCAGATTGAGAAAGTTGGTAAAAGGAAACTATTTAGTTACTGAGCAGGATGAAGTCTATCAATAAAAGGGATGTGTCTATCAGTAAGAGACACTGAGACACCAAGAGACTGAGCAATCCATGACACCAAGTTTAGAACTTAGTTACCGAGAAGAATAGTTATTATAAACAAGGATAAAAACACATTTAATGGCAAGCCACAGTGATATGGAATATTCCAAGTATGAAAAAGAAGTTAGTTAAAAATATTTACGTTTAGGAAAAATCAAGGAGATGATCTATGATAAAGATTAAGCCAAAAAATTAATGATAGTGATTCCAAGAAAAGTTCAAGTTTTGAGGTGATGCTAATGCGGTTCATCGAGTATCAAATTCATTGAATTGGTTCAAAAATTTGATCTGACGTCTAAGATTGATTGAAGGAAAACCTAATTAAGGATATTAAGAGGCAAAAATAGAGTATATATAAAGAATGAGATTGTATGAAGTTAAGGTTGGCAAGTTGAAGTGTGGATGTGCTATCGAGTGAAGAAAAAAAGGAGAAATACGAGTCTAGAACAGAGACAGATGAAGTATTAATGCCAGTAGTCAAATATTTCATAAGGGATATGATAAAGAAAGAGGTAGTTGTAGTATTATAGATCAAATTATACACTGTCGCTTATTAACATTTTTAGAAGAGAAATCTCTTAACCGATTGGACTTAACCATATTTTTGTAAAATATTTGTGAAATTTGACATTCTAAAAGAGTGTTCAAAGCCCTTTAACTAGGCCACTCCTAACAAGGTAAAGATCCTAACAGATCTGAGGAAAACCCCCTAACAGGGTCACATTTGACAATCTACATTGTAATCATTAACAAGATTGGCTTTTAACCGAGCATACTTCAGAAGAATATTTTCATTTTGTGGGTGACAATTCTCACAAAGGTTTTTTCCCAATTAGTTTTCCTCGTTAAACACTAGTGTTATATTTGTTCCATGTTTATTTTTCATGATATTTGCAAATCTCTTAAGTTATTTATGATTTGGTTATTGTAGAAGTTTATCTTACCGAGTTGAATCATATTTTAAGTTATAAGGTTTAAAAGATTCACTGTTTCTTGATTCACCTCCCCTCTCAGTAAGCTGACATACTTAATGTATATGTCTATGAGGTTATGTTTCTGGATGCCTAGGTAGAATATAGAGATGTTGATATCCCTCACAGTGATAGATCCCTTTTCTATAATTTTTACAATAACCAAGATGAGAAAGTACCTTGGTCCAACCCTAGGAAGCTTGAATTAGCAAAGGTTATAGTGACAACTGTATTTGAAGATGTGGAGCTTATTAATGTCTTGGCTTGCGATTATAAATAAGAAACTAGAATAGTTAGAGGGATTGATGGAAACCCTAGTTTGGTCGTCATAAGATCATGTATTGAAGAATACTTTGGCCTGAATAGGAAAGAACTCACCAAGATTGATAGGAATGGATATTGAGTGGATTATGAAAGGATGGTGAAAATATTTGGATTGAGAGAGGTAGCTTATTTTATGAAAAGAGGCAAGGATAACATACCAATGGTTGTAAATGATAAGGCTCCATTTCGCACACTTGAATTTATAGATTTATTTCAAAAAATATATCACGGTTCATGTCATTTTTATGGTGATATCATAGAATAAGAATGCCAATGGACTTAATGTAAGTGTCCATGAGGATCTAAAAGCCTAACATTAACCTGGAATTTGACATTTCCAGTGAGATTGAGAGAATTTTGCACAATTATTTGGTTTACTAGAATACAAGTAGAACTTTTAAAAAGTATTCTCTATTGTGTCATTTAATACTCTTCCAAAATAATAATGTGTTTTGACATTCGATGAAGTTAACTACTATGGATGGTCAGGAAAGAAAAATTCTAGATCAATTATGGTGTAGGATATGGGACAAGAATAGTAGAGACTATGATTATAAGGCATTTCATGATACCTTTGTTGTGTGGATATTCAAGGCACTTAGGGTTCAGATTGAATAATTCATTCTAAGATAAGGGCAATTCTTAGGCCATTAGAATAAAATCTAGAAAAGGGTAACACTCACAATTTTGTTGATTGGATATTCAAGTATGATCACACTCTCAGTAAGGTATATGGATGGAAACACCCCCCACAAGTTACCAACTTTTTGTATCAAAGATGGTTGCCTTTTTTGAATTTATTTGGCAGATGATGTGGTTTGAGAAGGAAGAAAATGGACCAAGGAAGAAGGGGACTTTCTTACCCCATGTAGTCAAGTATGTTGGATTGTCTACTGGTTCTAGTTCCCTGGAACAATTTCATGATCATTTAAAGAAAGCATATTGTTTGAAGAATGGAAGTGAGAGGGTCTATGACCTTGAAGGCTAAATTAATTTTTTCATAAAAGAATTTAAACATCAAACTAACATGGAAGGGGATATTTCTCTAAATTTCATGGCTCCTCAAGATGTTATACAAAGATGAAAAAGGTTGAATATATTGAAGAAATTGAAAGAAGACAAACAAAAGAAAGGGAAACCATAGTTTCATCATGATCAGATCCATGAAATAATAAGGATGGATTTATGCTTGAGAGATTTTTAAAAGCTATATGGAAAAGCTACAAGTAGTGTGTCATAAGAGGTTAAGATCGATCCTCCTAAAAGACATATAAAATTGGTTATCCATGATTTAGATTCAAAGAATGCATCAAATTCTCCCCCTCTTAAGAAGAAGAAACATGATGAGACAATACCTATCATACCTTATGATGATAAATAAGGAGAGGGGGATACTGAAGAAGCTACTAGCATACTCAAAGTACTTGGTAAAGATGAAGATGTTGATAATACTGGCTTTCCATCATTATTTCAGCAGGAAGTCCATGGTTATAAGGCTTAGCTTCTGGAAGAAGAAGAACCTATTGATTTTATGGATGAAAGGGAAGCTACATCAACCAAATTTATTGAGGATGAGGAATTCATCAAAACACAAGAATTCAAGGAATTTTGTATTCAAATGAGAATAAAATATTTTGAGGAGAAAAATAAACTAAAATGGATGGGAGTCAAAGAATATAAACATGAGGAGGTCATTGAGTAGACACTCAAGGAGTTGAGATTTGATGAGGTAAATTGTACCTTGGAAGAGGCTAGAGAGATGGTGTAGAAGAGTAACATGATAATTGTTCTAGGGCTAAATCTCTAACATTTATTCTTTCTTGACCAAGTCAAAAAACAAGAGGACCCTACATTTGTTACTGAGTTTGATACTAATGAAAAGATAATAGGGTTAGGTTACAATCCCAAAATTGAGGTTCTGGCCATATGGGTGAGTTTTAAGGGCCCACATAAGCCCAAATTACTTAACATTGTCAAAGGAAATGATGAGATGGCAGTGGTGCAAACAATGGAAAATACTTCTCCTTTGGTATCAGCTATAAAAATTAATGCATAGAGAAAGATTTAATAAAGACCAAGTCAAATACATGCAAGAACAAATAGAGAAGGTGAAGACAAGGGAGATAGAGATGAACATAGCCATCAATTAATTGCACCTTGATAATATCTCTTTGAAGAAAGAATTGCAAGTATTAAAGAGTAGTAACCATAGCAAGGCTTTGGTACTACATAATGTGTTGGGATAATGGAGAGGTGTGTACTAAGAGGGGAGGGGTGAATCAGTACCCTTAAAAACTTTCAAACTAATATTTGTAACCAAATGTTCTGTAATAATCGACTGAGTAGATGACATACACCAAATATATAATGTCACCGCTAAAATGTAAATTCATGTAAATTAAACAAAAAACATACATGAAATTAAGTACTCATGACGCTAGTATTTTGGTATCGCAGAAAACCCTTGTTAGAAGGTAAAAAATGTGGTGGGGATGAGACCCACAAAACTTCACTAGTGTAGTAAATAAAGTAGCCTGTTAAAGCTTACAAAGATTGATCACTTCTGATGATCTCACCCTATTAGGAGTAATAGTGAGATCGATTAGATCTACCTTGTGAGAGGATTTAGCAACACAAAGTATGTGTGCACTCGGTTAAGAGATTTACATAAAGACGGGTAACTCTACTCTGTCACGAGATTTTGGGGTCTATTACAATTGTTAGAAAGTAACAGAATTGTGATCTGAACAAATACAATCTCACTATTGTTGATACACATCCATTAAGTGCATATAAAATATATCACCTCAATGTGAATGATAATACCTTCTTCTATGTTCTTCTTGGTAGCCTTGCCTCTGTTCTAAAAAACTGATCACTACAATGTAGTCTTTGTCTAAAATCCTTGTTTGATATCTGATGTCCATAGTATGGTGGCTACTTAATCATTTCTTGATCAACATACATTGAAAATGACATCTATACATTATATATATCAAACTCTATGACCTAATTATGGTTTTACAATATCATCCATAACCTAAGATCAATGATGTACATAATTTACCTTGATCATCTAAACATAGGAGATATAAACAATTAATGTTGTAAATCTGTAATTAATGTTCTCCTCGATCATTGTAAACCGTTATCCAGGTCAAAAAATTTTTTTTCCTAGATTTATGTGCCATAAAAAACTTTTATGTGGCCTTTTGTCCACTTGATACATGTTGTCTATTGGTGCTTGGTGTTTTCTGTGTATCTCAGTTATACTGCTATTCGGTTATACTATGTATCTAAGTCTATAATATAGCTCGGTAAATTTTGTATGTTCAGTGATCACTACACTTGGTTAACTCTGTGTGTGATCAGTGTTCTTGGTTAACTCTTTACTTTGGTGATTATACCAACTGGCCTATTTATGACTCTATTACTGACTGTCCATTTGAGTTCTTGAATACTAATGACAACCTTCAATTCTCTTTTGGAGTAACATTCTCCCGCTTTGGCATTAGTATTAAAAAATTAACATTTAAAAATTACTATACATAGTGACTCCCACTCTGTACATGCTCGGTATATGTATATGAACCCCCTGATTATAGTTCCCCCCTTTACTATACTTATAAACATATATTTCCCCCTTTTTTGAAATTAATGACAAAAGGAATATAATTTACAATTTGTCAAAAATGTTAGGATGGGCTTACTTTAGATTTTCTAGTAGCTTCTCCCATTCCCCCTTTAAATGCTCAAGGGTCAATAGTTCTAAGCTTAACTGAGCATGCATATCATATATGATTTTTGTGACTGATAGGTTTGGGGTGGCAATCAAATCCTTTGCCAATGTCACATGTTTCTGCATCACAACTAAATGTGGTATTAACATTGCCTACAACTCAGTTACATGTTATCTGATTTGATCCTCTTCTTTCTTTAAATCTAGTCTCAGCCACTTGTTTTGGAGAAGCTTGGTGTAATGCATGTTGCTCGGTTGATATACTATTTGCACTATCTTTTAGATCTTGATCTATTTTCTTCATCTTTTCACTAATCTTGGTAGTGAAGTGATCTAAAGTGCACAACTAATATAGAATCGTAATGGCTTCAGATATAATAGTTTCTACTCCATTTACAAATTTAGACTGATTTACCTTGTTTACTGCCATTGCTTGGATGATCTTTTCAGTAACTTTGTATTGTATCTTCTTTTCAGCTCTCTCTTCCAATTTCTTCTCGACATCAATGCCAAGTTTGTTAATTTCCTCAGTGAGAAGTGAAAGTTGATCAAGCATGGGGGTTTATTCATGTATGTTCACATCAGGAACAACTTGATTCAAAATCTCCTTAGCAGTCTCTAGCACTTGTGCACTTTTGCATTCTTGCCTCTACTTGTCCTGTGCTACTTTTTGGGTATAGAGTTCACCATACCTTGTTAAAGCTTCAGGTTCAAGTGTCGTTGGATCACATTCAGGGATGTTAATGATTTCATCAAGTGTCATAGGATGCTTTCTTCCTTTCTTCTTTTTCTTCTTCTTCTCTTTGGTGCACGATGAAGGAGATAATGTCAATGCCAATTGAGCCTTTTGCTCAGTTTGTTGCTTTGCTAGCTTGGTACTCAGTGCGATGAATTGGGAAGGTTCCTCAATAGCTAACATGGTTTTAGTAGTAGAAGTGTCTATCATTGATTTTTTTGTATTACCTTCACCTTTTCTATTGCATGAGTGGTATCTTTTGGTGCATCACCTTGTGTTGTTCCACCACTATGCTCGGTCTCTTTACCATGTGTATCATCCTTGTCTTAATTTGTGTATGTAACCTACTCAGGTGTCTCTTGTTGTGATTCACTCTCTATTTCAATAGCTTGTACCAAAATAGGAAACTAGCATGGTACCATTTCTCGAGCGACCTCTGTTGTGTCTTGTTCATCCATTGTCTCGGTAGCTCTGATTAGCTCATCTTCTTTAGCCTTATCATTGGGATCACCTCTAGTTATATCATTTATTGTGATCTCTGGATGACTTAGATTTTTCAAGAGTTTAGGAATACCATCAAGTACATTTTCAACAACTACATCATTAATATCAATTGTTATCAGTTCTATAATCGGTCGTTGTCCCTCAATACTGACTAGAGATGCAATGTTTGTTTCTTCCTTGGTGTCCTTGATTTACTCTAGTGGATTCAATAGTTTTTTACATATTTGGGTGCTCTCAATATACACTTCCTTGAAATTTCCTTATAGGATATTCAATTCTTGTGCCTTCTTAGGAAATTTCTTGGCACACTGCTGCATAATATCATTTATTTTCTCTACTGTACAATAAAATTTAATTAGACTGAGAGCCGTCTCTCTCATCTGTTTCTTGGTGGTGAGTGCATATGACCATCATGCTGATATCTTATCATATAATTTTGAGGGAATGTAAGTAGCAAATTCAACAAGAACTTGTTTGAAGTTGATCATCATACATATGATTTCTTCTTCAAGTTTATCTTTGTGCTCGGTAGTCAGATCTGCATATGCATGTATCTTAGGATGTCCTAACCGTCTAGTTGTTAGGATTGCCTCTACAATTTAGTCAATGGTTTATGGTGTTTTGGTCTATAAAACCTTAAATTGATCTAGATTGTCATCAGAATCATCCTTTTCATCCTTGTTCCTCACATATTTCTTTCTTTGTCTCAATGCTGGATTCTCGGTAGTGCCCTTCTGTTTCCTTGTTTGGTATGTGAGCTTCAGTGAGGGTCTTGTTATCTCTGCAATGCCTTTCTTCAAAGGTGGTGAGTCTATAGTCACTGATTGTGATCTATTCTTTGGCGGAGATTCATTCTTTATGCTTTTTCCCCTTTTGGTCTTAGGTGCCTCAACTTGTGCTTAATCAGACTCGGTGGCATCAACATCTTGTGCAGTTTCATATTCTTGTCCGACTGAGGTTTGCACCTTGGTATCTTCAAATGACTTGTCTAATTCTTCATCGATGATATAAAATTTTCTCTTTAAGTTCTTGACTATCTTAGTCTTTTTCCTTCCCATCTTTTCAACTTGTAGACCAATAGTTATTCGGGTCTGGGCTTCATCATTTGTGCCAAATCTCATGGTAGATTTGTCAACAGGTTCATTCAACAATTTATCTATAGCTTCTGAAGCAATGTCAATATCTAACTCATAATCCATAGGAGGTATCCATGTTGTCCTTGGTTGTTCTACTTTGATGAGAGTAATATTGGTGTCAACTACAAAACATATCTCATCCTTTTATTTTTCTACCAATTGCACTGGAATTTGAGTTCTCTTTTCCATCCTAGATTTGAACTTAGCAAAATAATCATTCATAACCGGTTTGAAGTTTGTGCCTAAGCTTGTAATCAAATCACTGATTTGCGGTGTAATTGGTCCGTTGGTTTTCCATTTAACAGTACCGATGGAGGGAGAAAATTTTGTAGGTAGAAGAATGTGCATAGAAGTAGTGAACCACAATTATAAGTGTTCGACCATGCTGATCTAATGGTTTCGATACTCTCTTCAAATTGTCTCTGCAATAGCTCGATGGGATCAAGTTGTAAACCTTTCTTAACAATCTTGTAAGTAATGTCAATAGCTCCGCAAGCAACATTGTTCGGTCTGCTGGACTCGAATATCTTGTAGACAATGACATATGTGCCAAACCTAAGTTCATAATCACTGATTGAGTTAATCTTTAGACCTATTCCATCCCAATTGGCTCTTGTAGGATTTTCAATCTCGGTTCTCGGTGGGTGCCTTAGGGATTTTAATTTATCAAATATGGGATACTCGGTTACTGTGTTTATAACATCTTTTATTATCTTCTTTGGTTTATCCAGCTAGAGCTTCCCATCATGTACTCTGCTCAAAATAATGTGTATCCACTCGGTTTGAAAAACCTTGAAGAAATTTAGGGAATTGGTTAACCCTTTGACCTCCAGATGTTTATGATCATCTTTTAACTTCCCATCTGTGCATAGTGATTGATATGTAGAAATAAACTTGAAATCCCCTATTTTACCTATCTTATAGTGAATGAATGCATGTACATATTGAACCAATAGAACCCTAGGCGAGATCGATGAAAATGTGCCTTTGTTGTTGGGTTGGGCTGCAACTTGTGGATGTATCTTATAGTTCAGCTTTGCAAGTGGAGTTCTTCACAAGAATGACCTTTTGTCCTTCTCCATCTTTGCCTTCATGGTTCGAGATGTGAATGCCATGATTTTTGATTTAGGGTTTCATGAAAAGGTGCTCGAATGACTCGGTAAGTGCAGAATGTGTAATGAATAACCTCTTAGCTACTTGGAATGTCTTTAGAATCTCTATAGAATGCTGGAATACTCTGCTTCAGATTTTCTCTCAAATTCTCTGTTCTTCTCTGTGATCATTGTGTGAATGACTGAGTTCACATTGATCAAATTTATAGTAAATAGCTTTGGGTGGTGCAATAAATTCTTGTCACCAACCACTCAATGGAAAAACATTATGCTCGGTTAACATTGATGATACTTTAGCTCGGTGAGTGTACCAAATGTGTGGTTTCTATAGCAACTTGGTTGTCTCACACATATTCACCGACTGATATTACTAACTTGGTACATATTAACTAACACAACTAGATCAAAGTAATCAAAAATATAATACCATAGTGCATCTTAATTCATGCTAATTTGGCATTTGTATACTTAATATAGGAACTAATGTAAGATATAGCTTTGCAAAACATAGTTCCTTACTTGCTTGTATTGCTCAGGTGGAGATAGTGGAGCCACCTAATCCATTGGATGAGGTGTCACCAACTATTGTGCTTGGTCCTACATTATCATTTGATGCTTTCCTCTACATTTGGTTTTTTATCCTCACGATTTCTTCAATTGTATTTCCATTTCCATAAGTATTTATTTGGTCTACATAGTCTCTACTTAAGTGACCGACTTTGTGACAGTGAGAACATGTCAGTTTGACCAATTCCTAGATTTGGTTCACCATTGTCTCATATAGTTTTCTGCTATATGTCCATATTTACCACATGCTATAAAACTACTCCAAGTTTTATAATCCCAAGCATAAGCATTACCTTGCCTTCCCAATTGATTTACCTTTTCTTGTCCTTTAGGCTTCTAGATTTTCTTTGTATTCTTCCTGCATGATTGTGATGTATGACCACACATGTTGCAATTTTGACAGTATTTATCCATGTATGGTTTCTTCTATGGTTTGTTCAACTTGGATCTACACTCATGTGCTTGATGTCCATGCTTATGACAGTTATAGAAAATACCATTAAATTTAGGAGGGTTTCTAGGAATACCTTTTTCTTTGCTCCTGCAAACATTTGATGTGTGGTCTGGTTTTCCACAGTGATGGAAAGAGGGCTTCTTAGGCTTCAAACTTGAGTAAACATTCCTTTGTTCAGCTTGAGTTGATGATTCTCCTTTCTCAGTATACCATAATCTGGTATTATTGTTCACTCTTTTTGATAGTTCACAAATTCATCCATTCTCTTAGTACTTTCTTCTGATCTCTTAATCACTTCATTATGTTGTTGTAAAATCTTCACTTCATTTCTTAGTTTCTTATTTTCTTCTTTTAGTACAGCAATGTCTTCTATTCTTCTTGAAATTTCAGTATTTACTCGGGTTTGCCTCATGGTTCATAGTAACCACTTGATTGGTGATCTCAAAGTAATGTTCAGTAAGTCTCAATATCTCAGATTCTTTTTCTTGTAAATTTTTAGTCATCTGTCTTCTATCATCAAAAACCATGTTTCTATCTTGTTCATCTTTCTTTGCATCATTAAAGACTTAAACCATTCTAGCCATTTGTGTGTCTTGACCAATATGTAGTGCTTTCGCTTGTTCAGTAAGTTGTTGATTGTTCTCAGATAGATTTGATATGATTCCTTCAAATGCATTAGATATGCTACTAGATTCAAATCCAGATGTGTCAAATTAGTCATGAATCTCTTCTTATTGATAATCAGTCTCATGACAATGAAGTTCCATGTAATTTCTCTTTAGCTTCCTTGTATTGTTCGACATAGATCTGCAACTGTAACTTCTGATTTTCAATAGTTTTATCAAGTGCGTACCTTTCCATTATAAGATCTTTTCTCTTCAGTGATTAAACCTTCTAAACAAGAGAACTAGCTCTGATACCAATTGTTGGGATAATGGAGAGGTGTGTACTGAGAGGGGAGGGGTGAATCGGTACCCTCAAAAACTTTCAAACTAATCTTTGTAACCAAATGTTCTATAATAACCGACTGAGTAGATTGTATACGCCAAACATATAATGTCACTACTGAAATGTAAATTCATGTAAATTAAACAAAACACATACATGAAAATAAGTACTCATGACACTAGTATTTTGGTATCGCAAAAAACCCCTGTTAGAAGGTTAAAACTGTGGTGGGGATGAGACCCACAAAACTTCACTATTGTAGTAAATAAAGTAGTCTGTTAAAGCTTACAAAGATCGATCACTTTTGATGATCTTACCCTGTTAGGAGTAACAATGAGATTGATTAGATCTACCTCATGAGAGGATTTAGAAACACAAAGTATGTGTGTACTTGGTTAAGAGATTTACATAAAGACGGTTAAGTCTACTCTATTAGGAGATTTTGGGGTCTATTATAATTGTTAGAAAGTAACAAAATTGTGATATGAACAAATAAAATCTCACTATTGTTGATACAGATCCATTAAGTGTATATAAAATATATCACCTCAATGTGAATGATAATACCATCTGCTATGTTCTTCTCAACAACCTTGCCTCTGTTTTGAAAATTGATTACTCCAATGTAGTCTCTGTCTAAAACCCTTGTTTGATCTCTGATGTCTATAGTATGGCGGTCACTTGATCATTGCTTGATCAACATACATTAAAAATGACATCTTTACCTTATATATATCAAACCCTATGACCTAATTAGGGTTTTACAATATCATCCCTAACCTAAGATCAATGGTGTACATAATTTACCTTGATCATCTAAACATAGGAGATATAAACAATTAATGCTGTAGATTTGTAATTAATGTTCTCCTTGATCATTGTAAACCATTATCCAGGTCAAAAAAAATTGTTACCTAGATTGATGTGCCATAAAAAACTTTTACATGGCCTCTGGTCCACTTGATAAATGTTGTCTCTCGGTGCTCAGTGTTGTTTGTGTATCTTGGTTATAATGTATATCTCAGTGTAGACTACTTCTCATTAAAGTTTTTCTATTCGGTAACCACTGCACTTGGTTAACTCTGTGTGTTATTAGTGCTCTTGGTTAACTCTGTACTTTGGTGATTATAACAACTAGCCTATTTTTGACTCTGTTACCGAATGTACATTTGAGTGCTTGAATACTAATGACAACCTTCAATGATCTTTTGGAGTAACAATAATGTTGCCTCTTCTGTACCAATTGACGTAAAGGATGATGAAGTGTCAAAAGAAAAATTGAATAAGTATGCAAAGGAAAATCACCAATTAAGACATACAAATGAAATACTTTTACAAGAAATCCCTAAGCAGGTGTTAAATACTTTAGAGATAGTACTGACATATAGGGTTGATTTGGTGATTAGTAAATGTGATGACGTATAAGATGGATATCATACCCTATTGGACATGTTAGAAGCATTTGGTAAAAATAAGCCACAACTGGAAGAGAATTCTAGGAGAAGGAATCTATATCATTATGATTTGATTAAGCTTTGTTAAGTTACTTAGAGGGATCTATATGCACCTGGTGAAATCAAAGAAACATAGGAAAAAATTGATACTATTATAAAGGAAATAAATTACATAGAACGGGAGGAGGGAATAATATCCTCCTTTCATACTATTAAACATTAGACAATCCCTGCATTCATTGATAATGAGGATTGTGTCAAGAATTTGGAAGAATGGAATATATAATATAAGGAAATGGTTTTGTAGATCATTTCCCATTTGAAGGAATACAAAGATTTTAGTGTTAAGAGTTTTAACATGTTCCTATATAGGATTGTGACATTGGTAAATAAGCTCTCAAAGTTTCTGGTTGAGGTTCGATCAATCACTAGAAAGAAATAGAAAGATTATTTGCTTAATATGCCAAATATTATTCATCATCAATGACCTACTCATATTCAGATCTCAAAGTGGATAGACGAGTACTTAAGGCCTACAAATATTTCTTCCTAGAAGAAGAAACATGTACTTGAAGGAGAGGAGAAAATTAGTGAAGGATCACATAATTGATCAAACCCTGGTGTTATTTCTTCCTTGTTTCAAGTGTGATGCTCTTTAAAATATTTAGTTATCTCTTTAATATACTATTTTATTATGTTTTAGTATAATTTTAAGTTGTTATAATGTTATTTTTAATTATGAATAGGTGCAATTGTAAACGGTCTAAAGATTTTTCCTTCTCCTCATTTTGTATAAATGAGAAACTAGGATCGTATTCTAATGACATAACATAATAGAATAGGAGATAAAATAGATAAAGAAATACTTATATACCATGTACTCAAATCTTGAATATTAATATAAAGATCTAATTTATTTCTCTTCAATTGTGGTGTAGAATTATTTTCTTATAAAATTGGTCCTTTGTGATTATTAATTCAAAGAATTAATTTCCATTTTTAAAACTTGTGTAAAGAGGTTACTTGTCCTTCACACTAATTCAAATATCAAGAAGCATTTGTGAAATGTTGTCTGTATGTTTCTTGTCTAATTGGATTTCTGAAAGAGAAATTAAAATTAATTATAATGATTGGTGTGTTGTGTACTTAATCATCTTTCATTGAAAGGATTGAATGGTTGATAATTTATCTAAAGGATAAAATATTGTCTCACAAAGTTGTACATAAGGGTTTGAGGAGGGGTGACTCTATGCCCAATACCAATAAGGGGCTGGTCTTACCAATAAAAAATATAAAAATTTCAAATAAAATAAATTATTGTTCTCAATAGGAGAAGATAGATAGCATAGAAGTAGAAGCACAAATTAAAGTTAATCAAAGATCTATTGGGAAGCAAGATTTTTAGGAGAGGAAAGTAGGAGATAGTATCAGAAAATAGAAAGATTATAGTCTGAAGTAAATAATCATCAAGTTAGAAGAAATACAGTAGTTAGTAAGTAAATCATTTCATGTGAGGAATACATGTCATTTTGAGATTTAAGGTTGAAGCACAAGCTACAAAATAAACATCATCTGCTATAAAAAAAAGCATAATCTTTGAAGGTAAAGTTGGTGAATAGGTGCACCCGCCTAGGTCATGTAGTACCTAAAGTGCAGAGGATTCCAATCAAGTTTTATTTATCCTCTTAGTTGGCCAAGTTAATTGGAGAGTTTGAGCATAAAGTGTGGCATACTATTAGAAATTTCCAATCTGTTGATTTGGGAACCAATAGATTGGCGTCTCTGCCAGGGAGTTGAATGAAGATAATTTCTAGAATCTTTGATATGATAAGAAAAACACTCTATTAGAAAATATAACCTAGAAGATCAGTATAAATAATTCCTCACATTGAGGTGACGACTCTGAAAAAAGGACCTTGACAATATATGGATGCAGAAATAATCTGTGAATTGAAAATAACTAATTCAAGACATTTGAATCTTAAATTATCCAAAGCTTAATCTTGTATTTTTGTAAGAAGGTAATTGACACAAGGTCATGCCATCAAACATATAGAGTTGGATCAGACTAGAAGCAGAACCAGGAAAAACAAAAAGGAATTGAGTAATTCAAGTCCAATGAGATTTGAATATGGAAGGAGATTCTCTTAGCTAGATTTTGGAATGCCTAATTATTATCCAAATGAGAATGGTCTTCCTATGCTAGGTGAAATACCATTTGAAGAAGAAATTAATTTGTACCAAGTGAATAATGTAAATAAATATCGAAGGTCTACTTATCCTCCTGGTTTTGAAACTTCTAGGTCATGAAGAAAAATTTCAAAATGAGTTCAGAATGATGATCAAGAAAACCAAAGATTTTAGGTAGAGTAGTGGATGAGAGAGAATTTAACTCGCATTACAACTACCATGGAGGAATTGAAAGCCATAGATTAGAATAATGAACTATCCCAATAAATAAATGGTATCCTTGGTCGATTGATTAGACCTACAATGTTAGATCATAATTCCCAAAGATCCAACCAAGGAGAAAGAACCCCTAAAGGCATGCAAGGAAGAAATGACCAAAATGGTAGGATGGGAGTTAATCAGGATCGTATTAGAATCCAAAACAATACCTTGTATGAAGATGATCAAGATTGAAGCAAAAGGTATCAACCTCCACCTTACAATAATAACCACTATAAACAAGGAGGTAACCATCATACAATATATTATGACCAATCTGGGTACTGGCCCCGTCATCATAATTTCTAGTTGCATAATCCTCCACCACCTCCTCCTTATTTTCAAAATTTCAACAATTACAATGGTCAATTCTAATACATTCCCCAAAACTATGGACCTCACTTTCAGCCATATCATTTTGCATTTACAAGAGGTCCTATGAATATTAAAAAATACAAACCATTGGATTTCACATGAATCCTTGGTGCTCCTCATGACATAAAGAATGAATGGAAGGATGATATTCCTAAATTTAGAGGAAGTGTTGCAAAAATTGTTGAAATTTATATGAGAGCATTTTAGAATAGTATGGAGAATCATGAAGTACCTCACAAGGAAATTTACATGAAGTTGTTTGTGTAGTCTTTGACTGATGATTCTAGAGAATAGTACAAAAGAATGCCTAATGATTCAACCATTAGATGGTTGGATTTATAAAAGGATTTTCTTGAAGAATATGGTGACCACACTGAACCTTCTTTTTCTATACATGAGTTAACCAACATAAAAAAGGGATACAATAAATCTATAGCCTAGTTCAATAAAAGGTTTAATAAATTTTTGAATAGAGTTCCTCCCCAAATGAAGCTTACTGATGAAATTTTTTTAGTGTTTTACATGGATTATTAGGATATGAAAACCAATTATGAGATCAGATCAAGAAATCCACACACTTTGCTAGATGCATGTAGAGGTTCAGTCATAATAGAAAATAAAAAGAAAGCCTCCAGAAAAGTGGGAAGAAGGGATGATGTCAAATTTCATAATCCTAGAGCTCCAAAGAAGAATGAAGAGGAAGATAAATTAGATAAAGTCATAGGTTCTTTAAAGGACTTAACAACAAAAGTGGGTAAAAATGATAAACCTTAGTTTAATAGGAATTTCAGACCATACTTTAATAGGAATGATAGATTGAGGTTACAAGATATGTCATATAACACAACTTGGAAAGATGGGAAGCTTGAGGTTCCTAAAAAAATAAAGATGTGCTAGATCCTTTAAGTAGATAAGATAATCAAATGGTTAGTGAGAATCCTTGGTGTGTGGCTTGTAATTTTCCTCATTAGCATCAACAATGTGTCGTAGCACAAAGTTTGCAAGAGGATAAAATGAAAGATGATGAATTTGATCTTGATCAAACTACTAATACTGTGTCAATGAAACCATTTGGGGGTGCTGATGACTATGATTCATGAGAAGATGGATGTGAAATTGATGTCAGATCACAAAAATATAATCACCATTGTTATACGCATCATGTACTCTCAGATGACGAAGAAGATGTTCCTAGAATGAGAAGGCCTACTAAAGAAGAAATAAAAGCTATAATTGTTGCTGTTGTAGCCCAAGCTAGAAGTATTTATAATATGAGAAATAGGGTAGTAAATGCAAATCAAGGAAACCCTACTAGACTTTTTGTAAAGGAAAATACTCATAAACAAAAAGGGACTACTGCAACAACGATGACCAAACCACTATATGCAAAAGTAAGAAATGATAACACTAAACTAGTTAAACCACCCAAGGCTGAAAATGTTGATAAGATTGACTTGGTAAAGCCAACAAAAATTTCTCCTACATTATCTATTTACATCATGAGTGCTTTGTCTCAAATGAAAGTGTTACTTCCATTGTTGGAAATGATGAAATTCCCACAATACAAGCAAAGTGTCATTAATATATTGAATAGTGTACCCAAGGAGCATAATGGGGTCACTAAGAACAAGGAAGAAGAGCCAATGTATAAAGTATATATTGGTACCACATTAACTAAAAAATCTTTCTTAGATTGATCTATTTTATATAACAATTTTGATAAATAATAAGCTTGTAAGAAATTGTATGATAGACTCTGGAGCTGCCATAAATATTATGCCTTGTGGTGTTATGAAAGAGTTGGGGTTGAGTGTTGACACAACATATGGAAAGTGTTATGTAGTAGATAAAAGGTCAGCTCATGTAGTTGGTGTTATGAAGAATTTTGAGTTTAAGATTTTCGAACATCCAGAAGCCACATATAGAACTAACATTATAGTGGTAGATGTTGCTCCTAACTATGACATGCTACTTTCAAGACAATGGATTGGATTGGTTGGAGGGCATGTACATTTATAAATATCATATGCCTCTATCCCAATGAATGGAAAATAAATCATAATTAATAAATAACCAAGATCCTGATACATTATTGAATAAATTAATCCTAATCAACCGACATGCTTCTATCATACAAATATGGATAATTTTATAGTTCAACTTACTAAACCAGAGTTGAAAAATATTGAGCCAATTAGAATCCATGTTGAGAAAAGACAAGGTTTAGTTAGGAGAATATTTTTTTATGGGTCTTGTAAGAAAGAGGGTAATGGTGTAGGGGTGGAATTAATATTGTTGGTTTACTACGAGGGCGGTGAATCAGAAGACTATGATACTTTAAACTTTAAAACTTAACTCTGATTCAACTCAGTAGGATAAACAAAAAAAACAATTGAATCACCAAATAACTTCAATAACTCAAAGAAAAACTAGCATAAACAATAAATACCAAGCACATGAAACATTTGACACATTTAACACCAGATTTAACGAGGAAACCCAATTTGGGAAAAAACCTCTTTGGGAATTGTCACCCACAAATGAAAATACTCTTATGAAGTATGTTTGGTTAAAAGCCAATCCTGGTAAAGATTAAAATACACATTATTATATGTGACCCTATTAGGGGATTTTCATCAGACCCATTAAGATCTTCACCCTATTAGGAGTGGCCTAGTTAGAGGGCTTTGAACACTCTTTTAGAATGTCACCTTTCTCAAGTATTTTACAATAAGAGTTGTTAAGTTCATTTGGTTAAGATATTTCTATGTTACAAATAAAAATAAGCAATAATATATAAAATGATCTGTAAAATTGCAACTACTTCTTTGTTGATCATATCCCCTATGTGATCTCTAACTACAGGCATCAACACTTTATCAATATCTTGTTTAGGCTTAGATTTACACCTCTTTTCTCTTCACTACTTCACTTAGTAGAACTTCAACACTTCAAATTTCTAGCTTTGTGTTATTCAAATTCATCCTTTAAATAAAATCTATTTTTTCCTCTTAATCTCCTTGATTAGGTTTTTATTCAATTAATCTTAGCCATTATATCAAATTTTTAAATTGGTTCAGTGAATTTGAAAATCAGTGAACCACTTCAGTATCACCTCAGAACTTGCACTTTTCTTAAAAATAAAACCTTCACTTTTTCCACTTAATCTATACCATAGATCTTTTCCTTAAATTTTCCCATGTGTAGATCTTGTAACTAACTTCTTTTTCATCCTTGGAATCTTCCAGATCAATGTGGTTCAACATTAAATGCATTCTTATCCTTTTTTCTAACATCTATTCTCCTCAACAACTAACTCTTAGTTTGATGACTTACATGCATTGCTCGGTGCCTCAATGTCTTGGTGTCTTGACCAACTTACACAACCCTTTATTGATAGACTTCTTTCTTCTTGATAGCTGAACTATTTAGTTTTACCGACTTTCCCAATATTCTTTACCAACTTGATAAAGTAAAAAACAATTATCTCAATATGAACTTATCATTGTCTGATCTTTATTAACTTGCCCAATTAAATCAACTCTGAAAGATATGGCAATTCAACATGAACTAGAAATCAATTGCCTGACATCAATGAAAAAATAACAACTAATATAATCCATTCTACAATCTTGTATACCTATGATCTCATTCTTCATCATTATCTCCATCAGTTGGGTAACAATATCCCTCTTTGGCATTGATGGCAACACTATCAATTGACGGTGGAAAAAATTAACATCTTTGTTTTGTCTTTACTTCCTTTGAGTTGTTTGATCTTTTTCTCCCTTTATTTTCATCTCTCATTCTCTCTTTAACATATTTCACTCATTCTCCCTCTTTCTGTTCTTAGATCATCAATCAGTCATTCTCCCTCTTTCTCTATATTCATTAATTTTTCATTATCCCTCTTTGACAAAAATGCCAAAGGTGCATACTCCTGAAAAATTGTCCAGGTAGTGGATCATACCTTGCATGTACGGATAACTCATTGCATAAATAATTAATTTTCACAACTTTAGGCATCACCTAAACTGTGAACACTAGCATCAACTCACAAAATAGATATTATATTGAGTCCTAGAATTGATGCAGCATGCATCTTTCTCTAGTGAATGTTGGATAGGGGTAGGACCCCTAATTTTCCTTTGAGATACTCAAAAGAATCCTTTGGTAGTGGCTTGGTGAATATGTCTGCTAACTTCTCCTTTGAATTCACATACTCCAACATCACATGCTTGTCTTGAAGTTGTTCTCTCAAGTAATGATACTTTATATAAATGTGCTTGGTCTTAGAATGCATCACTGAATTCTTTGATATGTTTATAGTAATAGTATTATCACAGAAAATAGTAACTAGATCGGTAATATCCTCTTGCATACCTTCAATTAGTTTTATAATCCATACAATGTTTGCACAATTCATAGCTACAACAACATATTCAGCCTCGGTAGTAGACTGTGACATACAACTTTGTTTCTTACTCATCCATGTCACTAGTCTTTCTCCTAAAAAGAAAGCTCACCCACTTGTACTTTTTCTATCATCAATGTTTCTAGCACAATCAGCGTTAGTGTAGACCTTTAACTCAAAAGTTCCTCCTTTCTTATATAGTAGACCAAAGTCGTTGATTCCTTTGAGATATCTAAATATTCTTTTAATTTTAGACATGTGTGATTCCTTTGGATCAACAGAAAATCTTGCAACAATACCAACTGTATGAGCTATGTCAGGTTTTCTATGTACAACACATTGTAACTTACCAATCATTGATTGGTAGAGCATATCATTCACTTCCTTTGACTCATCTTCCTTTGATAACTTGCAAGCAGTGACCATTGGTGTTTCAACCGGCCTTGAATAATTCATACCAAATGTCTTAATTAGGATCTCTTTGATGTACTTTTTGTGTGTGATATAGATCCCATCATTGAATTGTTAAATCTGTATTCCAAGAAATAATTTTGTCTCCCCTATCATGGACATCTCAAGTTCCTTTCTCATCTCTTCAGCAAAAGATCTGCATAATGTGTTATTTCTTCCAAAAATAATATCATTAACAAATATTTCAGCAATCAAAATCTTATTATTACTATCACATTTTAGATACAAATTATTGTCATCACTTGTTCTTTGAAATCCAATCTTGATTAGATATTCATGTAACCTTTCATACCAAGATCAGGGTCCTTGTTTCAAACCATATAGTGCCTTGAGCAGTTTGCATACCATGTCCTTGTTATTATTCTCAAAAAGTCCTTCAAGTTGTTCTATATAAACTTCTTCTTCATGAATACCATTAAGAAACACAAACTTAAAATCTATTTGATAAACTTTGAATCCTTTGTAAGCTGCATATGCTAGTAGAATTCTAACTCCTTGTAATCTAGAAATAGGTGCAAAAGTTTCACCATAATCAATACCTTCTTGTGCATACCCCTTGAAAACTAGGCTTTTTTTTTTTCTGATTACATCTCCATGCTCATTCAATTTGTTTCTAAAAATCCACTTTGTACCAATAACAATTTTATCTTTATGTCTTAGTACTAAAGTCCACATGTTATTTGTTTCAATATGATCTATCTCTTCTTTCATATCTTTAATCCAATATTCATTCTCCAATGCATCCTTTAATCTTCTTGGCTCTAATTCAAAAATTAAGCATGTATTGTCTCTTACCTTGCTTCTTGTTATAATTTCAGCATTCTTGTCTCCAATAACCTTGCTTGGTGAGTGATGTCTCCTCACATACTTGGATAGAATAGGCTCGGTAGTCACTAAAATTTCATTTCCATCATTTAGTGATAGTTATCTCTATTCAACTTCTTCCTCGGTTAGTGCTTTCGGTAAGGTATCATGAACATCAGGTTGAACATATACAAATCTTTGATAGTCCTCAGGTTCCTTCTTATTGTCCTCATCATTTTTCTCTGCAAATTCATCAATTCTCATAGAATCAAATTTGCCTCTTAAGCTTTCAAATTTTGCCTTCTAAACATGCTGATCTCCACCATGTACTAATTCAATCTTATCCACATCTATTTTTATATATCATATCCTTTAATATCATTGAAATTTAGGTCGGTGAGAGTAGATGATATCTCAATCATAAATTATGCATGATCTTGTCTTTCTCTTATTTTCTCAAGTGTCAAAGGCCCAAATGGTGGTTCTGAATACTCATTATCAAGATAGTATAGTGCTTCTCTCCAATCCCAGATAAGTGCAACGTCATTTTGTTTTTCCATGTAGGGAAGTTATCCTTATTCAACTTTGGTGCCTCCCTCTTATACATTTACAAATATTTAACTCAAGTATTTTAAACTTATCTCTTAGAGTACTTAGCGTTGATACCGATTGTTGGTTTACTGAGAGGGGGGTGAATCAGAAAACTATGATACTTTAAACTTTAAAACTTAACTCTGATTCAACTCGGTAGGATAAAAAAAAGCAACACCCGAATCACCAAATGAATTTAATAACTCAAACAACAAATAGAATTAATAGTAACTATCTTTCACATAAAACATTCACCACATTTATCACCAGATTTAATGAGGAAACCCAATTTGGGAAAAAAACCTCTGTGGGAATTGTCACCCATAAATGAAAATACTCACTCTTCTGAAGCATGCTCGGTTAAAAGACAATATTTTTAAAGATTACAAAATACATTGTTATATGTGACCCTCTTAGGATATTTACCTCAGACCCATCAACACCTTCACCTTGTTAGGAGTGGCTCGGTTAGAGGAAATTGAATGCTCTTTTAGAATGTCATATTTCTCAAGGATTTTACAATAAGACTTGTTATGTCCACTCAATTAAGAGATTTATCTGTTACAAATGTAAATAAGAAATAATGTATAAAATGATCTATAAAACTAAAAATACCTCTTGCTTGATCAGATCCCTTATGTGTTCTCTAACTACTGGCATCAACACTTCATCAATCTCTACTTTAGACTCATATTTACAACTCTTTTCTCTTCACTACTTCACTCAGTAGCACTTCAACACTTCAAATTTCTAGCTTTGTGTTATTTGAATTCATCCTTTAAATAGACTCTATTTTTTCCTCTTATTCTCCTTGATTAGGTTTTCCTTCAATCAAACTTAGTCCTTAGATCAACTTTTTGAATTGATTCAGTGAATTTGAAACTTGGTGAACTGCTTCAGTATCACCTTAGAACTTGCACTTTTCTTGGAAGTAAAACCTTCACTTTTTCTGCTTAATCTATACCATAGATCTTTTCCTTGAATTTTACCATGTGTAGATCTTGTAACTAACTTCTTAGTCATCCTTGGAATATTCCATATTACTGTAGCTCACCATTAAATGTGTTCTTATCCATGTTTCTAACATCTATTCTACTTAAAAACCAACTCTCAAATGGATGGCTAACATGCACAACTCGGTGCCTGAATGTCTCGGTGCCTTGACTGACTTACACAACCCTTTACTGACGAACTTCTTTCTACTTAGTAACTTAACTATTTAGTATTACCTACTTTCCTAATCTTCTTTACTGACTTGATAAAGTAAAAAACAATTATCTCAATATGAACTTATCATTATCTCATCTTTAATAACTTTCCCAATAAAATCAACTCCAAAAGATATAGCAATTCAATATGAACCAAAAATCAATTGCTTGACATCAATGACAAAATAAAAACCAATCTAATCCTTTCTACAATCTTGCATACCTCTAATCTCAGTATTCATCATCATCTCCATCTCCTTCAGTTGATTAACACATATCTCTTAATGGAAAAACTTTCAAATACTCTTTTCTTCTGACATTTGATTGCACTAATAATGTTGCAGAATATGAAGCCTTATTATTGGGTAAGAATCTAGCTTATAAACATGGGATTAAGTTGCTAAGTGTGTGTGGAGATTATGAATTGATCATTTCCCAAATAAGATCTTGTAGACACCCTAAAATGGACAGGCTTGCGACTTTACATTAAACACACTAATTTTCATCTATTAATTAATGGTTTTTTAATCATTAATTAATCATCTATTTTCTTCTAAATTCATTCCTCAAATCAT
>MU223767.1:971387-986372 GCA_018584345.1 Thuja plicata
TTGAAAACAATTATTAAATAAATGAATTAAATATTCATTTATCTTCAAAGAGATAACTCCAATTACATCACATGGGTTACTCCACCCATCTCTCCAGTCCACATGGGTAATTTCACCCACCTCTTCAATTCAAAAAGGAAACTCATAATTAGCTCTTCAGTTAACCAAACTCTATCTCCTCTTTACCAAATAAAGAGGTGGAGTTTACAGAGGACCTCTCCTGTTCCTTTTGATCTCAACTGTTTATCTCCCCATCTCTGGGATTGATCTCAACCGTTCATATCATCACTAATTCCTGCATAATAAATCCTTCATAACCATTTGAAGGGTCTAGGATTTCAAGCTCTCATGCGCCATTACTCCGTCAGTTTGGTTCTAGCATTCAAGCCATCTTGCGACCACACACACATTTCAATTATCAAATTCTCGACGCTTCTCAAGTCATAGATGCTGCCCCGCCAATACTAAGCATCAAGAACAACATTTCAGAAGGAGTAGAGAGAAACAATAGAAGCTTCAAGCATCACGGAGTTTGCATTTATTTGTCTTCCTTTCTCTTGCTTGTGCATTTTATTGCTCACGTTTCTGTTATTCATTTAGTAGTCATTATATACTTGATTTGCATTCATTTGTGAACCTTTGCTACTAACCCTCGCCTTTGGAAAGCTATGGGAATCAGAAAGAGAGGCGTATAGGAATATATCAAATATTATTTACATTCATCTCCTCTTGGGAGGTTACATTAATGAAATACCATTACATGGCTAATAGAAAGGAAAAATAAGAAGTCTTTGTCTTCCACAAATCTGGAGAAAGCACAAGCAGGGTCCATCCAGAACTCTACGGATAGTACCTTGATAAAATATTTACCACCCAACCACGTGGATATCGAAAAAGGATACACTACCTCATACTAGGAGATAAACACCATGATCCAGACAAGAAGGTGATAACTAGGCCATTTCTAAGGAGGGAGCAGTACATTTCTCAGTACATTTCCCAAAACATAATTGAAAACATGAGAAGAATACAAAGACATGAAGCACATTGGTAGAAAATCTAAGACACACTAGGTGAGTGTCATCGCATAGCCCTCACCCCTTGGGTTTCCCTGGTCAGCCACTCTAGGCCCTGGCCCCCAAGTAGGCACATGTGTTACCGAACATCTCTCATAGGGACGAGACTGTCCAATTGTGCTATTGCAATAACACCTTCTCCCACTCCCATCCGTAGCCTTTACTAGCACTACCGACATGGGCGAGGCTTATCTTAGTTAATGTGTAATTCCCTTCCCATACATTGTTATTGTTATCACTGGATTAAACAACTCCATAGTGGGTTATCCTGGTACTAGCCACTTAGGGCCCCGACCCCCACTGTGAGCCACTCACCTAGTGTTCCTAGGTTTCCTACCTCTATCAATCTCATCAAAACACATAAGGATAAGTATCAAAAGTTTACAAGAGTTCAAAACATCCATATGGAACATAAAGAAAGTTACACAAGGTTTCTAGGGTACTTGACACACCCCTAACCCTAATTAGGGTTCCCAAACCATCCAAAACTTATTATGGGTATCCAAAGGATCATAAACATAAGACCATATGAAAATAAAGTATTCTGCAAGTATGAACAACCTCTAGGATCAACCCCGGGTCAAAATTAAACCCCATATCCTTCCGGAAGCCCTAAAACAAAAACTGGAAGAGTCTTGCATAGGTGGAACCCTAAGCTATACAGGTGGTGACCTAATTTGCATAGGTGGTACAACCTGCGTAGGTGGTCACACATCCTACGCAGGCGGTAACTAGTTCTGTGTAGGTGGTCAGGACTTGTGCACACTACAGACATCAACCTTTAGATTTGACCTTCCAAGTAAAACTGGATAAGATGGAGGCCTATAAGGAAGAATCAGAGAGATACCCAGATGGGATCCCTCCGTTCTCCTTCCAAAATATCCCTCAAACCCATCTACCTTCTAGGTAAATCTATTTAGTTCCTTCCCATAAGTGCAAGGTGAAGAAAGGTGACCACCAAAAGATATCGTTCTAACCAAGATGGAAGTCTGCATAATATCTAAAGAAAGAGGTTCTATCTGGAAGCAAATACATTCTAAGGTGGCAATACACAGAGAAGGAAAAATAAACAATAGTTCATAAACTTAATTCATTACAAGGTATACTTTCATTATTTAATTCATACCAGAAAACATAATATCCAAATAGTCAAAAAGGATTTCCATAGGACAAAAAACTATAGCATATATCTAAATAATCATATCAAAACATAGAAATCATATAAAAAGGAATCTCTTTCCTGGGTAGAGCCTACCTAGAGTCCCGCGGAGAAACCTTTGAGGCAATCCAAGTCTATTCCAGCTCCTCCAGCCTTTCAATGAATCAGATATTCTCCAAATTTTTCCCTTAATCTTTCTAGTAGTTTTTAGGTATTTATAAAGTTCTCCGTATATTATTTCTCTACATTCTTCCTAACTCCCTACTCTCTACATTTCCCTTCCATAAATATGTTGTAGGATTGGTTGCACGGGAAGTTTCAACCGATGCAACCATCCACAACTATCTTCTGGTTATTAGTTGGAACATAAGAGTCTTTAGATAATTTAATGAGTAGGTAGTTTCCTGAGAATGCTTTAGTTAAATTACTTCCTTTGTTACTTTATGTTTTAATTCATTTATTCTATCTTTTACCTTGATTAGTTACTTTTCTCTTTTGAAGGAATAATATAATTTCACATAATAATTAATTTCTTTTCTTAAAATTAAAAAGGCACATAATAGATAAATACATACACACACACATTTATTAAAACATTAATATAGGCATATTTATAGAATTATATGTGTGTGTGTGTGTGTGTGTGTGTGTGCACCCATATGCCTATGTGTACATATAACCATGCAAATATTATTATCATAATCACGCATTACTAAATACATTTAGAAAAGGTTTATTACCACATATATAACTCCATCATACCATCCAACTATTACTAACCAATAATTCAACCACAAAAAAAATATTCACCTAGTCCTAAGGACTATAATGAATATCCACAATGATCAAATACAAAGCATCTATAAATGGACATCAATCCATAAATGAAAGAAAAATCCATAAAACACCCAACCCAGGAACAGGGATCAGGGAAAGGCTTAGTCTTGCGGAACCAGGTGTTATCTCTATCACAACAACGATCAAGGATTTAGAGAGCACACTCAGACCTATGGAGCCCGGTTGAGACAATGCTTGATACCTACAATCCTGCATCACCGAGGAGAGATACACGTGCATAGAAACATATATACATATATAAAACATTTCAAACAAATGACTAGGATCGATACATTGTGTGGACCTTAGCTAAGAGAGTAACTATGACTTTGTCCTAAGTCATGAAAACACGTCGGACCTATATGCCAGAATAAAGCATCATAGATAATTCATGAAAATACATTAGTCAAAATAAAGCATCATAAGTGGGAAAGATTAGAATTCTATTTCTTATTGCATCTACAAGTAGAAGATAATAATTCTTTTCACAAAGACATTAATCATGAATACATATATCAAAACATCTAGCTAAGCATAATATCATCTAGATCTATCAAAATGTAGACAACTAAATCATATAGTTCATGTTGAAATGTACAATTTTAAAATAATAGTATAGTCATCTGAGAGGGTATTACATCCTCCCCCCTAGAATTAGGATTACTCCTGGAAGCCTACAAATAGATAAGGATAGTGAACTCTAAGTTTAGAAGCATCCTCCCAAGTTACAGAGGCCTCATCATTAGGATCCCATTGGACCCTTGCTTGATCTATAGTACGACCATCAAGGGTTAGAGTTTGTCACTATAGGATACGTACAGGCTCCAAAGCCAGCTGCCCTGCCCATCCACTACCTATAAAGCATTCTGGTCTAGGACATGAGTCAAATCAGGAATATATCTTCTAAGTACAGAAACATGAAATACATCATGAATATGAGCAAGGATGGGTGGCAAGGCAAGTCAATAAGAAACCGGTCCTATCCTCTCAAGGATCTCAAAAGGACCAAAAAATTGGGGTGCCAACTTAGAGCCTTTTTCGTAATAGATAGGACTCTTTCGCGGGTGTACCCTAAGGAATTTTCTGTCTCCACGAGAGAAATTTAGATCTATTCTATGAGCATTGACATATTTATTTTTTCTGTCCTGTTCTATAATAATGTGTTCCCTGATCTTTTCTACCCGTTGTTCCATATCTTGCAACATCTCCGGACCAAGGAGTACCCTGTCTTCCAATCAATCCTAGCTCAAAGGGGTGCGGCAAGGATGACCATACAAGGCCTAAAATGGGGACATACTGATGGAGCTATGGTATCCATTATTATAAGAAAACTCCACCAAGTATAAGTAATTCTCCCAAAGGGTTTACCTATCCATAACATACATCCTGAGCATATCTTCAAGAACCTGATTAACTCGTTTGGTCTGCCCATTAGTTTCTGGGTGATAGGTTGAACTAAAGTTGAGCTGAGTCCCTAATGCCTGTTGAAGGGAAGTCCAAAGTGTGGATGTGAAAACTGGATCTTGATCAGAAATAATCTTTCTAGGGATACCATGAAGTCTTACTATGTCCTTCAAAAATACTCTAGCTACTGATGTTGTTGTGTAAGAGGACTGCATGGGAGTGAAATGGGCTACCTTTGTAATTCTTTCAACCATAACCATGATGGCATCATGTCTTCATGGGGTAACAGGAAGTCCCACAATGAAATCCATGGAGATAATATCCTATTTCCATTCTGGAACAATATGGGACTGCAGGAGACCTGTCAGATGCTGATGCTTAGCCTTCACTCTTTGACACTCTAAACACCTTGCCACATAATCTACTACACCCCTCTTCATCCCTGACCAATAAGACAACTGATGTAGGTCAGAAAACATTTTCTTCACTCGTGGATGTGTTGAATAGGGTGCTTTGTGGATTTTTGCTAAGATAACTATGTGAAGGTCACCTGATAAAGGAACATAGCTTTGACCCTGATGTCATAATAGCCCATTGGGATCTAAAAAATGCCTCATGAAGTGCCCCTCTAGGGGTCTTCCTGATTCTAGTTCTTCCTTAACCTCCTTATACCATGAGTCTGTAATGAGGGCTTGCTCAATTCGGTTTCCCAAATCCGCGCTGAGGGAGATTGCTGTCAAGGCATGCTTGCACCGGCTTAGAGCATCGGCCACAACATTTTTTTTCCCCTAGATATAATTAACCTCAAAATCATATTCACATAATAATTCCATCCATCTACATTGTCTAGAATTGAGGTTAGGTTGAGTGAAAATATATTGAAGACTACGGTGATCAGTATGGACTTCAAAATTTTTCCCTAACAAGAAGTGTCTCCATTTTACTAAGGCATGAATAACTACTACCAATTCTAGGTCATGGGTGGGGTAGTTAAGTTCATGGTCTTTAAGCTTTCAAGACTCATAAGTAATAAATTTTCCTTCCTACATAAGGACTGCCCCAATCCCTTCTAGAGAAGCATCAGTACAAACCAAAAAATTTCTTGAGGGTTCAGGAACTGTCAGGATGGGTGCACTGGTAAACTTCTCTTTCAAACATTGGAAGGAAGCCTCATACTTCTCTAACCAAATAAATTTCTTCCCTTTTCTCTATAAGGAAGTGATAGGTTTATCTATCTGGGAAAATCCCTTGATGAAACGCTGATAATACCCTACCAGACCCATAAAGCTACAGACCTCAGAGACATTATTCAGAGTTGGCCATTCTACTATAGCCTGAATCTTTACTGGGTCAACTGCAATGCCACTCCCTGAGATGACATGACCCAAATATTTAACCTCTATCTTGAAAAACTCACATTTTTCTAGATTAGGATAAAGTTGGTTTTCCCTTAAACATTGCAACACTTGGCGAAGGTGATCTTCGTGTTCCTCCATTGTTTTGGAGAATACTAAGATGTCTTCCAAGAATACTATCACAAATTTGTCCAAATGGGTTTTGAATATCCCGTTCATCAAGCTCATAAATACAGAGGGAGCATTAGTTAGCCCAAATGGTACTATAGTGAACTCGTAGTGACCATACCTAGTACGAAAAGTTGTACGGTGAATATTAGCCTCGTGAATTCTCAGTTGGTGATAACCTGATTTAAGGTCAATCTTTGAAAATATTTTTGCCCCTTTCATTTGATCAAATAGGTCATCGATGTGAGGCAAAAGATATCGATTCTTAATGGTGACTTTATTAAGCTATCGGTAATCAATGCACAATCGGAGAGACCCATCTTTCTTCTTAATGAAGATTACCGGAGCACCCCATGGGTAAACACTGGTCTGATGAATCCCTTTCCCAAAAGTTCTTCTAACTACAACTGAGGTTCCCCAAGTGCTTGTGTGGTCAAGCGGTATGGAGCTTTAGGGATTGGTTCTATTCCTGGCACAAGCTCTATTTAGAAATCAATGTCCCTTTTAGGAGGCATTCTAGGAATTTCTTTGGGAAAAACATCTGCAAATTCCTAAAGTAAGGGGTGATCAAGAGTTATGTTTATACTTTCCCCTTCTTCCAAGTCATTAACTAAGACTGCAAACAACTGGCATCCTTTATGCATACACCACTTGAGTTGCATTGCGGATATCATGCAGAGGGAGATGGGTTGCTGAATCCCAACAATCTTCCTCTTTTGTTCTACATCATCCGAACACTGGATGCTTTTCTCTTTACAATCTATAATGGCTTCGTGAGCCCTTAACCAGTCCATCCCCAAGGCTACCCCACAAGAGCCTAAGGGAATCACTCGAAGGTCTACAAGGGTAGAAAAAGGTCCAAGTGCTAACTCACAATTCTGGACACAAGACTTGGAGGCTAATCTTTCCCCAGAGGCTAGCTCAACCTACCACTTATCTACCTACCTTACTATCATTATCCCACATTGCTTAACTAGAGAAGGTGAAATGAAGGAGTCGGTGGCTCCTAAATCAAAAAAAATAGTGGTAGAAATACCCCCTAACAAACCTAGAGTTTCAATGACCAAACCCTGATGTTCTTCTTGCTTCTGATCTAGTACGGAAAACACCCTGTGAGACCTACCGGTATCCCCTATGGTAGGTTCTAAGGTGGCCTATTTATAAATAGAGGCCGGTGTTGATTTTTGAGGACAGTTTACTGCAATATGGCCATGTTGTCCACAAGAATAACACCCTTTATTTCTAACAAAACTCTTCCCAAATCCATGAGCACTTAACTATTGAAAGCTTCCTAGACTACCATTCTATTGTGTACTTTGCGTCGATTGAGAATTTGGATGACCCCTGACACACTGTCAATTGCGGGAGTTTCCTGACTGAGACCCACTATTTTTGTTGTTGTAAGAGAATTTCTTTTTCTATGGGTTTTGAGTCCCCTTAGATGAAGAAGGATAGTTCTTAGGGATGGATGTTCCCTAATACTAATTTCCTTTGAATCCTGACCCAGATTGAGGGGTATTACTCCCTAGATTATTCATCCAACCTCCCAAACCTAAGGCTGCATTCTGTTCAACAATACAAGCTTTAATGACTACTTCATTAATAGTCTGAGGCTCGAAGACCCACACTTGGCTAGAAAATCAACTATTGATTCCTCTAAGGAAGTGTTGTGTAAGCATGGCTTCATCATCCTTATATCCCAAATAAGTCTTGAGCTTGAAGAAGCATCATTCATAATCATCAACTAACATGGTTAACTATTTTAAATTATGAAATTATTCTTCCCTCTCACGTCTCCAATGGTCAGACATGAATCAAGCTCTGAAGAGTTCTAGGAACAGTTCCCAAGACAAGGTGGCTATGTTAATGTGCAATTTTTCTTTCTTTGTTTCCCACCAAGAAGAGGCAAAGTCCCTTAGGTGAATAACTCCAACCTGAGCCTTGGTGTTACTGTGGTATGGATGCATGGAAAATAACCTTTCCAAATCAATTAACCACATTTCAACATTGACACCGCTCTGTGCTCCCCTAAATAAGGGTGGGTTTTCTCTAAGGAGATCCCACATGTGAGAAGCTCACAAAGCATCCTCCTCTATTTCAAGATTCCTTCTCCTAGGACTCCTTTCCCTTTCCCTCTCATGGTGGTGAGAGACATTAGACTCATCCCGATGACCCCTATCCTGGCCTGCATCTAGTCTTTGCAATATCTATTGCAGTAATTCCTACTTCTGAGCTCCCTAAAACCCCCCTGTGTGGCTATCAGATTGTTCCCAACTTCCTTCTTCCTAAGAATATCCTTCCTCTCAAGACCCTTCCTAGTGGGATCTCAGAGGAGTGTTTTGGGCATCCCTTCTACCATGGGTAACTGGAGGCATCTTGAATAATACAAGGAAAGAGATAAGTCTAAAGGTTCTAGTCCCAATCCTGGGTTCATGATTTTTAATGATGGGTGCACTTGTCTTAACACTAAGATTAATGAGCCGATATACCCTGGGTTCCAATGTGGAAACCTAGGGCTCTGCACCAAGTTTTCATGCCCCACTAGGGAACCAGGAAGAAAACTAGAAAGTTTCCTAAGTTAACAATCATTAAAGAGTAGTAAACATTTTTTTTTTTTAAAGTTCATAAGTTACAACTTTCATTTACAAATTATCCCTAGTTCCCCAATGAACATAACTTAACCATAACTTTTTATTATTAAAGAAAGACATAGGATTTCATAATTTTCATTATATCATAGTCACTAACATATCTATTCTTATGGACTTTTGTTCATCTAAATCAATTTAGCCTTTAACATTCAAGATCTTTTCTTTCCAAACTTTAAAGGAGATATGCATAAAGTAATGAGCATTCCTAATAACTATGCCATTTAGAAAATAATCATTTCTTTTACAATATCAATATAGCAGAATCTTTTACTCTCTTTTATAACCATGATGTATCATAATTCCAACATGTTTTACATAAACATAGATCATTTCCTTTTTGAATAAATTCATTCCTTACATTGAAAGATAATTCATCCCATTTCCCTTTTTCCTAAAGCTACCCATCCCATTACATCAATTTGGAATATATCAAATATTATTTAAATTCATCTCCTCTTGGGAGGTTACATTAATGAAATACCATTACATGGCTAACAACAAGGAACAATACGAAAGTCTTCATCTTCCGCAAATCTGGAGAAAGCACAAGTAGGGTCCATCCACAACTCTACGGACAATACCTTGATAAAATTTTACCACCCAACCACGTGGATATCCAAAAAGGATCCACTCCCCTATGCTAGAAGATAAACTCCATGATCCATGCAAGAAGGTGATAACTAGGCCATTTCTAAGGAGGGAGCAGTGCATTTCCCAAAACATAATTGAAAACATGAGAAGAATACAAAGACATGAAGCACATCGGTAGAAACTCTAAGACATGCTAGGTGAGTGTCATCACATAGCCCTCACCCCTTGCATTTCCCTGGTCAACCACTCTAGGCCCCAGCCCCCAAGTAGGCACATGCAGAACCAAACATCTCTCATAGGGACGAACCTGTCCAATTGTGCTATCGCAATAGCACCTTCTCCCACTCCCATCCATAGCCTTTACTAGCACTACTAGCATGGGAAAGGCTTATCTTAGTTAATGTGTAGTTCCCTTCCCATACATTATTATTGTTATCATTGGATTAAACAACTCCATAGTGGGTTATCCTAGTACTAGCCACTTAGGGCCCTGACCCCCATTGTGAGCCAATCACCTAGTGTTCCTAGGTTTTCTACCTCTATCAATCTCATCAAAACACATAAGGATAAGTATCAAAAGTGTACAAGAGTTCATAACATCTATATGAAACATAAAGAAAGTTACACAAGGTTTCTAGGGTACTTGACACAGCCCTAACCCTAATCAGGGTTCCCAAACCATCCAAAACTTATGATAGGTATCCAAAGGATAATAAACATAAGACCATATTAAAATAAAGTATTCTAAAAGTATGAACAACCTCTAGGATCAACCCTGGGTCAAAACTAAACCCTATACCCCTTCTAGAAGCCCTAAAACTAAAATTGGAAGAGTCTTGCGCAGGTGGAACCCTAAGCTGCATAGGTGGTGACCTAAGCTACGTAGGTGGTGACCTATTCTACATAGGTGGTACAACCTCCATTGGTGGTGCTTCCTATGCAGGTGGTCATGCATCCTTCACAGGCAGTACCCAGTTCTATGCATTACTAGATACATTTAGAAAAGGTTTATAACGATGTATATAACTCCATCATACCATCCAATTATTACTAACCAATAATTCAAACACAAAAACAATATTCACCTAGTCCTAAGGACTATAACGAATATCCACAATGATCAAATACCAAGCATCTATAAATGAACATCAATCCATAAATGAAAGACAAATCCCCAAAAGACCCAACCCGAGAATAGGGATCAAGGAAAGGCTTAGTCTTGTAGAACCAGGTGTTATCTCCATCACAACAATGATGGAGGATTTAGAGATAACGATCAGACCTGTGGAGCTAGGTGGAGATGATGCTTGGTACCTACAATCCTACATCACTGAGGAGAGATACATGTGCATAGAAACATATATACATATATAAAACACTGCAAATAGATGACGAGGATCGATACATCGTGTGGACCTCAGCTAAGTGAGTAACTATGACTTCATCCTGAGTATGAAAACATGTCAGACATATATGCTAGAAGAAAGCATCATAGATAATTCATGAAAACACATTAGTCAAAATAGAGCATCATAAGTGGGAAAGATTAGAATTCCATTTCTTATTGCATCTACAAGTAGAAGATAATAATTCTTTTCACAAAGACATTAATCATGAATACATATATCAAAACATCTAGCTAAGAAAAATATCATCTAGATCTATCAAAATGTAGACAACTAAAATCATATAGTTCATGTCAAAATGTTCAATTTTAAAATAATAGTATAGTCATCTGAGAGGGTATTACACTTAATCCAAAAGGCATCATGACCCAATAGAATGTCCCCCAGGGCGTTATAAATGCAGTTTTAAGTTGATCCTCAATAGGAATAAATATTTGATTATAACCCAAAAATCCAACCATAAAGGATAATAAAGCATGACCTGCTATTGAATCCACAATCATGTCAATATTAGGTAGTGGGAAGTCATATTTTAAGGATGCTTTATTTAAATCTCAAAAATTAGTGCACATTCTAATCTTATTTTCTCCCTTAGAAACAACCACAATATTAGAAATCCATTCAGAATAATCAATAGAATGGATGAACCCAACACCTAATAGTTTTTCGATTTCAGCTTTTACTAGTAAAGCAATGCCTAGATTCATCTTGTGGATCTTCTTTTTTATAGGTTTAGCATTAGGTTTAAGAAAAATATTGTGAGTAACAATCCTAGGATCTATACCCGACATATCTGAATATGTACAAGAAAAAATATCTTTATATTCAAGAAAGAGGGAAACCAAATTGATCATGTTCATCTCGATTCAAAATTTTTCCAATTTTGATTGTTTTTTCAGAATCATTCTCATCTACTTGAACTTCAATGGTCTCAGTTATTAATAAGTTACTTTGTATGGGAGGATCCATTGGCAAAGGAAAAATATCATGTTCATCATTTTCTCCAAAATAGGCTTCATTGTTCAGACAATAGAGTTTTCTTCTTTTATGATGAAACATAGGTAGATCTTGGTAAGCCCCCCAAAAATCAGTGAGGGCTTCATCCTCAAGGAAGATATCCAAACTAGGTTTTTGATCCAAGTCAAGGAGAAGCAGATTAACCAATTTCAAATGTCCACTACAAATATGATTGACATTAAGAGGAAAAGTGGATGGTTTCCTATAAGGATTGAATCCTAACCCATAAGTATAATCACAACCTTCATTGTCCAAGGGTACTTGTATACCTTGCTCATATTTACCACAAACTTTCCCATTAAATCCTGATTTATTGAATAAATGATAACCAAAACCATATCTATCGGCCATATCAGATTGAGTTAAAGGAGCAACATATGTCACAATGTCATAGAAATCTGGTTTTATTGTCTCAATCATTTCATTATGAGAAGCAGCAACAAAGTTGCTTTTTAATTCCTCAGATAGTGGAGAATGGATAAAAACTTGTTTTTCAAATTCACATTGTTCTTTCATAAATTATAAATCTAAGAATTTGTATTCCCCTATGAAAGAAGGATTGAAATCCAATGTTCCCCAATCATCTTCCTGTTGGTGCTCAAATCAACAAATTGGATTTCCTATGGACTTTCCAATCCAATGTTGGGAAACCCGAGTGATTTGGACAACTAACAAGTCACAACCAAGGCAAGGTTGGAACTTCTGCAATTCTAGATTTGCAAAACCAAGGCTGGTAGGCCTATACCTTGACTTATCCTTCAAGTTACAAGGTTTTTTATAGCAGATAAGAAACACTTCAACCTTCTCTCTCAAGTATGGCAAGGAACTTGAAAGAAATCTAACAGAAAGCAATATATCGTGAACTATAAACTGAAATACATTAAGTATTTGCAATAATGTTTAGTAAATGTGTATGTAATTTGAAATGAATAGATAGATAAGATAGCACAAAACTATAAACAATGAACTGAATAACTATAATCCAAATAATGATTAGACCAGTGCCTTATTCTACCATGGGTAATAGAGTCAAGATCATTCCAATCTTATGTTCAACCCCAGAGATAGTTTTACAAGAAAACTTATCACTTCAAAGGTGTTATGGAATGTACATGCAACCTAAAACAAATTCAGAGATATTTCAAATGGGTAATACTTCTCAGATGACAGACTAATTGACTAAGGCCTCAATCAATGGAATTTAACCATGCAAAATGAGAAAACCAATTGAAAATATAGACTATGAATCAAATCAGGAAGCATGCACATCAAACTATCACTTTGAAGAAGTTCTATTGGTTTATCTAAGCGACTAATTGTAAAATGATAATGAAACTATTACACATGTGAAAGAAAAATGACTTATCTTTACTGATTTTGAAAAAATAATACATCCAGGTCCATGTTATACTTGTTGATTAAAAACTATCCAAATATGTGAAATTGTATTATATTGTATTCTTTTCTCTTTACATTTTATATTATGTATATATATGTGTTTGAGTGGCCTTCACACCTCTTTAAGGTGAAAAGACACAACCCTTATTATAAAATATTTTGCAAAAACAATAAACTAACTAAAAAATAACTACCTAACTTTCGGATTTGGCTTTGGTAGAAAATCCAAAACACATCGTGAAAAGCTAAGATTTTTTTTGGAGATAGGAAATTTGATTTCCTGAACTGGGTCAGTTTTTGATTTTTTAAATTCAACAATCGTCAGCCTTTGTTGGCATCATCTTTGTAGCAAGTTGAAATTCCAGCATTTTCTTAAGGCTTCGATTAATTGGTTCAATTTATTTGTGTCATAAAGCTTCCTTCTGTTAATTTTTTTAGTATGGAGAAACTTGCTTCTTGATAATGGATTGGGAATTCTAAATTATCAAAATTTAGGGTACCACCAGTGGCCCTCTCTAGGGACGTATGCTCCCTATGAGCATAGCGAGATTCCAACTATCTCTGGAGAAGTAGACCAAGTATCTACACTTGATCTGATGCAAAGTGAAATTGGGTGGCCCCAGGCCTCCCCCAAAAAAGTGAACAATGCTACTTTCCTCTATCAAACACATAATTCTGATCATGTAATACTTTGGATCTCCCAAATATGATGCCACCATTCTCATGGACTACATTCATTGCTTTATTAGCATGCTTTGACTTTTGTTTACCCTTAGAAAAGTCAGCAGGTGCACTATAGTCCTTGCTAAATAGAATATCCTCATGCATTTGATCAACCCTAAAAGTAACCCTACAATCTTCCCTATACTCAAGATGTTGTTTCTCTTCACAAAAAGGATTTGGAGATAACTCACAATCAGGAACTTCCTTCTTATCAAGAATTTGATTAGATAGGATACTCGGATAATTTTTAGAACTAATCTTCAGCACATTCTCTTCATTATGTCTATTTGATTCCATCTCATCTTCACATGTTTGATACAACTTCTTCTCATAGGATGAAATAATGCATGTCTCACTTTCTGAATACACTTCCCCATACATATTTTGAGTTCCATCATCCTCAAAATGATCACTAGGCCCACTGTCTTTATCATGATGTTGATGGACTTGATTGCATAGAAAATATTCTCTAAATAATGGATTCAAGGATATAGATAACTTAGGCATATCTCCATGAGATCTCTGTTATTTGATTCCTGAAATTTATCATTTTCTTCATCTAGTACCCCCTGAGTATGTACTGATCCATCAAGTTTCTTATCATGGTGCATTGAGAAAAAATTTTGATCACTCTTCTCAACATGTTTTTGATATTCCATGTCTAGTAAATATGAAATTTCTTCTGTACTAAGAAGATCTTCTTCCTCATCATCATGTTCATTGATACCTATTTCCATGCAAATCTCACTACGTACAGATTCTACTTCAATCTAATCCAAATTTTCTTCCTCTATGTCATCATTCTTTTCTTCCCTCAATACTTCACATATTTGCTCAAGAAAATCTAGTAGTTGAGAATCATGGTAGATTCCTAACTCACAAAGTTTATCCATTAATTCCCTTCCTAGAGGTCTGATATTTGAAGGTATTTCCCGATAGATCTTTATCATTCTCATGAACAAATTGTTAGTAATAACTGAGAGGGGCGGGTGAATCAGTGGCCTCAACTTTTTATCCTTTTTAATCCACTAATCAATACTTCTCAAATTATTAAGTCCCAATAAGATGCATGCCATTGAAATATTTGAAACAAATAACTGTCTGTCGGTTTACCTTGTCTGTCCTTATTCTCTTTGATAACTAATAAGCAGTAAACTGTATTTACCGATACTCAGTAAATATGCAGAGTATACCAGTCAA
>MU223767.1:995765-1009048 GCA_018584345.1 Thuja plicata
ATTTTGAAAAAATAATACATCCAGGTCCATGTTATACTTGTTGATTAAAAACTATCCAAATATGTGAAATTGTATTATATTGTATTCTTTTCTCTTTACATTTTATATTATGTATATATATGTGTTTTATTGGACTTCACACCTCTTTAAGGTGAAAAGACACAACCCTTATTATAAAATATTTTGCAAAAACAATAAACTAACTAAAAAATAACTACGTAACTTTCGGATTTGGCTTTGGTAGAAAATACAAAACACATCATGAAAAGCTAAGATTTTTTTGGAGATAGGAAATTTGATTTCCCGAACTGGGTCAGTTTTAGATTTTTAAAATTCAACCATCTTCAGCCTCTGTCGGCATCATCTTTGTAGCAAGTTGAAATTCTAGCATTTTCTGATGGCTTCGATTAGTTAGTTCAATTTATTTGTGTCATAAATCTTCCTTCCGTTAATTTTTTTAGTATGGAGAAAGTTTCTTCTTGATAATGGATTGGGAATTCTAAATTCTCAAAATTTAGGGTACCACCACTTCCGTCAGAGAAGAAGATGGAGTTTCAGCTTGTTTAACATCAAGCGGTTGCTTAGGTTTTTTACTGGGTTGTATAGGCTCAGGAACCTTAGCATATTCCGCATTTAGGAAAGGATTTGGTGCATCATTTGCATGTAATGTGTACATTAGATTGTCATAAATGAACCTCACCTTACGATGAAGAGTAGAAGGAACCGAATGCATAGTATGTAACCAAGGTCTTCCTAATAAAAGGTTGTAATGGAGTGGTCCTGGCATAAAATGGATATGAGTGTAGAGGAGAACAAGACCAACTTTGATAGGTAGCATAATAATAACCAAAGTTTTCTTTGCAATGTTATCAAAACCATGAATAGGAATATTATCTGGTTGAATGGTTGTAAGATCAACCTTAATTGCACTAAGCATATCCATGCTACAAACATTAAGCCCAGATCCATTGTCAATTAGTGTTTTATGAATGATACTCTAATTAATAGAGACAACAACCATAAGAGCATCATATTGATTCTGCACCTCAACAAAAGCTAAATCATCATCAGAAAACACAATAGGAGGTATAGAAGGCATAGTATACATGCACTCCAAAAATGAATTAATGTTCTCTTGGTTAGGAGGCAGAGTGGGAAGAGTGGATAAATCATTTTGCAATGCCTCATTATATTTAGGAGAAGTTTGAAGTAATTCCCATAAAGAGTTCTTAGCTGGAGTAGTGCATAACTGCTCAACTAAATCACATTCCTTAAAGGAATAAGATAACCTAGGTGTTGGAGGAAGCACGGGTTGATAAGGAGGTAAATTAGCTGGGATAGTAGGTTGAGGATTATTTCGTGTGCGATAAGCATGTGAAAAAAAATCTGTGTTATCAAACAAAATCCAAAGGATCTCTAGGTTTACCCTTAACAGTTATTCGGGGACATCCTTTTACCATCATCAAAGGTTTAGGAAATACCATTCTAGATATCTCAATGTTGCAAATAGAGGGGTATGAAGGTAACCATGCATACACTCTATGGTAATAGTCAATTGGATAGATTGTGGAGGAGGGTGAAATGGGAATGGGATCCATGGAGATCCCATTTGAACCATTTGCACACTCACTTCCATGTACCTCATTAAGGGATCTATCCTCTTGTACAATAAAATCCTCATCAAAGTATTCTAAACAAAAGTCATACATGTTGAGAAAAAAAATAAAATGACAAGCATGTAAATGTTTGTGTTTTCTTAAAGAAATTTTATAATTTATTTATTTATTTTTGAAATATAAGCATAAAATAAATCTATCTCTATGTTCATGCAAGATCTAATATAAAATGTAAATCTAACACCAAGGAAAAATAAAGAGTTGTCTATCGTGGGTTCACCAAAATGTAAGATCTAAATTTGGATTGCAAGTGAGGTTTTCTAGATAATAGGAATAGCATATGAAAAGAGACCCTAAGTCCAATTTTAGTCTTATACACTTAATTATTATGATAAGGAATTGAGAATACTTGTAAAGAACTATGGAGTAAAATACCTACCTCATATCATAGAAGATCTAGAAAAACTCATTTTTTGTTGCCTGTGTTGAGTTTCTGGAAACTCTGAAGCCTGACCCAAAACAAAAATTCCGAGACGAACAAAACCCAGAAATATTTTTCTGATCCAACATAGTCCTGTGAAAAAGGTTGACCCTGACCCACAAATGTCACCGTTGACCTAATAATCATGACCCTGACCTAAGTTGCCTTGATAGAAAATCTATTTTTAGATCCTAATAGTTCACTAAAAAGGGCACCCAAATCTGGTCTTAGATCCACTGTCTTGTACCTGTAACTCCCAAAAAAGCACCTACAAATATCTAGAAAAGAGGATTTTGGGGGTGGCTATATAGGGTTTTGCCTTAGTCAAACCCCCATTTTGGTGATCTCCACCTCCATGAATAGCCGAATGTAGAAAGTATGCGTGTGTGTTTGCTCTTTGGAAAGAGTCTTTAAATATGTAATATCAAGATCTAATCTTCTAGATTAATAATCCTAACATAACATGGAAATGAGAAAGAAATGCATAGATTTGATTATGATAAAGAAAGCATACCAAGCCCCCAAGGCTAAAGTACTCCTACCAACTCACAATTCATAATTGCTACCCCATGATAATGTCCTTTGAATGCTTGAATGTTGAGAATGGTAGATCTAATAGAAAAGAGCACCTTCTTGCTTCAATGAAGATCTACAATAGCTTGTCCACAAAAATGCTTGAATGTATCAACATGTCCTCATATATTTGTCCTTCTATATCATCTTCTTTCTTATTTGCACCATCATTGCATCATGTCATCTCCAGATTTCATTTCATGATCAAATGAAGGCAAAAGAGAGTGTTTATATAGAGATCTCAATATAGGTCTCCTAGGGCAATGCGAGGGACCCAAATTCAAATTTCACCTTGAATTATGTTCCAATCACAATCACCAACCAAGGAGGGAATGAATTAAATTAGATATTGGAGAAAAGACTTCAACATCCGTACTCGGGGACCTATTTTAAGTTTAGAACCCCAATAAGCTCTAGAATTGAAAGCGGGGAACAACACATGATAGAAGTCAAGGTCAACCTCGCCCTTGACCTAGGTCAAGGTTGAATTAGACCATGACCTAGGTCAAGGTCAAACTCAACCCTGACCTAGGTCAGAATTGATTTTGACCCTGATCTGAGGCTTCAGGTAGGTCACCTAAAGGTGTGTGTGAGATTCCCAGGTCAGCCAGGGACCTAGGAAGGTGAGGGAACATACCAGAATGCTGGGAAGAAGGCCTGGAGGCCTAAAGAGAGTATGATGAGGTATATGAGGGCCCACATATAGGTCCTACCTAGAAAATAGAGCCATGGAGAGGGAAACCAAGGAGAATCGATAAGATCCTAACCCTAATTTCACCTAAACATGTAGAATCAAACACAAATGCATCCTAAATGCAAATCTAATATACAAGCACACTAAATGAAGGTGCTAAACCTACCAAAATGGAAGTTCTTCCATTTTAAGACAATACAAAAATAATATAGGAATGAGGTATGGGATACTATTGAACTATTTGATGCATTCTCGGTGGATTGGGTAGACATATCTAAAAATATTATGGCTGATTTATTAGAAAACATAGGTTTAATGCATTATTAAATGATGTATCAATAATTTAAATTAAAACAAGACCTTTTATCCCTGATAACATACGCAATTGGCAAGTCTTTGAAGATGATGATGACTTATTGGAGTTCTTGAGATGTGAAGAGAAATATGATTCACTGGAAAGAGATTTTAATGCATATGTGGAGCATGTAGATGGAAAGATACTTTATTCATAAAGGAGGTAGCACAACTAAAAACTAATAAAATCCCTAGAGGATTAGTAGCTTTGGAGAGGGTATTTTACAAGTATTACAAGGCATAAATGAAGAAAATACCTATTAAATAAGAAGTCATTTAGAAAGTAAACCTAGGAACTAAGAATGCACCTAGGGATGGGTGCATTGGAAGAAAGCTCACACAAAAAATAATGTCATGTTTGATAGAATTTTTGAGGAAGTAAAAACATGTATTTTCTTGGTCATATGATGATTTGAAATCCCATAGAGAAGATTTATTCCAGCATGTGATACCACTAAAACCTGATGCAAAACCATTAGGCAAAGAAAAATACCAATCAATCCTACCTTGTCTCTTAAGATGCAAGAAGAAATAATGAAACTCAGGGATAGAGGAATTATCAAACCAATTAGACATTATACTTGGGTATCTAACTTGGTTCCTATTAGAAAGAAGAATGAAGATATAAGACTTTGCACGGATTTCAGGATTTAAATATTTCATCATTGAAAGACAATAATGCACTACCCAACATGGAAGCATTACTATAGAAGGTGATGATAAATGATTTTTTATGAATGATGGAAGGCTTCTCTAGATACAACCAAGTCAAGGTAAAAGATTAGAATAGTACAAAACTGCATTTACAACTCCTTGGGGTACATATGTTTATGTAAGAATGCCCTTTGGGTTGACAAATGTTGTGGTAACTTTTCATTTGCTATGGATGTGGCATTTAAGGAGTTGATTTATGCCATCATGGTAGTATATCATAATGATCTCACTACATATTCAAATAAGGAAAAAGACCATTGTAATCACTTGGAAAATATTTTCTTCAAGGCACTTGAATATGGTATCTCCTTGAACCCAAAGAAGTGTCATTCTGGGTGTCACTGAAGGCAAATTGCTGGGACACATAGTCTCCAAGAAAGGAGTGAAGATAGATCAAGAGCATGTAGCCTCTATTGATAATATTTCCATCCCCAAAATAGTAAAAGGTATTTAGTCATTTTTGGGTAGATTAATTTTGTAAGAAGGTTCATCTCTAACTTTGCTGAGATAGTCAAACCTATTTCAAAATTGTTGAAAAAAGGTGCTAAACTAGATTGAGACACTGAATCTCTTAATGCTTTCATTTCTATTAAGAAATCTATCAAAGAAGCCCCTATGTTTGAATCCCCTAATTTTTCCAAACCTTTCCAAAAAATTTATGTTGCCTCTTTCCATACCATTGGCGTTGCTATGATGTTACAAAAAAATGAAGAGGGTCATGAACAACCTATTGCTTTTTTAGTAAAGCATTGTAAGAAGCTGAATTAAAGTATGACATAAATAAAAAGAAGGCTTATGCATTGGTAAAAGTAGTAAAGTATTTCATGCCCTATCTTGGAGGGGAAAACATTATAGCCTATGTGCCTAATGCAACAATTAAAGATATATTTAGACAATCTGAAGTAACTGACAGAAGATGCAGATGGATAAACTAGGTGCAGAAATTCAACATTGATATTCAGATCATAAATCTTGTGAGAGGGAAAGGATTAGAAAGGTTGATGGAAAAATCAAATCTTGAGGCTGTTCAAGTGAATAATTTTGAGTTAGAAGATGTTTTTATTAGCATAGAAAGAGTTCCTAGGTACTCAAATATAGTATATTACCTGAAACATACAAAGTGTCCCGATGCCCTAAATGAGAATAAAAAAGTCACTGAAATTATAGGTAGCCAAATATGTGTTCATAAAAGGGGACTTGTATTGGAAGAAATATAGATGGTGTACTATTTGTTTACCTTGACAAGTACCAATCAAAGGAAGTAATGAAAGAGGTGCGTAGTGGAGTATGTGGGGGTAATTTTTTTACTAAAACCATAGCTCCCAAGTGTACGCCTCCTTTACGTGATTCATGGTTCCCAAGCTTTCCAAAGGAAAGGGTTAGTAGCAAAGGTTTTACAATGATATAAATCCAATACACAAAGACTACTAAAATGAATAACTTTGAAATGTAACCAATAAAATGTAAAAGCAATGAAAGGAAAACAAATGAATGCAAACCTCAAAGTGCTTGAAGCTTCTATTGTCTCTCTCTACTCCTTCTGAAACACTATTTTTGATGCTCAATATTGGTGTGGGCAGCGTCTATGACTTGAGAAGTGTCGAGAATTTGATACTTGAAATGTGTGTGTGATCGCAAGATGGTTTGAATGCTAGAACCAAACTGACATAGTAATGGTGCATGAGAGCTTGAAATCCTGGATCCTTCAAATGGTTATGAAGGGTTTATTATATAGGAATTGAGGATGAAATGAACGGTTCAGATCAATCCCAGAGATAGGGAGATGAACGATTGAGATTAAAAGGAACTAGAGAAGCCATCAGTAAACTCCACCTCTTCAATTGGTAAAGAGGAGATAGAGTTTGGTTGACTGAAGAGCTAATTGTGAGTTACCTTTTAGAATTGAAGAGGTGGGTGGAGTTACCCATGTGAACTTGAGAGATGGGTGGAGTAACCCATGTGATCTGATTGGAGTTATCTCTTTGAAGATAAATGAATATTTAATTCATTTATTTTATTAAAGTTTTCAACATGTGAGATAATTGAATTCTTTTTGATTTAGAATTTCTTTATTTGATGAAATTAAATTAATTTAATTGGAAGAATTCAATTATCAAGTTTAAATATTTGAATTTAAACTATAGGAAATTGAATTGAATTAATTAATTAATGATAATTAATCAATTAAGGTTAATTAATTAAATAAAATTAATTATTTAATTAATTTTGGGAATTTGATTAGATGATTTGGGGAATGAATTTAGTAGAAAATAGATGATTAATTAATGATTAAAAAACCATTAATCAATAGATGAAAAATAGTGTTTTTAATGTAAAGTCGGAAGCCTGTCCATTTTTGGGTGTCTACATTTGCCCCTCTTTGATGTGATGTGACTTGTCACAGTGTGTCAAAGATTCTTTGATTTTGATCCTACCCTAGCTTGCCCTGGCAATAGTAGGTGTATTTATGCCCCCTCAACAAATTTGAGTGAAAAGTATTGAGATGAGCGTTAATTTGTTGAAACTGCAATTTCTAAATTTGGATAGCTGACTGATTTGAAAAATGTCCTATGTTACCCCTGATATTGAGTGTGGAAGTTTCTGGGGATCGGGAAGATAAATCGGACCTCCTTGTGAAATTAGGGTTTGTGGGAACCCCTATAAATAGCCAAGAGAGCCATTCATTTGTCACATTGCCTTCTTGGAGCTCTCAAAACCTTGGTGAGTTTGTGCTTAGTTTTCTTTCTTTTTTTTTTCTCCTATTTTCGTGTGATGGCGGGCCTTCCTGGAGTTACTCACATATTTGACCGAGTCCGGATGTATCAGAGACCAGCCAACGTAGGACATCCGGTGAGTTTTATCTCTTTGCATTTCATTAATGCTTGTTTTTATCACTTTGAAAATTTATTGTTTTTTTGAAATTCTGCCTGTTGTGCCACATTTGTCTACGGTTTCACTGCAATTGTAGTTTGAATGCCATAATTGCTGGTCATGTTCCACATTTGATAAGTGTACCACACTATATCTGTTTGGATGCCACAATTGATAATGATGTTTTGCAATCGCATAAGTGAACCGCCATTGAAGTGTTTATTGTCGTAATCACTTTTTTAGAATTGTTTGCCTAATTTTCTTGTCTATTTTATGCATATTCTTGTTTCTGGCACTTTCCTGTATGATTGATACTTATATTTTTATGATTTATTTCTATGTGCAGTTCACCGGGTGGATTTTGCGCTGTTGGGAGTCAAGGCCGTCGGGTCTTGTTTATAGGTTCCAACTCTTGGAGGATGAGAGGTCAGTTCTTAGGGATTTATGATTGTATTGGATATGCTATATGCTAGAGATCATGACCAATAGGGGTCTGATCTCTGCTCTTGTAGAGCATTGGCATTCTGAGACATGCACTTTCTAGTTACCCACTGGTGAGTGTACTGTTACATTGGAGGATGTGTACCTTGTCCTCTAGCTTCTGATCCAGGGTGCACTTATGGAGTATGCCACCCTTTGTGGTATTGTTTCCTTGACGGAGATTTCTGGATTGCCCCAAGATCAGCTTGGGTTATCTAGAGCTTATGATATTCCATGGTCCAAATTTGGCTTGGGCCTCGATAGAATATCCACCTTACTAGGGAGTCTAATTTGTGGCATCTTATGCCCCGATCATCGGCAACATGGATTTTCTGTCGGCTTTGGTACTATTTTGTGGAGTATGGTTAGGGACCATACTATTTATGCTTGGGGGCCATGTATGTTGGCTCATATGCACTTTCATATGTTCTAAGTGGCTTACCTTAATGGTAAGTCACTTGACTCTGGTGCTACCCTCCTCCATATACGGGTGTGGGAGCACATAGATGTTTGATATCCTATTGGTACACGTGCTTTACCAGCTAACAGGATATATGTATATATGTATGATGGAGCCATTGTTCAGACCCACATGGGTCATTTAGTGTATTGGCGTCAGTAGCTGGATATGATTCCCTATTTCATATGGAGGCCATATAGAGATTGCCTTGTTTGGGATGGAGAGGACATCCATCTTCCCTTTTGCCAGCAGTGGAGACATCTTATTGGTCATGTGACTGACCATGTTCACATGATTGACTTTCACAACACCAACAGGGTGTTGCGTCAGTTTGGTGAGTGGAAGGATGTGTCCAATTCTTATGCTTATTTCACTCGTAGGTCAACGGACTCTACCATCTGGGGTGGTGTTGTATCACTTGATGCTGCCCGTATTGAGTTTTTAGGGTTACTTCCTATTGTGTGGACATGGCAATCAACCACTGTTGATGCAGGTTTGTTTTTTACTTCTCATCTCTTGTTTAGTTTCTTTACTTCTCTTATAATCTATTTGCTCTATGTGACATTATCTTTTATCTGATGTGGTACTGATATTTGAATCTCATCTCTTTGTAGGCACTACTCCTTAGTTTGATGCTCATTGGGTCCAGAATTGACCAGTTGCACTCACAGATGTTTCTCATCCTGTTGCTGGGACACTCATGAGGAGGCACCATTAGGTACACTAAGGGAGGGGAGGTCGAGATGGAGGGAGGGATGGTGGTCATGATAGAGGGAGGGTTGGAGGCTGAGATGGTGGTAGGGGGAGGGGATATGATCCTAGTCCAGGGGGTTCGGGTGGTGGAGTGAGGACCAAAGGTGGGGGGAGTGGTGGTCATTCCAATACTCCAAGGGTTGGCNGTCCGGGGGGTTCGGGTGGTGGAGTGAGGACCAAAGGTGGGGGGAGTGGTGGTCATTCCAATACTCCAAGGGTTGGCTTCAGTACTATTTTAGAGGATGAGGAGGCAATGGAGGAGGAGGAACCTGAGTACGCTGACGAACTAGTGTTGTTTTGGCTCCAAGAGAGGAGAACATGGTGGTGATTGAGGATGTAGATGTTGAGATTGGAGATATAGATGTGGAAGCTTTAGATGAGCATAGTGCAGGGACGAGTTCCTCGAATGGCAGTAGCAGTTCTGGCAGTAGCTTTGGTGGGAGTTTTGAGAGTGATGATGATTCCTAGGTTGCTAGGGGAGAGGAGGTGAGGGTTTGGGGGATAAGGCCGAGGAGGGGGATATGGATGTGTCCATGGGGGGTATGGAGGTGGATTCCTTAGAGTTGGAGCAGCTCAATCAACTAGCATAGGATCTATAGGCCAAACTTGATTTTGCCGATGCCCATGCTACAGCATTGGAGGCTAGGGTTACAACGACCGAGGCTAGAGAGTGACAGGCTCAAGCTGAGGTTCATTAATTCATTGATAGTGTACAAGATGCCTCTCACTAAGATGTTCTTGACCAATACTATAGATCTGGGCATGATGCGCAGATAGAGATTGAGTACTGGAGGCACCACTATGAGGGTGTAGTTCCTGCAGAGTAGAGAGTGCCCAATTACGTAGCCTCCCAGAGATCTAGCAGGGCGTAGAGATCACAAAGAAGTGGTGTTGGAGCTCTTGGTTCATCACAAAGACCATCTTTTGATATGCCATGCCCTTGTCCACCTCCTGGTGAGGATGGGGGTAGCACATGTTGATTCTTATGCTTCTCATATTTTGTATCATGTGCCATTTTTGTAGTGATGTTCATTTGATATACTTTGAGTAGTATCCATTTTTGTATCTCGACACACTGATATTTATTGATATATATGTTGACTACCTTCCTTTGGTCATACTTGCGACTGCTCATTGTACTCAGATATTTTTGATTGATATGAGATGCAACTAGTGTTTTTGATATGATGTGCATTGTTTTACTTGCTATATGTATGATTCTACATGATTTGGTTTAAGTGATGAAAATGTATATGCAACATGATTCTATTATGCAGACTTGTAGATGGATGATTTAATTTTCCTATGATACTAACATGTTCATGCAGGATGGTAGAAATGAAATGCATGTTTATATGAGATGCTTATGGATGCATGTGATTTATGACTTACCATGTATGCAACTACTATATTTTTTTTCATTTTTTGATGCACTTAAATGGAATGAATGCAATCTATTATGCACAAAATATCTGAGTAATGCATGTGTTAATTAGAATGAAGTTAGTTTGGATAGATGTTCTCTGAGATTGATCTAATAGAATGGAATGATAGAAAGGATTTTTTTGAATTTTTGATAGATATGAACTAATAGAAAGGATAAGTGTCCCAAGTCGCTGCCCTTGTTTCCAATATTTGTCATCATTGCATCTTTTTTTTTTGTATTTTCCAAAATTCCAAACAGAATCCAATGTATCTAGATCACATACCACTTGGATACCGCCGCGACCTCTTGATAAGCGGAAGGAGTAGAGAGATTGAACAGAAAGAGAACTTAGTGCACCCAAATATTGACCATCTGGGTTCAGCTATGTTCCCTGTTTGAAAAGAAAGAGAGCCAAAAGCACCCAGATATTGACCATCTGGATACTGCTTTATCCTTTGAATAAAATAAAACAAAGAAACCAAGATAAAACTCCTATGCACCTAGAGTTCATCTGGATAACACCGCGAGATCTTGATTCTAAAAAGGGAAAGCCAAAGAAAACAAGATAGTCTCCTATGCCCCTAGAGTCCATCTGGATAGCATCGCGAGCTCTTGATTGAAATATAAAAGAAAAGACCATAGAAACCAAGATAGAACTCCAATGCACTTAGAGTCCATCTGAATAGCACTACGAGCTCTTGATTCTATAAACCAAACAAGAAAAGTAAAAGAGAAGGAATGTCCAATTCTTTCCCAGGGTTAAGCTTAGATCATGGAACTGCATGGCTGCCAGATAAGTGATAGCACCTACCGCATTTATCCTAAATCAACATGGCCCTAAAATCAAAGTGAACAAGCAATAGACAGAAATCAAAGAAAATAAGTCATGATCTATCATAGCTACTCTCCTCACATGGTGGATCCTGGAGTAGCATAAGAACATAACTACGAAATATAGACTGAAATCTGACCAACTTGACTGACCTAGTGTGTCTGGTTTCAATAATAGATTACTCATATAAGACTGACCTGTCTAGTTTGAGCGTATCCATTATTGTGTAAGATGATTGATATGATTTGATTTATTGATTGTGATCATGTTGGAAGTTGATCAAGCTATGTCAGATGGGCCCCATGTTGGTTCGCAAAGCTCATGATTGTGACATTTGATAGATTGGCTTGGTCGCCAGTTGCTTGCTGATAGGTTTGATAGATTGATAAATCTATGTTAGATGAGCCCCATGCTTATTCGCAAAGCTCATGATTGTGACATTGATTGACTGGTTGTGATTGCCCTTTTCTCTCTTGATAACCGAGTTGGTTTTATTGCTTGGGTTTTTGCAATTTTTGATTGTTTTGATGAATTCTCAGAACATTTTTGATCTTTTTTTAGAATTTTTTGATGTGTTTTCCAAATTTTTTTGGATTTTTTCAGGATATTTGAACTGTCCCCTAGTCTGGTGGACTAGTATTAACCATGGGTAAGTTCTTGGCGCTTAGAGGGGAGTGTGCTTCTGGATATAGCTTGGGTAGTTAGTCTTGCAATTGAAGTGTGCTCAAGCTTTTGATCTTGGAGTTCATTGATGGTGAAGCTGGATTTGAAGACTTGGTGCCTGTTTGCTAGGTTTTTACCAAGGTACCTACTTAATAGCATCTATTTTCTAGGTTTTCACTAAGAAAGCGATTTTGTTTCTCTTTACTTTTTTTCTTTTTTGATTTTGATTTTGATTTTTTTTTTTTGTCGCCAAGGCACTTGTTTGCCAGGTTTTCACCAAGGTAACTGGTGCAAAGCACCCTAGGGTTAGCTCAAAACCCTAGCCCCAACATTTTGATAACAATTTTGATACAAGTCTTTCAATGAGCAAGTCATGTTTTGCCTAGTCGCTCAGTCGCGGAGCCAGCAGAGAGCAGAAAAGTAATGCATCGCACACTCGCGAGCTAGTTGTGAGTTAAGTCTATTAGTGCGCGACGAGGAACTAGTCGCTCAGTCGCAGATGGCTAGCAGGGAAAAATAGTGCGTGACAATGCGACGAGCCTTGGATCACTCAGTCGCCAGGCAAAAGTCAGCTCAGGGAAGCGCGTAGCGAGTGCGCGATGGGTGATCAATCACTTAGTCACGAAGACAAATAGTTAAGTCATGGTGTGCGAGTGAGCGACACCCGATGCATCGCCAGGTCACAGAAGAAAAGGCAGCTTGTCTCGAGACAGTGCGATAGCGCGACATTGAGGCCATCGCTCAGTCGCAGAGTAGATAACAGCTTGAGTAGAAACATAGCGAGTGCGCGACTGATCGTATCGCTCAGTCGCAAAGGAATGAATAGCTCGGGTTATAACACAGCGAGTGCGCGACTTGAGCTCATTGCTCAGTCGCCGAGATATGGCCAGCTCGGATTGAAGTGCAGCGAGTGCGCGACTAATGTGCATCGCACACTCACAGAGCAAGGAGCAGTTAATGAAAATGCATTGCGGGTATGCGACTTGAGCTCATCGCTCAGTCGCAACGCAAAACATAGCTCGGGTAAATGCATTGCGGGTGCGCGATAAAGAGTCATTGCTCAGTCGCGAGGTAAAAGCCAAGTCATGTAAAGACATTGTGAGAGCGTGACGAGAAGGTAATCGCTCAGTCACAGAACAAGACATGAAAGGTGATTTTCATTTGCGACTACGCGATGGAAAATAGAACAGTCAAATGGTCAAATATGCTGACGTGTCAGAAGGAGAAGACATTGAAAAATCTTAACCGCCAAACAGAAAAGGAATGACACAAAGGAAAAGAGATGACCAGAGTGTCGAACATGTAGAGAAGGTGATGACAGATTGCAGACGAGAATGGAGAACAGAGAACAGCTGGAGGACTAAGC
>MU223767.1:1015856-1055717 GCA_018584345.1 Thuja plicata
TGACTCTGATAATCTGCTCAATGGATTGTGACAGTCAAGAAGCATCCACCTTGTATATTATGTTTGTTTCTGTATTTATGTTAGATGAGAAGCTAGTCGAGTTTGCAGACAAGTCCTAGGCGAGCCTCTGGTCCGGTTAGAGAACTTGTAGATGAGATAGATAAGTAAGAAGGTGCATGAATGTAGGGAATTCATTCATGAAGAGTAAGAGACAATGAGGAGTAATACATTTCGGTGGGTAGGGAACCTAGGAGAGAGGGATCAGAAAAATCCTTCTGGTTAGGGTCTGAGAGTAGCCCTAAGAGACTCAAGAGTAAGTCTAGAGAATCCTGAATCAAATAGGATTCCAGGTGAGATTACTAGAAGAGAGTAGGAATTTCAAAGAGTTAGGTAACCTCCCCATCAGTAACATTCTGTATTTTTTAATTTTTTTAGTATTTTCTGGATATGTAGATAGGTGTCGTAACCATAGAGACCTCAAGGGTAGAACCTCTTAAGGTGCATATTGTTGATGTATCCAGGGAGCTGATCTCCTTCTGGTGTCACTAGTATGAATTCCCTACTCTGAGTAGAGTTGACAATGACAAATGGTCCTAGCCAGTTAGGCTCAAACTTTATGGGTTTGACTCGCTCTGCTTAGTTCTTTTGATTTTCCTTGAGGATGAGGTCTCCTAACTCAAATTTTCATGGCTTCACCTTTTTGTGATAGTTTCTTCTAAGGTGATTTTGATAGCCTTGTAAGTGGTCAAAGGCATGTTGTCTTCTTTCATCTAGTAACTACAATTCACTGAGCCTTGCTACTCTATAGTCTTCATCTGAAACTAGGTTCTTTAATGATATCCTCAGGGATGGGATTTCCACTTTCAGGGGTAGGACCACCTCTGATCCATAGACTATGGAGAAGGGAGTGTCTCCTATAGGTGTTCTCACACTAGTTTTGTATGCCCATAATGTAGGACTGAGATATAAATGCTAGTATCACCCTGATTCGTTCATTATTTTCTTCAAGATTTTCAAAATTGTTTTGTTTGTAGCTTCGGCTTGGCCATTTCCTTGAGGATAATAAAATGAAGAGAACCCTTGTTTGATATGGAACTGTTCACATAGCTCTTTGACATCTTTGTTTTGGAAAGGTGTACTGTGATCTGTCAGAATAGTTTGAGGGATCCCATATCGACAGATGATATGGTTAAGTATGAACATTGATATCTACTTTCTAGTTATGTAAGTGAGGGGAATTGCTTCCACCCACTTAGTGAAGTACTCTGTTGTTTCTATGATGTATTTGTGTCCATTTTCTAAAGAACGTGTAATCTTTCCCACTAGGTCAAATCCCCACATGGAAAATGGCAATGATGATGTGATAGGATTTAGTTCTTGGGCTAATGCATGGATGAGGTCTCCATGAATTTGACACTATCTACACCTTTGTACACATTTGTGTGCATCTGTCTCTATTGACGGCCAATAGTATCCCATGCATATGATATTCTCAGCTAAGCTATTGCCACCTCCCTGGGTTCCACAAATTCCTTCATGTACCTCATACAGAGCTCTCTAGGATTCCATGGAAGTGAGACATCATAGTAGCATTTCATCTAGACTTCATCTATATAAAGTAGTTGAGAGGATGGTATACCTAGAGGCTTGGTGGATGAGGGTCTTTATCTAGTTTCTAGACAAGTTGGGAGGTAAGGCACTACTTGGAGGTAGTTGTATACATCTTGGTACCATGGGTTTTCAGGACCAACAAGGATGCATGCTGATTCTATGATGAATGCTTGATGTGATGGCACCAATAGTTGATCTACTAGAAAATGGAATCTTGTTTCATTGCCTGGCATATCAATTAATGATGCTATGGTAGCCATCGCATCTACAACTTTGTTCTGTGCTCATGGGACTTGCTTGAAGAAGATGTAATGGAACTTGGTACATAATGTTTCCATCTATGCTCTATATGGTATTAGCTTCTCATCTTTGGTCATATAATCATTGTTGACTTGACTGATGACCAACTGTGAATCTCCAAAGACCTTAAGATTCTTGATTCTCCATTGAATTGCTATCTTTAGACCGATGACCAGTGCTTCATATTTTTCTATGTTGTTTGTGCATGGGAAGTTGAGTCTGAAAGACTTTGGAATTGTATCATGATCTGGAGTGATAAGCACTATCCCTGCCCCTGCACCATGGTTCATGCATGACCCATCAAAGCATAGTTTCCATACCTCGATTGCTAGTTGTAGTGTCATAATAGATTCATCAAGATAATTAGAAATAATAGGCTGATGGTACTGAATGGGTGCCTCTTCTAGTTGATCTATAATCACTTGCCCTTTGATGGCCTTTCTGTCTACGTACTCAATGTCAAACTCACTTAAGATCATTACCCACTTTGCAAGTCATCTGGTGAGCATTGCTTTGCTTAGGAGGTATTTTAAAGGATCAACATGTGCAATCAACTTTATTTGGTGACTCAACATATAATGTCTCAGCTTCTGGGAAGTGAAGACAACTGCAAGGCATGACTTTTCAATTGGCGTATAGTTGAGCTCATATCCTAACAATGTTGTGCTTAGATAGTAAATGGCCCTTTCTTTACCTGCATCATCATGTTGTGCCAAGAGTATACCTAATGATGATTCCATTGCTGAGATATACAGAAGCAATGGTCTACCTTAGACTGGTGGCACCAATATAGGAGACTTAAGGAGGTAGTCCTTGAATATTTAGAATGATTGTTCACATTTCTCTGTCCTAATGAATTTGGTGTCTTTGTGCAGTAGATGTTGGGATGGGTGGCACTTATCTACTAGCTGAGCTATGAAGAACCTAATTGATTAGAGCCTTCCTTGTAACCCTCTTAGTTGCCTTAGGTTTGATGGTGGAGGCATGTCCAATATTTCTTTGAGTTTCTCTGGGTCTACTTCGATGCCTCTATGTGAAACTATGAACCCCAGTAGCTTTCCTGCTATGACACCGAATGCACATTTATTTGGGTTTAAATAGACTTTGTATTCCTACATTCTATCAAAGATTGGTCCCAATACTTGTAGATGATTCTTGCAAAGCATTGACATGGCTAGTATGTCGTCCACATAGTCTTCTATTGTTTTGTGGATGAGATCATGAAATATAGTTGTCATATCCCTTTGATATGTCATGCCAGCATTTTTAAGACCAAACGACATGACATTCCAATAGTAAGTGCCCCAAAGACATGTGAAATTTGTTTTATGTTGGTCCTCTGGTGCAATCCTTATCTCATTATACCCTGAAAAGCCATCCATGAGTGATAGAATTTGATGTCTAGTGGTTAGATCTACTATCATATCAATGTTGGGTAAAGGAAATTCATCCTTGGGACAAGCTATATTGAGATCTCTGAAGTCTGTACAAATCCGTATCTAACCACTGTTCTTTGTAACTAGTACCAAGTTAGATATCTAGTCTGTGTATGGTATAGGTCTTATGAACTTAGCATCCAGGAGCTTCTTCAATTCTGCCTTCACTAACAATGCCACATGGGGATGCATCTTCCTTAGCTTTTGTTTGATTGGTTTGGTGTTGGGTAGCAATGAGAGATGATGTAGCATGAGTTCTGGATCTAATGCTGGCATATCCAAGTAGGACCATGCAAAATTGATCATTCTTGCTTTAAAGAAGCTGATAAACTATTCTCTCTCCTCAGGGGTGAGTGATTTTGCCAAGTATATGTTCTTTGGGTTCTTGTCATCTCCCAAATTGACTTCCTCTGTTTCTTCTACTAGTAATGCTGATTTCTCCATTTTTAAGGGGAGGAGTTCCTTCTTTCCATCTTCTAGCACCTCAGTGAGGTTTTTTCTAGAAGATACATCTTGTTTTAGCTTTTTATCATCTTTTTGTTCTTTTTTCTTTTGTGGACTGGAAAGAGGAGAAGCCTCCCTGAAATATGCCACTCTGTCAAGGTCAATGGAGAATCCTATCTTGTGGTCTCCTGATGGCATGCCTTCCCTAAGTCCCATGAAATTAGAAATAGCCTCATCATTCTCGAAGACATCTAAATCAGGTGGTCCTTGTTGATCTCACTCTATTAGCTTTGGGTGTACAAGATAGATACTTTAGTGGTTTTTTGACTCTAGTTGATTGAAAGGGACTATAGATAGGGTTCCTATAAAAATGGATTGTGATGTGGATGAACCACTTGAGGTATGATAAATGAAATTCTTATCTATGCAGGGTTGTTTAGAAATGGATAGTTGGTCAAATAAGTCTTCTAGGTTTATGATAGTGTCTGACCAAGGGGAATAATCTGGGATCGATGGTTCAGAGTTGTGAAGTGATCTCCACTCATACTTGTGGGAGTTAGTCTCAATATAACACTTGTCAGATGTCTCACTTCCTTTGTTACCATCATTTTCTATGTGGAGGTCTATTCGGGTTTGTGTGGTTCTCTCTTCAGCGGGCAAAAACTATGCTAGTATGTTCCTTATCAAGACATGTTCTGTGTTTTTCCCCCGGTGCATCTCTGCTATTTGTTCCTAATCAACTTGGATGTCTTGGATTATAGGACCGATTCTTTGTTGCCCATAGCCCAACCCTTTCTTGTTTCTTTGGGTTGGCAGGAGAGACAATTCCATTATAACTTGTTGTCTTTCTCCCAGGCCGATTGTACCATCATACCCAAATCTTTGTAACATTGTATAACCATTACCATAGTTTGACAGGGGTAGGGTTTGTCAGATTGTCTCTTGTGGGTCTTGGTATAACCATGTATAGATATCTTGTTCAAATGGCTTTTCTTCTGCTACGTCTCCCCATCTAACAAAGGTTGTGGGTGAACATCTAAAAAGAATAGGCTATGAAGTTTTTGTTATAATAACAAGTTGTGGCATGCCATAAGTTCTTAGGCTCTAAGGCATGTGTGTGATGGTGAAAGCCTCTTCATATCTGTACTCACCACAGCCTTTGTCGGTGCTTGATATTTTTCCTACTTTCCGTATGACATCTTTAGGATTTGAATCTGAAGAGGAGGGGATACTTGCATCTTGGTTAATGACTATCTTTCCTGCTATCCATGTGACATCCTTAGGATTTTAATCTAAAGAGGATGGGATGCTTTCATCTTGGTTTAAGGGTACATGGTTATCAGTGTTGATTTAGATTGCATTACAATATTGGAAAGGATTGGGATCTCCCTCTATGATGATTTCCTCTCCTTGGTGTGGGAACTTGATGCATTGATGGTACATCGAAGGTACAGCTTGCATTTCATGTATACAGGGTCTCCCTAGTAGCATGTTGTATCCCAACTCAAGATCTAGGATCTGGAAGGGAGTGTTTTTGACCACTGGACTGATACAGACAGGTAGAATGATAATACCTTTAGAGGACCTTTCCTCTTCATCATAAGCTTTGATATTTATCCTCCTTGTAACATCAATTCTTGATTCTAAATAACCCAGTTTCTTTATTAACTTTAGAGTACAGATGTTTAACCCATCTCCACCATCAACAAGGACCCTATGGATAGTGCTTTTGTGGACCAGTAAGTGCAAAGGATCATTATGCAGGGGTTTATGCGGTGGTACATCATGGTATGTGAATGTGGCATGTTTGTTAGTAGCTATATGGTTAGCCATCATTTGGAAGCTCTCAGGTGTTATGTCCCTTGGGACAACTTTATTTTGAAGGGCTTGGTCAAGTGCCAGTTTATGTTGTGGAGATATGTGCAATAGGTCAAACATGGAGATCTGGGCAGGTGTGCGCTTTAGTTGATCCACTATGCTTGGCTGTGGATCTGAGTTTTCTTTAGGATTGGCAGATACAATTGATGAGGATGGTACTCCTTGCAAGATGACTCTGGCACAATGCGTTGTTACAACACATTTGTTACCTTGGTCTTTGATAGTGATTGTAGCCACATGGCTATCTGAAGGATTGAGGCAATTGATAACATTATCACTATTGGCATATGTATAGTTGACTTGTTTGGTCTGTCCACCAGATTTGGAGGCTTTCCCTTGTTGTTCTCATGAAAGGTATCATTGAAGATAGTGTGATTAGTTGTGCCTTTGGTTTGGGTGTTTGTCACATCGATGGCCCCTGTGTCAATCAGATCTTGGATAGAGTGTTTCAAATGGAAATAGTTAGACATTTTGTGCCCTTTCACCTTGTTAGCACTGCATATCAAAATTTTCAATGTTCCATAATTTGGAAAATTTTCCCGCATCTTTTGATTCAAAATCCATGTGGTTGCATGTCAAAATGTCAATTTTATGGTCAAATTTTCAAATTTTCCTTGTTTTCAGCTTTGGTCGCACACCTGTGTTGATATTTTAAAGTGACCTTTTAAGTAAGCAAGTGACCGACGAGTCATGTTTTGGAATGAATCATACATTTGCGGTCATGTCTTGTTAAGTCAAGATAAGTGTGTGAGTGAGCGACTTGGTCGTTAATTTGTCTTAATCATGCAGTCGCGATGTATTTTTGAAGTCATGTTATCAATCCACGACTGAGCAAGTTGGAATTATTTAGTTGGTCGCTCACTCGTGGGGGATCAAGTTCTTTATTAAAGGGTTCAACAAGCTAGTGATGAGTTGAAATTTTTTTGTATCACACAATCATTGTGGTTTTAGGTCTTATAATTTTTGGTCCGTGACTGAGTGAGTTCTATAAGTTAAGGTTGGTCACGCACTCGAACTTAGTTATTATGTGTATCATTTGAAACCATGAGTGGATGACGAAGTCATATTTTAATAGCGCTCACTCATGCTAGTATTAACTATTGTATTTTGTGCAATGCGAGTATGCGATGCAATATGTATTCATTATTAGATGGTCCCTGTCACTCAGTCGCACAAGAAATATACAGTGTTTATAAAGTGCGTGAATGCATGACTAAACATTCAGTTTTGTTCCCTCTCACTCGCCAATGATTTTCTATTTCAAATTTTAAGTTTCGAGTGTGTGATGAAAGAAAGGATAGGCTATTTCTCACTCGCTCAGGTATAAAGTCAAGTGAAAATATACTCGTGGGTGTGCGATGAAGAAAAGTGGAAAGTTGTCACTTAGTCACTCATGAAGAAAGATCAGTCAAGAGAGATCAGCGAGTGAGGGATTAATACATTATGAAGGTGTGATGAAGGCACTCTCTCAGTCGCAAAGGATTCATCTATAAGGAAATCTCAGCAGTGAGTATGCGACAATAATAACAAAGGGTCATCGCTCACTCACCAATGCTTATGAACTAGAATATATTGCAATGTGAGTGAGCAATTAAGTAAACATGCATAAAGAAAATAATTGTTGCTCACCCGCTGAAGTATAAAGACAAATGAGAAAGCCATGGTGACTATGCAACCAGAAAGTAATGTATGATTGTTTTGAAAAATCACTCACTTGCTCAAGCGCAAAGCATGATAAGTAAAGGTCAGCGAGTGTGTGAGTGAGTAATAAAGATCATGTCACTCACTCACAGAGTTTCAATGAAAGTAAATTGCTAAGCGGCAAGTCCGCGATTGATTAAAAGAAAAGTGATGTCACTTACTCGCTCAAGTATAAATATAAAGCATGATGGGATAGCGAGTGCACAATTGTAAAATGATGAAGTTGCCAATTAGGTCATTGCCCAGTCGTGAAGCATATGAGCCAAAGCAAAGATAGGGTGTGAGTGCGCGACTGATAGAAGGAAAGGTCTTATCGCTCACTTGCAAGGAAAAATTTGAATGTAAGCAATGTACAACAAGTTGGCGACAAATTGACATGTGGCTCATTACAGGATTACGAGGGAAAAAATAAAAAAAGGTGTGTACTCTTTTCCAGCAGGGATCATATAGTGTGAATTAATGGTAGCATTAGTTACATAGAGATGATTGCATGATACTGCAAGTGCAAAAATTTGGCATTCAATTGGACAAGACGTCGATTTGATGACTATAAGTCTGAATGATTGAGCTTGATTTTGTACAGTTCTCAATTCTACATCCTAAAATTTTCTGTAAAGAGTGATAGATCTTGTTTTTCTGAGATAGCAATTTGAAGAGGAAGAATGAGTCAAGCTATTGTTAGCACTGCTTCGCATGGGTCTGAGAAGAAGGAGGTTACACCAAAGAAGTATGTGGAAGAATTTGCTGAGTTGCTGCCCGAGAATTTGAATATGAACAGTGCAAATTGGGATGAATGGAAAGATAGATGGTACCAATGCAGAACCCCAGTCACTTCTAATTACTTTGGTAATACCTTGTTCCATTATTTTTGGAATAATAGGGTTAAAGAAGTTCCCATTTGCAATCCTAGGATTTGAATATGGAAAAATATATTGTGCCTGATGGATATGTTGACATAGGCCTTATTAGGGAAGTTGCTAAGAACTATTGCCCAATAGCTAGGGTAATCAAGAAGAAAAACAAAGAGACCTTAGTTTCCATAGATAGGAGGTCAGTGGCAGAATTTTTTGGGATCATTGGTGCATTGTGCATAGATATTGATTTAAAGAAGATTTAGGTAGATTATATCAAGAGAGAAGATTTGATTAAGAAATATGAGATGCCCAAATTCATGCCCAGGGTAGATAGGCACCTGGTGAAAATCCTAGACAATCTCAAACTGCCTTTTGACTTATCCCTATTTCACCATTACATAAAGTGAATGGTATATGCCTTGACTAGAGTATTAGGTTTTGATGGGGATTCTACAGTGCCTCAAGATGTCATGATGGCCATGAACATTTAGCACACAGAGGTCAATACTGATTATGACTATGTGGGATACATAGTTGATGATATTCATGCTGCATTAGTGGAGATACAGTCGGATGCCCCAGTACCTACCTTCAAGTATTATTCTCATCTGATGTAAATGATTCTATATTTTAACAAGGCATCTGTGAATAAAGAGCTTAAATTTTTTTTTTTAGAGTATGGTGTCGATGCACCAATTCAAAGATGGACCCAGCTATGGGATATTTCATCTGTCAACTCATCTTTTGTATGCTTTTGTAATTGGATTATGGATCTAATTTTTGATTTATTGGGAAAAAATAGGCATAGAATTCCATTTGAGGTTAGAAAAGTCTTGAGACCTTGGGAATTTGTTCCAAACTGGCCTATTACTCACAATTGGGGTGATTTTTTCTTCTTTGATTATATTACTATCATCAGAGTGTATAGTTGTACACAACCACCTCACATCCTCCCCAAGTTTGTTCCTCTTAGGGCTGCATTTTAAGAATTTATTTGGCAAATCACTTGGGTTGATAAAGAATTTTTAGAGGGATATAAAAATGGTACTTTTATCCCTAGATTATGGGTAGGTTTTTACTTCTCCATTGGGAAAAGAGTTTTTGACCTAATTAATGACTTCTTGAAGAAATATAGAATGTCTACGACAGTTACCAAGTTCTGTGATCCTGAACAGTTTATACAAATAGCCCTGTGAAGAATGACTCCTTGGAAAAAGATTAGAGATCATGAGCCACTGGATGATGAAGATGTTGTGAGGAACAAATAAAATAAGCATGAAGTCTAGGAGAGGAGAAGGAAATGGAATGACCTCCTTAGGGCAGAAGCTAAATGGAAAGAGTTAGACAATTCTTTCTCTGGTTTTTTCCCTGATCTCCCATACTTACAAAGGATAGAGGAAATGCTTAAATCCTATGACACTTTAATGGAATAGGTACCATAGTTTAGTGCTGAGGATGCACAATCTCAAGGGTCCCCAATTCCTATTGCATTGCATGACCCAGAAAATTAAGAACAACAAGAGGAAGAGCATCAAGAAGAAGAAGAGGCCGGTGAGGAAGCTACCTCTGCTAGAGAACCACCCAAGGAAAAACAAAAGAAAGAACACAAGATGATGCAAGACATGAAAAGTATGGCTAAGGCTATGATTACTGAACATGGCAAATATTTTAGAAAACTAAATAGACAACTGCAAACGAAGCCTCAAATTGAAGGCCAAGGTGACAATCAAATGGTTTTATTTGAAAAGGATGATGAGAGAGTCATGATAGCCAATGAATTCATGAAAGATGATGAATTCATAAAGTATGAAGAGTTCAAGACTTTTAATCAAAGCTAAAACAAAAGGACTTAAGACAAGGACTAACCACAGGTGAAGAAAATGCAGACAAAAATGAAGAAATTGTGAAGACACTCTAGGATTATGACCCTGAGAGTGAACTAATCACTATGGAGTAGGCCATATTGCTGGTACAAAATAGTGGAGTAATGTTGATGCCTGATTGGGACTTGCAGTCCACATTTATCATCAATCAAATTAGGAGACAAGATGTTCCCTTGTTGAAAACAAATTTTGAGATGGATGAAGTTCTAAAAGGATCAGGATTTGATCCTAAATCCAAGAGTCTGGCTATATGGTCACGGGCCCCTGCTAAACAAAAGCCTCTAGTCATGACTATAAGAGAGGAAAAGAGAGCAGATAGAATGATTTGGAATTTGTAGAACACTACAGACACTGAGATAGCTCAGTTAATGACTCAAGTATCATTCATGAACTTGGCAAAGGTTGATGACCTATCTAAGAGGTATGAAACAACTTTTGGCCAGATGATGGCCTTAGCAAAAAAGCAAGAAGAGGTGGTGGTTCAGAACCACACATTGGAGGAAGAAATTGCTAAGTTGAAAGAGGAGTTAGTGGAAAGTAAAAGAGAGAAGACTCCAGTCCCTTTGGAAATACAAAAAATTGAAACAGATGTTGCCACAGAGGAAAAAGAAGATTCAACAATGGCAGAAGGCCAGTCCCAGGAATTGTCACAGGGACAGAGCATAAATGTCATGTCTATCATATTTCCCATACTTCAACATCAAATTGATGTTTTGAAGTAGAAGATTGACATAGTGTATACACTATATGGCTCATTGCAAGAAGCACCAAAGGTAGTTAATTAAGCCATGACATTCCTAGAGCCCACATTTAAGATTTGGTTAGGAAGAGATAGGCTGATGGATAAACTAAAAACAACCATGTTATACAGTGATGATTTTCCTGACAAAATCATAGATACCATTGAAATGATCAATCAGGTAAATAATACATATGGTTTCTTTAATGACAAAGTTGACTTGATAAGTGGTAAATTGCAACTATTTTATTACCAGTGCCCTCCCTTGATCCCAAATATATATGATGAAGTTGGCATTCTAAAGCCACAACCCAACTAGAAAAATGGATTTGATGGGATATTTATAGATGAGATGAAGAAGCTCCTAGAAAAGGATGTAAATTCTCAATACTGGAATGAACTAATTGACAACCTCTTCAAGGTTGAGAGAGATATGGAAAAATTTGTTTCAGAGGCCAAGACAACCATTGACACTAGGTGGACAAAGGCTGTTGCCAAATTGGAATAGGTAAAGAATTTTGATTGGCCCACCACCAAAGAGGTAAATAGGTGGGAAGAGAAGCTGAAAGGATGAAGAGGATACTGCCAAATTCCATTAACAAACCTTATTCAGACTTCGCCAACTTTTGCCACCTATTTTCAGTTGCAACTTTTGTTTTTATGTTAACTGCAAATTTGTTGTTAAAAAATATTTGTGAATATTTCCTAGTTAGTCCATAGATTTTTGCATCCTTAGTTATAAAAGTATTCCAAGACTACTGGGAAATATATAGCTATTTTTCATTTTGAAGTACAATTTTAATATACAAACTCTGGTTTGAGACTTAGAGGTGTTTTTTGGGTTTTTGAAATAGTGTTGACTGTAATAGCAATTTTGATCATAAATACAAATGAGATCCATCAATATTTTCTGAAACATATGACAAGAATTTTGTCTTCATTATGGTTTTCTAAATTTTATGTAAATTGAATGTTTGAGGAATGTTCAATTTATGCATCTGTTAGGCAGATTTTTGAAATAATTTTAGGGTTCTTTCAAGGAAATATTAAAATTGCCTTAGAGAATTTTAAGTAGGATTTACGTTTTATAATGAATTTGATGAATTAATTTGTTATATGTGTGAGGATAGATATATAAGGTATGTCTATGTTTATTTCAAATTCTATAGTTGTCTTAAATTTCTGTTCATGACTAAGAGGGTTAATTTTATGCAGCAGTGACTCCATGCCCTAGGATTAAGCACTAATCTATCCTCCATTGAATTAGGTGACTATCACTATTAAAATTGATCTTTACTTTTATGTTTGGTTTGTTTCAATAAATGTTACAGTGATCAACTCCTGTAATTCCATTCATATTCTACTAGATTAATTTAGTGATTTGATTATTTTGAGTTAGAAGGGTAATCCCGCCCGAGTTTATGGAGCTCAAAGTGTAGGAGGTTTAAAAAAATTTGTTTCTATTATTCTATATCTTGTATGGTCAGTGTTTGGGATAAACAGAGAAAGCTCTTTGAGAGTATTTTTATATCAACAAGAAAAGGAACTAATTGAAAATGGTGACTCTACTGGGGACTTTTATCAAGGAATGTGTGAAAGGTTAGTTTGATGATAATATTCCATAATATAGATTCCTTGAAGTCCAATTTTTGAAATCACAAGTTGAGTATTGCACTTTATTGAATTATATCGTCAAATATCATTGTCAATGTGAACTTTCATTATTTTATTCCCAAAGTTTTTGAGTGGCGACTCTAAGTTTTTGGTTATAGTGTTTCTAAGGGGAACAATAGCAGATCAAGTGTGTGAAATTTCATTTTGGGAAAAATGAGGAATACAAAAGAAAACACAAAGAATCACTCCCAGGAAACATCAGAGAGTGATGTTTCTAAAATTTCCAGAAGAAACCATTCTAGGAAAGGAGAATCTTATAACAACACTTCTTGGAAGCCTATATCTATAGGCCCCAGTCAGTCCTTAGGTACTACTCCTGAGAAGGAAATAAATGAACCTCTAAATCCTAAGTCTGACACTACTGGTTACTTTGAGGATATATTTAACCCTAGGCCAAAGAATGTATATCAAGAAAAGGGTGAGACATCATCATATTTCAAGGGTATCCCTTATGAACAGGTTGAGGACCAAAAGGGAGATAACTTGATGAATATCTATGAATCTTCCAGTTCTGATATTGAGGGAGTCCTCAGAGATAATGACCTTTTGAAGAGGGAATTAGATGAACTCTTGATTATCAAGCAGAAAAATGATGAGGCTAGAGAGGAACAAATTATAAATGCGATCACTGAGAGAGAAAATTTGAAAAAATGGGTTGCCCAATTAAAATTAGCAGCTCAAGGTTCTAATGAGGGATTTCATGGCTTGAATAAAGAAATTTTTGGAGATGTAGACACCCTGAGAAAAGAATTCCAAGAAAGAGAACACCTGCTTAAGAAAAGTGATCCCAAACATACAGGCCCTGTGGTGAGGCAAGTCATCAATTATGAAAGTGTAAAACCCCCTAAGTCTAAGACACCTACACCAAATGTATCAACAGTTATTGTTACACAAACAAATGTTGAAAAGGGAAAACAAAAGCTCACATGTATTAAATTCTCTGAACCTAAGATTGAACAGTGTATATCTCAAGATATGTTTTCATTGGATATGGAATTAGAAAGGGCTAGAAAGGCCAAAGATGATATTGCAAAATAGTTGGAAAGAGAAGAGTTAGAAGCTACTGTTGTAGAGATAAAAAGAAGGATTTCCTTTTTGAGTCCCATGACTAATCCCAATGTAACAAATAATACTACTGCAACTAATCAAACTATGCCTATATTTAATCCTAATATTCAGACCAATAATGCTAACACAAGTACCCAGACATATAGTGCGGCTCAAGAAGTTGCATCAAAGTCAGGAGTAAGTGGACTCAACATAAATATTAGCCACCAAAATGTAGGCATTGGCTAGAACATTGGTAATATTGGCCAGAGCACTGGCCAAAATATGGGCACTATCTTTTAAAGAAGACCTATTCATTTAGAGAGATATAGGCAATTTTTTTTTGATGGTATCCTTGGCCAACTAAACCCTATTCCTAATGAGGTCAGAGATAAGATTCCCAAATTTAGTGGGAATAATGCTGTAACTGGTGAAGAACATCTAAAAGTATTTTTGGATACAATGAATGATTATGAGATTGGAGATGATGATACTATGATGAAATTATTTGTGCAATCCTTAACTGAGGATGCAAGAGACTAGTACCAAGGTTTTCTTGATCATAGTATCTATTATTGGGATGAATTTGTTATAAGTTTCAAAGAATAGTATGGTGACAAGATAAATTTTGGTTTTATGTTGAATGAATTCAATAGTTTTAAAAAAATCACTAATGAAGGCATTGCTGAATTTAATGTAAGATTTCAAAAGGCTATGTATAAGTTGTTCCAAGCATTGATTCTAAATGAGAATGTATGTGTCACCACCCATTGTAATGCTTTAGATGGAAAGACTACTTACTTGCTTAGAGATAAAGATCCTCAAACTATGAGAGATGCATATAAATTGGCCATAAACATAGAAAGCAACAAAAGAGCTTCTGGCAAGCTTGGTAAATGGGATGATAGTAGACTCTGGAAAGAGTAAAAAACACAATCAAATAAAAATCCCAAGGAAGAAGATAAGATTGAAACATTGGTAAGTGTAGTAAAATATCTTGCTGCTAAGGTAGACAATAATGAGAAGGGGTTTCAAAATAATAGGCCACAATACCAAAGGCAAGATAAGCCCTACAGGTTGCAAGATTTTCCCTATAAGACTCAGTGGAAGGATGGAAAACCAGTATCAGAAGAACAAATTGATCTTAAGAACAAAGACATCCATGACCCATTGAAAAACAACAATGATCATAATGTGGAAAATAATCCTTGGTGCATGGCCTGTAATATGCCTCATTCCCCTTATCAATGTGCAGTAGCTCAGAGTATGGTGGAGCAACATCAAAACATTGGAACACAAGAAAGTCAGAGTGAGAAAAAACCTGCAATAAACATGTGTGCACTTACTATTGAAGATGACAATAGTAGTTTAGAGGAGGAGACACAAGAAAACATGTCAATCATAGTAAATAATACAACCACTAAGTTAGAGAACTTTCAATTTTGGATGCCTAATGATGAAGAGATCAGATTTCTAACTATTGTTGCTGTGACACAAGCAAGAAGTTCATATCGGATTAGGAATAGAAAAGTTGATCAAAGTGGGAAACAACCTGATTCACCAATTATCACGGAAGTCATAAGTGAAGAAACTAAACAAGGTGAACTAAAGGACACCTTGGTTAAAGAAAAAAAATTTACCCCCACTCATGACCAAAAAACAAGACAGTTAAAAGAGAGTAAATGTAAAATAACTTCTGACAATGTCATGAGTGTCCCAATCTTTAACATGAAGCAAGCCTTATCTCAGATGACTGTCTCTGTCCCTTTACTTGAGATGTTTAAAATTAAAGAGAATCGAGAAGTAGCCTTCTCATTGTTATCTAATTTCCATGGTATGCATGATAATACTACTTTGAATGATGAACTGAAAGATGATCAAGAAGAAAAAGATGGAATCCCAATCTGTTTGGGAAATATAGTTGTTCAAGAGCCAGATCAGATTGATCCTTTTTATGTAAAATTTCTCACAAATAATATGTTACAAAAAAATTGTATGATGGATTCAGGGCTACTACTAATGTGATGACTTACACTATCATGAAACAATTGGGTTTAGAGGTGGATACTACTTGTGGTAAATGTTATGCCATGGACAATAGGGAAGTACTTGTAGTAGGAACTTTGCAAGGATTAGAGGTAAAAATTGCTACATACCCTGAGGTCACTTTTAAAATAGATGTTGTGGATGTGGACTCACCACCCCATTATGGCATGCTCTTATCAAGACAATGTGTTTCAGCCATTGGAGGATATGTACAATTGGATTTGTCTTTTGCTACCATTTTTGTTAATGGGAAAGAAGCAAAACTATTGAGGGAGCCTAGATCTCCTGTTTATGTTGAGAAGGCTGAACCAAATATGCTAAATTTCTTTGTGGATGTAGATATACATAATTTCAAGGTGGAAAAAACTCAACCATAGTTGAAAAACACAGATCCCATAGTGGAAGAATTAGAATTACAACAGCTTGGACTGTGGTAGATGTATTTTGATGGAGCATGCTCTAGAGAAGGATCAGGAGCTTGTGTACTATTTGTCTCTCCATCAGGTATTACTTTCAGGTACTCATTTCTACTGTCATTTCAATGTACAAACAATACAGCTAAGTATGAAGATTTTTTATTGGGATTAGAAATAGCAATCAAGCATGGCATTAAGTTATTAAAAGTCTTTGGTGACTCAAAGCTAGCTATTTCTCAAATTAGATCAAGATATGCTGCTAAAAATGATAGACTGAAACAATATAAACATGTTGTATGGGAAAGCCTTGAATTTTTTGATGCATTTTCCATAAATTGGATAGAAAGATCTAACAATATCATGACAGATTTTTTGGCTAATGTGGCCTTGAAAAATGATGATTTAACACTAGCAGGAGTATCTATTGTGGAAACTAAAACCAGGCCTGCCATTCCTGATAATGTGTATAATTGGAAATTTTTTGAAAGTGATGAGGACATTCTTAATTTTATTCAATGTGTGGATAATTATGAAGGGTAAATCATTGATTGTAATAATTTAATAGAGATTATTGATGGGAAAGAAACTATATTTGGCAATGAAATTCTGTAGTTACAGACAAATGAAATCCCCAAAGGACTAACTCAATTGGACGGATTGTTTACTGACAATGATAGTCATATGTGCCAAAAATCTATAGTCAAGTTGGATTTATTTGAGGAGGTAAACTTGGGATCAGAGTGTGATACTAGGATTGTATATATTGGAAAGAAATTGGCTCCTCATGTGAGGACAAATTTGATTAACTTGCTGAAAATTTTCAAACATGTTTTTGCTTGGTCTTATGAAGATCTTAAGGCTTATAGGGAAGATCTCGTTCAACATGAAATCCCATTAAAGAATGATATTAAGCCTTTTAGACAAAAATAGAGGCCAATCAATCCTTTGCTGGCCCCCAAAATGTAGCAAGAATTGGCAAAACTCAGAGAGGCTGGGATCATAAAATGAATCATGCATTCTTCTTGGGTTTCTAATTTAGTCCCTATCAGAAAGAAAAATGGAGATATCAGGCTATGTGTTGATTTTAGGAACCTTAATGTGGCTTCATTAAAAGATAATCATTCTTTACCAAACATGGAGGCAATGCTACAAAGGGTTACTGGCTTTGATTTGCTATCTATGATGGATGGTTTTTCTGGTTATAACCAGGTGCTGGTTCAAGAATCTGAGAAATTCAAGACAACCTTCATTACCCCATGGGGTACATATGTCTACGTAATAATGCCATTTGGCCTGAGAAATGCAAGAGCTAATTTCCAAAGAGCCATGGATGTGGCTTTTAAGGAGTTTATAAATATAATTATGGTGGTGTATTAGGATGATCTTATTGCATATTCCCAAAACGTAGAGGATCATTGTAAGCATTTAGAAAAGATTTTTACTAAAGCCTTGGAGCATGGGATTTCTTTAAATCAAAAGAAGTGTCATTTTTCTGTGACAGAAGGTAAATTATTGGGACATATAGTATCTAAAGAAGGTGTCAAGATTGATCCTGAGAGAGTGGAAGCCATTAACAAAATCTTGCCCCCAAAGAATATCAAAGGTGTTCAGTCTTTTCTGGGAAAGGTAAATTTTGTGAGGAGATTCATTGCAAACTTTGTTGAGATATTCAAGCCCATTGTTAAATTGTTAAAGAAAGATGCTAAGTTTGAATGGGGTAAGGATGATCAGTTAGTGTTTGATGAGATAAAAGTAGCCATTCATCAAACACCTATACTAAGATCTCTATATTATGAAAAACCTTTTTCTATATTTTCTTTTGCTTCATTCCATACAATTGCTGTAGTACTTTTTGCAGAAAGATGATGAAGGTTTTGATCATCCCATAGCATTTTTTAGTAAGTCTCTACAAGCAACAGAACTTAATTATAAGATAATGGAGAAACAAGCATATGCATTGGTCAAGGTAGTCAAAGTTTTCAGACCTTATTTAGTTTGTGCAAAGATAATTTCTTATGTGCCACATGCTACAGTCAAAGATATATTGTCTCAGTTTGAAGTTACTGGAAAGATGTGTAAATGGATCAATAGGATTCAAGAATTTAATCTGGAAATTCAAGTTACCAAATTGGTAAGGGGTTTGGGTTTGGCCAAGCTAATGACTAACACAAACATGGAGCTAGCTCAAGTCAATAATGTGCAAATAGTAAATATGAACTTGACTAGTATAGAATTGTAGCCATGGTATACTGATATAGTGTTTTTTTCTGAAAAATAGTAAATGTCAAGAGCATATGTAAGATAATCAATAAAGGAATTTGAAATTGCAGGCTCAAAGGTATGTCTTGATATGAGGTGATTTATTTTGGAAGAATAAGTATGGAATTTTGTTTCTTTGTTTGGATAAATCACAATCTGAAAGAGTTTTGAATGAAATGCATAGTGGTGTGTGTGGTGGGAATTATTTTTCCAAGACCACAACTCACAAGATAATCAGAGCTGGATATTATTGGCCATGTCCTTTCAAGGATACTCAGATGTTTGTACAAAGATGTGAACCTTGCCAAAGATTTTCTTCTAAGATGAAATTTTTAGGAGCTTTACCTTTAAATCCTATGACTATTAAAGCACCTTTTACCGAATGGGGTCTTGATTTTATTGGGGAATTTATAGAAAAATCTAGTGGAGGCCATAGTTGGATTCTTGTGGCCACAGACTATTTTACAAAATGGATAGAGGCAATTCCATCAAAAATGGCTACTAGCAAGGTAGTGATGGATTTCTTAATGGATAATATTTTGACAAAAATTGGTGTGCCCACTAAGTTAGTCATGGACAATGCCATGTGTTTTAGGGCTGAGGAATTTAAGGATTTCTATGAAGATTATGGAATTATTATATCTTATTCCTCACCATATCATCCTCAAGCAAATGGACAAGCTGAGTCCAGCAATAAAAGCATCATGAAAATCATTAAAATAGTTTTAGAGAAAAATTAAAAGTCTTGGCATTCAAAACTAAAATTAGCCTTGTGGGCTGACAGGGTAACAATGACGAGAGAAATAGGGGTATCCCCTTTTGAAATGGTCTATGGAACTCAAGCAAGATTTCCTTTAAATAATTTGTTACCAGTGTATAAATTTTTCCAAGAAGAGGAGTTCGAAGAACAAGAACCCATGATGGAGAGGATGGACCAACTGACGGAAATAGAAGAAATAAGAGTAGAGGCACATAAAAGAAACATGAAACTCCAACATCAATCCAAGTACCTGTTTGAAAAAAGAACAACTGAAAGAAAGTTTCAGATAAATGATATGGTGTTGTAGTGGAATGCTAGAAAAGAAGAAAAAGGTAAACATGGAAAATTCGAATCACTATGGATGGGCCCCTTTGTAATCCAAGAGTTTCATGGTCAAGATTCTTATTTTCTGGAAGACCCAAGTGGTGAGATACAGGAACTGCCAGTGCATGGATAGTTCCTGAAACATTATTTCTCATGAAGTTTCTTTTTCCATGCATAGTAGTTTAGATTTCCCTGGTTTAGTGTGGTTTTTCATGTGTGTATGTACAATTTTGTTTCTCTTTGTGGTCTGTCTCTAGAGTTTTGGCTTCCAATGTCAATTTTGCAATTAACTTTCCCCAATCAGAAACATTGTTAGCACTGCATATCAAAATTTTCAATGTTCCATGCTTTGGCAAATTTTCCCACGTCTTTTGATTCAAAATCCATGTGGTCGCATGTCAAAATGTCAATTTTATGGTCAAATTTTCAAATTTGCCTTGTTTTCAGCTTTAGTCGCACACCCGCGCTAATATTTTAAAGTGACATTTTAAGTAAGCGAGTGAGCGATGAGTCATGTTTTGGAATGAATCACGTAGTCATAGTCATGTCCTATTAAGTTAAGTTAAGTTAAGTGCATGAGTGAGAGACTTGGTCATTAATTTGTCTTAATAACACAGTTGCAATGTATTTTTGAAGTCATGTTATCAATCTGCGACTGAGTGAGTTGGAATTGTTTAGTTGGTCACTCACTCACGGGGGATCTAGTTCTTTTTTAAAGGGTTCAATGAGCTAGTGATGAGTTGAAATTTTTATGTATCGCACAATCACGGTGGTTTTAGGTCTTATACTTTCTGGTCTGTGACTGAGTGAGTTCTATAAGTTAAGGTTGGTCACAGACTTAGGCTTAGTTATTATGTGTATCATTTGAAACTGCGAGTGTGCGACAAAGTCATATTTTAATAGCGCTCACTTGCGCAAGTCTTAACTGTTGTATTTTATGTAGTGCAAGTATGCGATGCAATATGTATTCATTATCAGATGGTCCTTGTCACCCAGTCACGCAGGAAATATGCAGTGTTTATAAAGTGCGCGAATGCATGACTAAATGTTTAGTTTTGTTCCTGCTCACTCACCACTGATTTGTTGTTTCAAATTTTAAGCTCGCGAGTGCGTGATGAAAGAAAGGATAGGCTGTTGCTCATTTGCTCAAGTATAAAGTCAAGTGAAAAGATGCTCATAGGTGCGCGATGAAGAAAAGTGGAAATTTGTCACTCAGACACTCATGAAGAAAGATCAGTCAAGAGATATCAGCAAGCGAGCGATTAATACATTATGAAGGTGTGATGAAGACACTCGCTCAGTCATGAATGATTCATCTATAAGGAAATCTCAGTAGCAAGTATGAGACAATAATAATAAAGGGTCATCACTCACTCACCAATGCTTATGAACTGTAATATCTTGCAATGTGAGTGAGTGATTAAGTAAAAATGCATAAAGAAAATAGTTGTCACTCACCCACTGAGGTATAAAGACAAATCAGAAAGCCATGGCAACTATGCGACCAGAAAGTAATGTATGATTTTTTTGAAAAATCGTTCACTCACTCAAGCATAAAGCATGATAAGTACAAGTCAGCGAGTGTGCGACTGAGAAGTGACTAAGTAATAAAGATCATGTCGCTCACTCATAAAGTTTCAATGAAAGTAAAGTTCTAAGTGGCGAGTCCGTGATTGATGAAAAGAAAAGTGATGTCTCTTACTCGCTCAAGTATAAATGTAAAGCATGACGGGAGAGCGAGTGCATGATTGTAAAATGATGAAGTTGCCAGTTAGGTCATTGCCCAGTTGCGAAGCATATGAACCAAAGCAAAGATAGGGTGTGAGTGCGTGACTTATAGAAGGAAAGGTCTTATTTCTCACTCATGAGGATAAATTTGAATGTAAGAAAGGTACAATGAGTTGGTGACAAATTGGAATGTGGCTCATTTCAGGCTTACAATGGAAAAAAAGAAAAAAGGTTTGTACTTTTTTCTAGTAGGGATCATACAGTGTGAATTAATGACAACATTAGTTACAAAGAGATGATTGCATGATACTGAAAGTGCAAAAATTTGGCATTCAATTGGACAAGATGCCAATTTGATGACTATAAGTCTGAATGATTGAGCTTCATTTTGTACAGTTCTCAATTCTGCATCCTAAATTTTTTTGTAGAGAGCGATAGAGCTTGTTTGTCTTAGATAGCAATTTGAAGAGGAAGAATGAGTCAAGCTATTATTAGCACTACTTCACATGGGTTTGAGAAGAAGGAGGTTACACCAAAGAAGTATGTGGAAGAATTTTTTGAGTTGTTGCTCAGGACTTTGAATATGAACAATGCAAATTGGGATGAATAGAAAGACAGATGGTGCCAATGCAGAAACCCGGTCACTCCTAATTAATCTGGTAATACCTTGTTCCATTATTTTTGGAATAATAGGGTTAAAGAAGTCCCCATTTGCAATCCCTAGGATTTGAATATGGAAAAATTAATTGTGCCTGATTTTTATGTTGACATAGGCCTTATTAGGGAACTTGTTAAGAACTACTGCCTATTAACTAGGGTAATTAGGAAGAAAAATAAAGAGACCTTAATTTCCATAGATAGGAGGTCAGTGACAGAAGTTTTCAGGATCACTGGTGCATTATGCACAAATATTTTTTTAAAGAAGATTCAGGCAGATTATATCAAGAGAGAATATTTGATTAAGAAATATTAGATGCCCGAATTCATGCCTAGGGTAAATAGGCACTTGGTGAAAATCCCAAACAATCTCAAACCGCCTATTGACTTATCCCTATTTCACCATGACATTAAGTGCATGGTATATGGCTTGACTAGAGTATTAGGTTTTGATGGGCATTCTACAGTGCCTCAAGATGTACTCATGATGGCCATGAACATTTAGCACCTGGAGGTCAGTATTGATTATGACTATGTGGGATACATAGTTGATGCTATTCATTCTGCATTAGTGGAGATACATTCAGATGCCCCAATACCTACCTTCAAGCATTATTCTCATTTGATGTATATGATTCTATATTTTAATAGGGCATCTATGGATAAAGATCTTGAATTGTTTGTTTCAGAGTATGGTGTTGATGCACTAATCCAAAGATGGACCCAGGTATGGGATAGTTCATCTGTCAACTCATCTTTTGTATGCTTTTGTAATTCAATTGTGGATCCAATTTTTGATTTATTGGGAACAAATAGGCATAGAATTCCATTTGAGGTTAGAAAAGTCTTGAGACCTTGGGAATTTGTTCGAAACTGGCCTATTACTCACAATTGGGGTGATTTTTTCTTCTTTGATTATATTACTATCATCAGAGTGTATGGTTGTACACAACCACCTCACATCCTCCCCAAGTTTGTTCATCTTAGGATTGCATTTTTAGAATTTATCTGGCAAATCACTTGGGTTGATAAAGAATTTTTATAGGGACATAAAAGGGTACTTTTATCCCTAGATTATGGGTAGGTTTTGACTTCTCCATTGGGAAAAGAGTTTTTGACCTGATTAATGACTTATTGAAGCAATATAGAATGTATATGGAAGTTGTCAGGTTCTATGATCTAGAACAGTTTATGCAAACAACACCGAGAAGAATGACTCCTTGGAAAAAGATTAGAGATCATGAGCCACTGGATGATGAAGACATTGTGAGGAACAAGTTAAATAAGCATGAATTCCAGGAGAGGATAAGGAAATGGAATGACCTCCTTAGAGCAGAAGTTGAATGGAAAGAGTCAGACAATTCTTTCTCTGGTTTTTTCCCTGATCTCCCATACTTACAAAGGATAGAGGAAATGCTTAAATCCTATGACACTTTAATGGCACAAGTACCACAGTTCAGTGCCAAGGATGAACAATCTCAAGGGTCCCCAATTCTTGTTGCATTGCATGACCCAGAACATCAAGAACAACAAGAGGAAGAGAATCAAGAAGAAGAAGAGGCCGAGGAGGAAGCTACCTCTGGTAGAGAACCACCCAAGAAAAAACAAAAGAAAGAACACAAGATGATGCAAGATAGGAAAAGTATGGCTAAGGCTATGATTACTGAACATGGCAAATATTTCAAAAAACTAAAAAGACAACTACAAAAGGAGCCTCAAATTGAAGGCCAAGGTGACAATCAAATTGTTTTATTTGAAAAGGGTGATGAGAGAGTCATGATAGCCAATGAATTCATGAAAGATGATGAATTCATAAAGTCTAAAGAGTTCAAGACTTTTATGATCAAGCTAAAACAAAAGAACTTAAGACAAGGATGAACCACAGGTGAAGAAAATGCAGACAAAAATGAAGAGATTGTGAAGACACTCCAGGATTATGACCCTGAGAGTGAACTAATCATGCTGGAGCAGGCCAGATTGCTGGTACAAAATAGTGGAGTAATGTTGATGCCTGATTGGGACTTATAGTCCACATTTATCATCGATCAAACTAGGAGACATGACGATCCCCTATTGAAAATAGAGTTTGAGATGGATGAAGTTTTGAAAGGATCAGGATTTGATCCTAAATCCAAGACTCTGGCTATATGGTCATTGGCCCCTGCTACACAAAAGCCTCTAGTCATGACTATAAGAGAGGATAAGGGAGTAGACAGAATGATTTGGAATCTATAGAACACTACAAACACTGAGATAGCTCAGTTAACAACTCAAGTATCTTTCATGAACCTGGCAAAGGTTGATGACCTGTCTAAGAGGTATGAAACAACTTTTGGCTAGATGATGGCCTTAGCAAAAAAGCATGAAAAAGGTGGTGGTTCAGAACCACACATTAGAGGAATAAATTGCTAACTTTAAAGAGGAGTTAGTGGAAAGTAAAAGAGAGAAGACTCTAGTCGCTCTGGAAATACAAAAAATTGAAACAAATGTTGCCATAGAGGAAAAAGAAGATTCAACAATGGCAGAAGGCCAGTCTAAGGAATTGTCACAGGGACAGAGAATAAATGTCATGTCTATCATATTGCCCATACTTCAACATCAAATTGATGTTTTGAAGCAGAAGACTGACATAGTGTATACACTATATGGCTCATTGCAAGAAGCATCAAAGGTAGCTGTTGAAGCCATGACATTCTTAGAGCCCACATTCAAGATTTGGTCAGGAAGAGATAGGATGATGGATAAACTAAAAACAACCATGTTATACAGTGATGATTTTCCTAAAAAAATCACAGATACCATTGAAATGATCAATGAGGTAAATAATACATATGGTTTCTTTAATGGCAAAGCTAACTTGATAAGTGGTAAATTGCAACTATTTGGTGACTAGTGCCCTCCCTTGATCCCAAAAATATATGATGAAGTTGGCATTCTGAATCCATAATTTGACTAGACAAATGGATTTGATGGGATATTTACAAATGAGGAGATGAAGTAGTGCCTAGAGAAGGATATAAATTCTCAATACTGCAATGAACTAATTGACAACCTCTTCAAGGTTGAGAGAGATATGGCAAAATTTGTTTCAGAGGCCAGGACAACCGTTGACGCCAGGTGGACAGAGGCTGTTGCCAAACTAGAATAGGTAAATACTTTTGATTGGCCCACTACCAAAGAGGTAAATAGGTGGGAAGCGAAGCTGAAAGGATGAAGAGGATACTGTGAAATTGCATCACCAAACCTTGTTCAGACTTTGCCAACTTTTGCCACCTATTTTGGGTTGAAGCTTTTGTTTTTATGTTAATTGCAAATTTGATGTTAAAAAAGACTTGTGAATCTTTCCCAGTTAGTACGTATCTTTTTGCATCCTTAGTTATAAAAGGATTCCAAGACTACTCAAACTCTGGTTTGAGACTTATAGGTGTTTTTTGGGTTTTTGAAATACTACTGACTGTAATAGCAATTTTGATCATAAATACAAATGAGATCCATCAATAGTTTCTGAAACATATGATGAGCATTTTGTCTTCATTATGGTTTTCTGAATTTTATGTAAATTGAATGTTTGAAGAGTGTTCAATTTATGCATCTGTTAGGCAGATTTTGAAATAATTTTAGTGTTCTTTCAAGGAAAGATTAAAATTGCCTTAGAGTATTTTCAGTGGGATTCAGGTTTTATAATGAATTTGATGAATTAATTTGTTATATGTGTGAGGATAGATATATAAGGTATGTCTATGTTTATGTCAGATTCTATAGTTGTCTTAAATTTCTGTTCATGACTAAGAGGGTTAAGGTTATGCAGCAGTGACTCCATGCCCTAGGATTAAGCACTGATCTATCCTCCATTTAATTAAGGTGACTATCACTATTAAAATTTATCTTTACTTTTATGTTTGGTTTTTTTCAATAAATGTTACAGTGATCAACTCTTGTAATTCCATTCATATTCTATTGGAATAATTTAGTGATTTGATTCTTTTGAGTTAGAAGGGTAATCCCGCCCGATTTTATGGAGCTCAAAGTGTAGGAGGTTTAAAAAACCTTGTTTCTGTCATTCTATATCTTGTATAGTTAGTGTCTATGATAAATAGAGCAAGCTCTCTGAGAGTATTTTTATATCAGCAAGAAAAGGAACTAACACACCTGATGAAACTCACAAAAGTCTTTGTCATTATACCATCTTGGTTTGTTTGCATCTTGTTCAAATTCCCTTATTTTAGGGAGAGTGATAGTGTTTGATTGTATAAACTTGTGTAAAGGTGATTCTATTGGCTCTCCTAATGGTATGAAATATCGTTGCTGGAATTGAAACCGTGGTCTGTGTTGATTCTATTATTGATTGTTTGACACAAGGGCCTCTTGTATAGGGGGAGGCTAGTTTTGGGTGTATTCTTATTGAGTGGGCCCTGTGGGTTGTTGGTTGGCCACAGGTGCACCTTGCAGTGACACCTTAGGTTGTGTGTAGTTTCCTTTCTTCACATCAATGACACTATTGCTAATGACATTTTTGTTTATGTTTCACCACTTAGCTTTGTTCGTTGCATTTTTGTTTGTATTTGTTTGTGTTGGATCTGCAAGGATTCCTCGTTTGACTAAGTTCTACTCACAATGAACTCCTCATTCAATGAGTTGTGTAAAGTTTAGAGCTAACTATAATTCTGTTGTGAATGACATGTCTGGAATTAGATTGTTAACAAACATGACTATTAGGTCTTGTTCGGGCAGATCATATGTTATACAGTTTTCCATATTCCTCCATCTCTATAGGAAATTCACAAAATACTCTCCATCCTTCTATTTGATATCACAAAGGTCCTTGATGCTGACCTTGCACCTGATATTATGATGGAAGTGAGCTATGAACTTTTCAGCCAGTTCACCCCAAGACTAAATGCCATGAGGTAAATGTGAGAACCATTTCATTACTGGTTCAGACAAGCTTTGTGGGAACAATCGCATTAAATATGTCTCATCATGGGTGACTTCAATGCAACTAGTAAAAAACTCTCAGATATGTTCAATAGGGTTGGTATTGCCCCTATATTTTTCAAATTTTTATACTGAGAATTTATTTGGGAATGGAGACATGTGGAGAGAATGGTCAAAGGGGTATGAGTATAAATCCTCTGTGGTGTAGGATTTAGTTTGCCCCTGATTTTGCATATCCATTATTTAGGTTTGAAGGGTTTGCATTTGTTGCATTAACATGTCCATTTGATATTGAGGTTGATGTGTGATGAGGTTCCTCTGTGTTGTAGTGGGTATGAGGTTGTGCCTCTGTGTCTCCTAAGTAGGAACATAGGATTTCATACTGGGGACTTGATATTGATTTCCCACTGAGTGATTTTGAAATGGGGGTACATGAGTAGCCCTTGGTGGGTTTTGATGCATTTGATATTGGGATTGGGTATGTTGTTGTGGTTGAAACTAGGGTTGATACTGCTGGGGTTGATATTGTTGTTGCTAAGGTTGGAATTGAGGCAACTGAAGCTGGGGTCCCTATTACAGGGGTTGGATTTGAGGCAATTGAAGCTAGGGTTTCTGTTGTGGGGTTTGGATTTGTGGCAACTGAAGCTGGGGTTGTTATTGCGGGGGTTGGATTTGTGGAAACTGAAGTTGGGGTTTCTGTTGCGGGGGTTGGATTTGTGGGAACTAAAGCTGGGGTTACTGTTGTGGAGGTTGGATTGATGTCAGAATGGGCAATGATGTAGGCCTGGGTGGGCATTGACTATAATTCGTACCTACAGAGATGGATCCTTGTGGGCATGAGGTGTTGATCCCAAGACTAGTATGAATTGACTGCAGTAATGACATTATTTCAGAATAGTTGGTGTTTGGTGTGATGGAAGGTATAGCTTGAGAGCTTGATTTCCCCAACCATGTGACTGAAGGTGGGAGCATACTAGTTACCATAGGTGCACTCAGTTGCGAGCCTGTCATGCTTTGTGTGGAAGATGTGTTGGCCTAGTTTGTGCCATTAATTTGACTAAGCATCATCTGTGTCAATGTGGGTAATACCAATGGTGGGAAGATTTGAGAAACAACATGCAGTATCTGAGGAGGATGAGTAGTGTTTTGACCTACGAGAGAGTTTTCAGGCCATATGGTTGATACATTGAATTCAGTGGGGAGTTTGAGTCCCTTCTTTATCAGCATGGCTAAGAAGCATTCAGGATTCCTCTCTACAACAATGTCAATCACTTGTGTGGAATAAGAATCTTTCTCTATATCCTCTAGTTCCTCTTCTATGACATTTTGGAAAAGAGCTACCCCATGGGGTTGTTTAATGAACAGAGTAGAACTGGTATTTATAAAAGGGTCATCTTCTCTCTCTATTTCCCAAGTGGGGAATCTATTGATATATGACTCATTAGGTTGCATTCTAGCCTTCGACCTTGTGTAAGGCCCTCCATGAGGTGTTTGAGACATAGTGTGGTCCAGATTTTGTAGCTAAAACAAGTGATATAAAGAAAACAAAGAAGAATATTCTTTCAAAGGAAATCTGAGTTATATTTTGGACAAGGGTAATTCTAAGGACAAATTTTGATATATCTTGATCTCAAAGTGGTGATGATATAAAAAGATAAGATTTGTCGACCTTTTCCTAGGACAAAGTCACTTTGATAAAGAAGATGATGTTTGATATGATGAGATAAAGATATTTCAAGTCTGATCTTTCAAACTAACAATGTTTTAGACAATAATCGTACTTTTTAGAGAAGGAATGATCTTTAATGTTTAGAGATTCACACAATGTTCTTTGCATTTTCCTGGGATAGACACTAGTTTTGGACACCAAATGAAGATTTCTCTAAAGTTTTTTAGGTTTAGAATAGGTGTGAAATATCTCTGGTCAAGTGTGGCAAGACTCCACTGATTGTGGAAAAGTGTATGGTTGATTGCAGTATGTTATCACTGATTGCGGTAATAAACAAGTTGATTACGGCAATAAATAGTTAAACTGAGACAAACTTCCTTCAATTATGGCACAATTCGGGCAATTGCGGTAGATGAGAAATAGTCTCAAAAAGGAATAAAAGATGGGTATCACTACTTGACAATTTTGATATTTTGGAACAATGCTTCTGATTTGCAAGATAGTTGACATTGACAACCCTAGAATTTAACACATTTGACTTGTTTTGATAGTTTGGATGTTTTGTTTTGCATTTTTAGAAATTGGTCAAAGAAACAAGCACAATTGACACTGTGTTTTGATGAATGAAGACTGACAATGTGTATGTTCTACAAATTTTTCAAGTTGGAAGGTTATCACGAGGTCTCAACAATGAACAGTTAGATTAATCCAGGTCAATGGCTTCTAAATACAATGTTATAGGCCCAATGCTTGAATTTCCATTATCTCACACAACAACTGTCACACTACTAGGACATGAAGGTCCATGACATAGGTGCTCATGTTTTTGTCATTTCCAGGTATTGTTTTTGTGGAGTGAAGATCTCTTTCACTACACAAATACTGTGGGACACATATGTTGGGAATCTTAGGGGGGAAATTATGCAACCCCTTGCACTATAATAAGGTACCTGTTCAGAGGTAAATTGGGTTGACCTCTATTTAAAAAGGTTGTAGTAAGGGTCTGTGGCATTTATCCAATCATTTTGCACATGTGTGACTCACTTAAGGGCTTAGTTGACCATGATGGCTCCTTAGGGATGTTCACCCGATCCAGACTATCATCAGCACACCTCGCCTGAGCTTGGCTAGATAAGACAGAACTTTGGTTCGCACCTTGTTTATATACCAATCGGAAGGATTACCGGTTTAAGGTGATTATCTAAGAAGAAGTGCATCCCCCGGACAGACCTTTCTAAAAAAGTGTAAAGGTGTCTAATCTAACAGATTGTGCAAGTGCACCCAAAACTCAAGACATAAGGTAAATCGATTAAGCTCCAAAAGTTTGAAATGTGAACTAAGATACACCACCATACAAGCACATTTGCTCAGTTTTAAGCCTAAAAGTAGGTGTTGATTGGTTGTTCAATTTTAATTCCCTAAATTGAGAGATTTTTGCCTTGTTCAATTTTAGTCCCCACGTCAATTTTAAGCCCAAATCTGAAATGTGAGATGTGAGATGTTTGACAAACACTGTTCTTTTTAAACCCAAATTGACAAGTGAATTCCTTTTAATTTTCTTTATTTAAACAAGTTAGTATCAAAAGGATTTTTCTAAAAAATGAGAGTATGTAACTTTGAAACAATGAATGATACTCACCAACAACTTACCCTTCATGTTTGCGGGAACTTGTCATCCTGCAGAAAAATAAAGAAAGTATCAGATTTTCAGATCACAAGATAAAGAATTTGGCCCTGATGTGCAATTTTGTAGGTGATTGTGGTAATGCATAGGCAATTGCGATAAATAACAGGTGATTGCAGCCTAAAAATAGAAATTGCGGCAAAACACTTTCAATTGTGATAATGCACAATCAATTGCAGTCTGGATCGGTCAATTGCAGTACAATTCTTCTGATTTTGGTACCAATGGATCAATTGCGGCAAACTATAGAAAAGACAGAGACCCAGAAGATGACATAAAAGAAATGCAAAAACCTACAATTTATTGCGGTATTAAACCAGTTGATTGCGACACAATTTTGTCAAGTGCGGAAAAATACCAGCAATTGCAAAATAACACAGATATAAAAAAAAATACAAAATTTTAGGTCTGTGACCGTACGGCCGTGGTTGATCAATTCTGTTTGTCATCTACAAGAGATAATCAGGCTGTTTGTTTCACATTGGGTTCACCAAAATATACGCCTCCTTTTTCGTGATTCATGGTTCCCAAGCTTTCCAAAGGCAAGGGTTAGTAGCAGAGGTTTTACAATGATATAAATCCAATACACAAAGACTACTAAAATGAATAACTTTGAAACATAACCTATAAAATTTACAAGAAATGAAAGGAAAACAAATGAATGCAAACCCCAAAGTGCTTGAAGCTTCTATTGTCTCTCTCTACTCCTTCCAAAATGTTGTTTTTGATGCTCAGTATTGGTGTGGGCAGTGTCTATGACTTGAGAAGCATTGATAATTTGGTACTTGAAATGTGTGTGTGATCGCAAGATGGCTTGAATGCTAGAACCAAACTGACATAGTAATGGAACACGAGAGCTTAAAATCCTGGATCCTTCAAATGGTTATGAAGGGTTTATTATATAGGAATTGAGGATGAAATTAACAATTCAGATCAATCCCAGAGATAGGGAGATGAACGGTTGAGATTAAAAGGAACTAGAGAAGCCATCAGTAAACTCCACCTCTTCAATTGGTAAAGAGGAGATAGAGTTTGGTTGACTGAAGAGCTAATTCTGAGTTACTTTTTAGAACTAGAGAGGTGGGTGGAGTTACCCATGTGAACTGGAGAGATGGGTGGAGTAACCCATGTGATCTGATTGGATTTATTTCTTTGAAGATAAATGAATATTTAATTCATTAATTTAATTAAAGTTTTCAACATGTGAGATATTTAAATTCTTTTTTATTTAGAATTGCTTTATTTGATGAAATTAAATTAATTTAATTGGAAGAATTTAATTAGTAAGTTTAAATATTTGAATTTAAACTATAGGAAGTTGAATTTAATTAATTAATGATAATTAATCAATTAAGGTTAATTAATTAAATAAAATTAATTATTTAATTAATTTTGGGAATTTGATTAGATGATTTGGGGAATGAATTTAGAAGAAAATATATGATTAATTAACGATTAAAAAACCATTAATCAATGCATGAAAATTAGTGTTTTTAATGTAAAGTCGCAAGCCTGTCCATTTTCAGGTGTCTACAACAAGATACTCAAAGTAGGATATTATTGGTCGTGTGTCTTCAATTATTCATATACCTATGTTAGGAAATGTGAAGAATTTCATAAATTTTCAGTCAAGTTTAAATATCAAGGGACATTTCCATTAAGACCCTTGCATGCAGATGAACCATTTCAGTAATGGGGGTTAGATTTTATAGGTGAGCTTATGAACAAATCAAGCGGGGGACACTGTTTGATATTAGTAGCCACTGATTATTTTATAAAATGGGTGGAATCTATCCCTACTAACCAAACAACTAGCATGGTGGTAATAAAATTTCTGATAGAGAACATATTAACTAGGTTTGGGACCCCTTCTAGGATTATAATAGATAATGGGATGTGCTTCAGGTCTAAGGAATTTACCTCTTTCTATGAGAAATATGGCATTACAATTTCTTATGCATCACCATATCACTCCCAGGGAAATAGACAGGTTGAAGCAAGTAATAAGAATATATTGAAAATCATAAGGAGGATGCTTGATAAGAACAAGAAATCTTGGGATTCCAAAGTTAAATTTGGCAGTATGGGCTGACAGAATTACCACTAAGAAATCCACTAGGAAGTCACCTTTTGAGTTAGTTTATAGCAAGCAAGAAATACTACCACTTGAGAACTTATTTCTAGTACATAAATTTATAATTAATGAAGAAGTGAAAAAGCCCAACAACAAAACCTTAGAGTTCAACAATAGATGAAAACTATGTATGACAAAAAGTCTCAAGATAGAAAGTTCAAAGAGGGAGATTGGGTTCTCATGTGGAATGATAGGAGTTAAGATAAAGGAAAACATGGGAAATTTGAAGCCTTGTGGATTTTACCATATGTCATAATTGGAAAAGGAGGAGAAGATTCATATTAATTAAAAAATAAAACAAAAGAAATTCAAGAATTTATAGTGCATGGACTATTCTTGAAGCACTTCTTTTCTTTGGAAAAGGAGATATTTTCCATGCACAAAGGATTAGGATTCAACTTCCATCTCACATGTACATATTCCACATTGTCATTTTTCATATTTATATTTTTTTTCATATTTGTTTCCCCACTTATGTTCATCTGCTTCCTCTAGAGATGCTTCTGAATCCTTGTAGGCATTCAATGAATGCCTCATCCCCAGAAAGAGCCACTGTTGGATCCTTCAAAATTTTGACTTTATTAGTCACCTACCATAGGTCATCACCAAGCTTTTTTATTTTATACATTCATAAAGTTTGAAGCTACATAAGTTTGATGAACTATAACTGATTAAATGTTTGAAGATGTTAAGTTGATGATCATGCAAGGCATTAAATCAGTTAATGTATTGTATTGTCATTGATGTCAACTTGATATAATCTGTATGGTCATGGACATACTGCCAAAGACTTCAAAGGACTGATGAATCAAAGACTATGCTATCATTAATGCATATAAGTCAAGTATTCACAAAGTGACTATATACACCAATGGAGTGCACACCGACAGACGGAGTAAAAGAGAAAAGTCACAGTGTTACCCGATGAGAAAATGCACAAAATTACTGATGAGAAAAGCCATACTGTTGCCTGACAAGCAAAGAATAGAGTAACCTAACAGACAAAATTACAGTGTTACCCGATGGACAAAGATCCCAAAGACAACTGAAGTCACACTGACACAACAGTCAGTTATCACCAATGACTAACTGAAGTATTGACCGATAGAATAGAGAGTTTAGAAATGACAAAATACTTAGCTGTCAAGAGCTAAAAATAGACTTAACTAATACTTATCATTGTTTTAATCAAAAAGATAAAGCCAAGGATAAGTAATGGATTTAAAGCTGCTTTTTCCAGTTGGCAAGAAGATATCTACAAGATAAACTGGAGTTTTTCTTTAAATCTAATTGGCGAGAATTATGGATCACGCCAAGATCAAGAAAGCCAAGAAATAGTGAATCATGTCTATAAAGAGACAAACCCAATTCATTACAAATTGAGTGGGGTGAAAAAGAGAAGAGAAAATAGATGCTGAAGAGATTTTTAAGGAGAAGAAAGTCTTCATTCAGACTTGATCAACAAGCTTAGGAAAGAGATAGATTCTATAGACACTGACGAATAGTGAAACAACATCACAGAGAAAAATAGTGTCAAGCAAAGGAATTGAATTGATTATATTTATTAGAGAGCTAATGCACTTACAATAGATATGAAAATCTGAAATTCAAGTTGTATTCGCGAACATATCACTTTAGTGTTTTAGTTTAACCATTGAAGCATCAAGTCTCTTAACCGAGCAGGACTTAAAAGTCTTTTGTAATTGAGATACATCCCAAGGAGTATCAAAAAGTTTGATCATACAAAGTAGCATTGGATATGCCTAATACCTATTGACGGGCCAAGTGAGTGTTTGATCTAGAGGATGGTAGCATTAGTGCTAGATACTAGCTGACAAACTATCTTTTAAATCCTCTAACAAGGTCACACCTAACAGCATGTTTGTAACCTCTAACAGGGTTGGCTCTTAACCGAGCTCACTTTAGAAGAGTGAAAATTTGGGGTACCGGTCCCAGTGGTTTTTCCCTTAACAAGGTTTCCATGTTAAAAATCCATGTGTTATGTGTTTATATTTCATTACTTGATTGTTTTGCATTTCACATAAAGCTATTCTGGATTGATCGGTATACACTAGTTATTTACTATGTTTTGGTAAATAGAAGAACCCTTATTGGTAAACATATAGAAGAAGTTTTTACAAAGCATTCTGAAAAGTAGTAATTGGTTATAATTATTTAAAGACATTCATCTTGTAGGACTGAAAATAACTAGAGGCTTAAAAGTGGTAATAAGTTTTAAAGGATTGATTTAAGGATTAATTTTTGAGGCCACTGATTCACCCCCCCTCAGTTATTACTAACAAAGTTTTCTTACAAATCTTCACAACAATACCCTAGATAATACACCTACGGCCTCCATCTATCAGAATGTGAATTTTGTGAAGCACATTTCCCCTAATTATTCTGAAAACCATCACAGGGGGTCTTCTCATATCCTTATATATAACCACATGATCCATACCTCATAAGCCTTCAAAATAAGTTTTATTAATATGGAATAGCACGTGCAATCAAAGGGGATCTATGTTGATATGTCCTTCACTATTTTTCAAGGGTAAAAAAAAGGATGCAAAATGGAAAAGCTTTTGTTGTTTTGCGGAGTCTAAAATTGAAAGATGTGAAATAAAAAACCTGTTGCTATTTTGCAAGAGCTAAAAATGATTATTGTGAAATTGTGAAGACATCGTTATTTCATGGAAGACAAAGTAAGAGTTGTGAAATAGAAAAATCATCACTATTTCATGAAGGTCATCATCTATCACTTGCGAATTGGCAAAAAGGTCACCATTTCATAGGGATGAATAAAGTGAGTTTGCGAAATGGTGTCAGCAACATTAAAAGGAAAAGACAACCACCTCACTAAGTGGACAATGCACACATGTGGAGGAAAAAAATAATTAAATGTTGTGAACTTGAATTAAAGGAGTTAGCATTCAATTTTAATCACATTGAAAGTCAAAATTGAGTGTCAAGGAAGTGTAGAAGTAAGATTTGAGCTAGTATGGGAAGAACTACAAGAAGTCACAGGGAGCTGGGCGGTGCAGAAAAAAGCTAAACAAAAATAAACATACTAAGGTTGGTTTACCAGAAAACTCCTCTAGATGCATTACTAGGGTCTATAGATACTAAGACTATGGTTATGTTTCAAGATTCTTGGGGAGAATTTAGAGATTATGATATTCCTCACACTGATAGTTCCCTTTTCTGGTATTTTTATAATAGCAAAGATGAGAAAGTACAACCCTTGGAAGCTTGAATTAGAAAAGGTTATAGTTCCAAATGTATTTGTATATGTGGAGCTTATTAATCTCTCATCCCACAAATATAAATGATATACTAGAACAGTTAGAGGGATTGATGGAAACCCTATTTTGGTCATCACAAGATCATGTATTGAAGAATTCTTTGGCCCGAATATGCAAGAACTTTCCAAGATTGATAGGAAAGGATGTCAAGTGGATTACAAAAGGATGGTGAAAATATTTGGATTGAGAGAGGTAACTTATTTTAGGAAAAAAGGCTAGGATAACAAACCAATAGTTGTAAACGATAAAGATCCATCTCCTACACTTGAATTTACAAATTTATTTCAAAAAATACATCATGATTCGTGTTAGTTTTATGGTAATAATCATAGAAGTAGAATGCTAGTGGACTTAATGTATATGTCCATGAGGATCCAAAAGTCTAACATTAACCTAGAATTTGACATTTCCAGTGAGATTGAGAGAATTCTGCACAATCATTTGGTTTACTAGAATACAAGTAGAACTTTTAAAAATTATTCTCTACTTTGTCATTTAATAATCTTCCAAAATAGTAAAGTTTTTAGACATATGATGGAGTTAACTACTATGGATGGTCAAGGAAGAAAATTTTCATTTCAATTATGGTGTAGGATATGGGACAAGAACAATAGAGACTATGATTACAATGTATTTCATGATGCCTTTGTTGTGTGGATATTTAGTGCACTTGGGGTTCATATTGAAAGGCTTCCTTCTAAGATAAGGGAAGTTTTTAGGTCATGGGAATAAAATCCAAAAAAGGGTGACACTTACAATTTTGTTGATTGGATATTCAAGAAAGATCACACTCTCATTAGGGTATATGGATGCAAACATGCCCACCATAAGTTATCATGTTTTGTATCATAGAGGGTTGCCTTTTTTAGATTTATTTAGTAGATGATGTGGTTTGAGAAGGAAGAAAATGGACTAAGGAAGAAGGGGAATTTCTTACCCCATGTAGTCAACTATGTTGGATTGTCTATTGGTTTTGGTTCCTTGGAACAAGTTCATGATCATTTAAAGAAAACATAATATTTGAAGAATGGAAGTGAGAGGGTCTATGACCTTGAAGGTTACATTAATTCTTTCATAAAATAATTTAAACATCAAACTGACATGGAAGGGGATATTTCCAAAAATTTCATGGCTCCTCAAGATGTTATACAAAGATGAAAAAGGTGGAATATATTGAAGGAATTGGAATAAGACAAACAAAAGAAAGGGAAACCATAGTTTCATCATGATCAGACCCATGAAATAATAAGGATAGATTTATGCTTGATAGATTTTTAAAAGCTATATGGAAAATCTACAAGCAGTGTGTCATAAGAGGTTAAGACCGATCCTCCTAAAAGGAATAGAAAATTGATTATCCATGATTTAGATTCAGAGAATGCATCAAAATCTGCCCCTCTTAAGAAGCAAAAAAAAGATATCATTCATGATATTATCCCTCAATACATGGAAATGCCTCACTTATATTGGAAAAGGTGATCCCTTGACTCAAGTGAAAATATTTCAAACATTGTGTAGTGACTTCTTTCATGATCATAAAATCATGGCTAAATCATTTACTAAAATATTTAGAGATAAGGTCTTGCAATAATATTGTTCTTGACCTTCTTGTTCCATTGATTCTTTTAAAAAACTTGTCAGTTCTTTTATTATATAATTTTAAAACTAAAATTGGTCCTAAGGTTTCATTGATTGATTTAATGCATTGTTTACAAGGTGTTCAAGAAAAAGAGAATGATTTCATTAGTAAATTTAAACATTTGCATGTTCAGATTTCTTATCTTGTGCCTGATATTGATGTTCAACATATTTTTATTAATAATTTACAAAAATACATTAGATACAAGATTTTTCTTTCTGAATCCTCTTGCTTTACTTAATTGTGTGAAATTATTCATAATTATCAGCTTCAAGTGAGTCAATTTGAGAGCACCCCTCCAATGGCTCCAATTGATAAGAGTGATGCCACATCCAAACAATTCCAAAAGTTTCAAAAAATTAAAGGCTTAGTAAAGTTCAACAATTTATCAAACAACATTGATGCACAAGTGACAACAATATCCAAAGGTGTGGCTCCTTTTTTAATTTATTTTTAAACCTTCTCATAATTTTACACCTCTTTCTAAATCTTTTCATAATGTGATTTTGAAGTCGATTAATGCTAATGTTTTAAGAATTTCTCTCTTTAAACCCATTGATCCTTCCAAACAAACTTTCAAATTCTTTGATCCCAAAGCTTTTTGTCAATACCATCATTGACCTGGTCATGATAATAAGAAATTTTTTTATTCTAAGTCTATTGTCCAAGACCTTATCAATTATAATGATATATTTGTTGAGGGTGTTAATGATCAAGAAAAAAAATCTATTGCCCTCTTAAAAAAAACTTTCAAATATATATGTACTAATCCCTTATATTCCCATTGTACCAATATAATTGATTCTATCCATTCCTTTCCATCTTCTTCTACCAATATTATTGACTTTCCTACTATTATGAAATATGATGATGAGTGTACCGAGGCCAATAATGTTGTCAACCTTATTGATCAACCCAAACCCAAACCTAAACATGAGTTTTACATTAAATTTGATCCTAAGAAAACTATTAGGGATCTTGATTGACCTCTTTACATTGTTGCAAATATTAATGGTCTTTCCTCTCATGGAGTCCTTATAGGCCCTACTTCCATGGTGAATGTTATAACTGAAGAACGTATTTTCACAAGACACCTCCATCATGAATCCTATGACAAATTAGATGAGATGATTAATAATTTCAATGGTTTTAATTATCCTACTCATGGTTACATTTCCTTCCCCATAGAAATTGGTAAGAAATCCTTAGACGTTACCTTTGTTGTGATCCCAACTTCTGATCAATTTCAAGTTAGGCTTGGCCTCCCTTGACTCACTTCCATGAAATTTATTGTCTCTCTTATCCATAACTTTTTGAAATTCCCCCTTAATGGATAAATCATCATGATTAAACATATTCTCTATCATCCTTTAGCCAATCAAGGGAACTTTGACCTTGACTTGTTTTTGCCTAGTATGCCTCAACTAGCTCAGCCTCGCTAAGATCATTTCTTCTTATCCTACCAAAAATTCAAACCCCAAAATATTTGTCAACTTAAAAATCCTAAGGTAGTCCCATCTCTTTTCCCTTTATCTAGACTCCTTCCTATACCTTCCATACCTCCTAATTATGCTTTATTTCCACCTCCTATATTGTACAAACACTCTACAACTTCTATCTCTCAACCTAGTGTGGTTCCTTCTATTCTTCCTAAAGAAGAAAAGGACCCGATGTTGATTGATCCTAAACCGACTCAAATTTTAAAAAAACAAATGTAGCCGATGTGCTTGTGATCACAACCTTAAACATCGTACTATGGCCCAAGAGATCGCTTCCCAAAACATTTCCTCCCCCAAGACACCTTCAAATGATTTGATTCCCTTTGACCAACCTATGCAAAACCCAATGAAATAAGTTAATCTAAAGAAATGAAATTACATAAACATGATGATTCTATTCATATCATAGATTCTATCATAATTAATTTGGATGAAGAAGATACTCTTGATGATGATGATTACAATGTTTCTAATGTAAATGATGTTTATGCTAATAATTTTGATGATATGTATGGGATTATTGATGTTAATCATGACTTACCTACTATATTTGCAAAGTAATTATCCCTATCTCCCAGTGATAAACAAAGTGACTCATCATTAGATCATGTTCCTTATTTGGAACTTGTGATATCTCCATCTACCATGCTCGACATTGCACCTCTTTCATATTTTCCACCTTCCCAAATTAATAAAAATTGAGATGGGGGGCAGGCGGCGATATGCTTGATTAGCTCCTCTTATGCGGTGTATTCTTTTATGTGTTTTCTTGTTCATGTTGTGACTCCCACATGATGTGCTTCTTGCTATATATTTTATTTAAATTAATTTAAATGACCCTTTTTTATTTTTTTGGTGCAAGGTGATAAAGGAATCGATCTATCATGATATTTCTCTATTTGTATCTGTAGACAGCTAAAATTGACCTTTCCCATGCAACAATTTCACTAATATTCCTCTTAATTGATTAAATAATCTTTATTATTTAATGAATTAGTGTCTTTTTACTATTTTTGAAATTCAAAATCATAATTCCCCCTAATTCCATAATTATCTAATATTAATTGATTATTTAATTGTCAAATGTCTAACTAAGTTTTATCACTTATTCTTCTATAAATTAATTGAATAATTATTATTATCTAATTTAATCCCTTATCTTCACAATTAATTAAATAATTATATTATTTAATTAATGCTTCTTCATTGTTATTATTTAATTTCTTGGCAAAAGGCATA
>MU223767.1:1056080-1068235 GCA_018584345.1 Thuja plicata
TATATATATATGTATATATATATGTATATATATGTATATATATATATAGATGTATATATATATGTGTATATATATATGTATATATGTATATGTATATATATATGTTTATATATATGTGTGTATATATATATGTATATAATATATATACACATATATTAAAATTTAAAATAAAATATTTACAATAGCAAGGCTATATAAAGCCAAATGGTCTAAACTTTTACAATAATTTACAAAAAATATACCAAAAGTTCTATAGATAATAACATACCCAATAAAGCACTAATGTGGCTCCAACCCCTTAGAAGATGAGGTTTGCAAAAATTTCCAGCTAAGATTTACAAAATCAATCTCTTTAATAACTAATATCAAAATGGAGATTTGAAACTATCAGGTTTGAAATTGAAGACATTAAAGTTGACTGTTATGTTAGAATAACTGAGAGGGGGGAGGGTGAATCAGTGGCGTCAAAAATAATTCCAATATTCAACCAAAAATTATATCACAAATATAATATCCTCTAGTTATCTTTCAGTCCTTCAAGATGTATGTCTTATGTAATTCTAACATATATATACTTCTCAGTGAATATACTATTTATCTTTTTCTAAGCTTTACCGAATAGCAGTAAATAAACTTAGTGTGTACTGACCAATCCTGTTTTAGTAATGTGTAAAGAAAAACATCAAAGCAATGAACCATATACACATTTGACACAGATTTTTAACGTGGAAACCCTGTTAAGGGAAAAACCACTTGAGACCGATAAACCAAAATTTTCACTCTTATGAAGTGAGCTCGGTGAAGAGCCAACCCTATTAAAGGTTACAAACATAGTGTTAAGTGCGACCTTGTTAGAGGATTCAAAACTAACATTTTATCATTTGACCTAGAATTCACTATGCTGTCAACATGAAAACCTTTTGATACTCTTGAGTATCTTAATACAATAAGGATGGTTAATCACTCGGTTAAGAGATTTTTTGAATCAATAGTTAAACTGAAACAATAAATGATCTTTTCAATAATAAAACTTTAGGTTTTATATTTTCAGATCTATTGTTAGTCCATAATACCTCTCTAATCAATGTTCTCTTCAATTCCTTTCCTCCCCTTGTTTCTTCTTTCTTCTCGGTGAATGCTCTTGCTTCTGTTTCTCGGTGTCTACAGAATTCTTGGCTCTATTCTTGAGCCTCTATGATCAGATCTGCATGAAGACTTCTATCTTCACCAAAATTATACTCAACATTCCTCTCTTCATAATGAATTACTTGTCTCTTTATATAAACATGATTTCACCATTTCAATATCCTTGTATTTCTTGTTCTTGACGTAGATTGCCTCTTGATCCAAAAAACTCACCATCCATTGCTTTAATCTTTAAATCTTTGCTTTAGTTTTATTTCATATATTTCTCCTTGAAAAATGTGAATAAAACTAGATTTAAATCTCTACTTCAACTGGTCGATGAAAATAAATCAATCGATCAGCTAACTCTACATATAGCTCCTTCCAGCTAAGTGTTTTGTCATTTTCTCACTCCAGTTCTGATTGGTGAAAGACTTCAGTTGTCATCGGGCATCACCTTCAATTCTTCTTGGTGACCACTTTAGTTATGCTCAGTGTTGCATTTCTTGATATACATTATGACTTCTTGAGGTTCCCGGTTCGTCGGTGTGCACTGTCTATCAATGTTTACTATCACTCGGTGTACACTGGCTTTTTATGTTTATCTATAACATAAAATTTATCTCTTTGGTTTCTTGAAGTCTATGACCATATGTATATGACAAATTGGATTATATCAAGTTGAAATCAATGACAGTACAATACATTAATTGATTTAATGTCTTGCATTTACTTTCTACAACTCGGTGATCATCAACTTATCATCTGCAAACATTCAATCAGTTATAGTTCATCAATCTCTCCCTTTGGAATTGATGGAAACATACTATAAACATAATATAAATATGCCATATCATACCAAAACTATTGTTCTCTAACCAATACAAATATCTAACTCTTGGTAAGCTCTTTTAGCTTAGATTTGATTCTTGTAGAGTGCTCTTCTTTTCTTCATTCCCTTCACTAGATAGGTGTAGCAATTCTGTCTCATGTCTCTCCCTTTGTTGTAGAAAATCTTCTCCCTTTTCTGGATAAATATGCAGTGTTAACTTTCCTCAATTCTCTCCCTTAGATGGATGGTTGTTTCTTTGAATCTTTCTCTCCCTTTGTAGAAAATTCTTTCTCTGATCTTTTCTCTCCCTTTGACTGATGTTCTTCTCCCTAATGGATATTTCATTTAATCTCTCTTCCTTTATATGATAGATATTTCATATGGATATATTCCTCTCCCTTTGACAACAATGCCAAATAAAAATATATCTCTCTCTCGTCCATCAACAATACAGCTCCGTAGTAGCCAATAATATCTTTGGTATTAGATTCTGATAAGTACCTTCTTGTACTAATATGCCATTGCATTCCATATCTTACCTTGCATCAATATGATTGATCTTCTAATAATGTGTAGGCTAATGTAGCTTCCATGTCATCTTAGTGACCAGTAGACAAGGGTCAGACCCCTAATCTCTTCCTCAGGTACTCAAAAGTATCTTTTGGCAATGACTTTGTGAATATGTCTACTAATTGTTCTTTGGATTATACATATTCTAGTATCACCTCTTTCTCTTTTACTTGTTCCCTTAAGTAATGATACTTAATAGCTATGTGCTTTGTCTTAGCATGCATCACAGGGTTCTTTGAGATGTTTATAGCACTAGTATTATCACAATAGATAATGACTAGATCTAGGATTTCCATATTCATACCTTTCAACAATTTCTTGATCCATGCAATGTTAGAGCAATTTGCAGCAGCAGCCACATATTCTGCTTCTGCAGTTGATTGAGATATGCATCCTTTTTGTTTACTTATCTATGTGACAAGTCTTTTACCCATAAAGAATGCTCCTCCTATTGTGCTCTCTCTATCATCTATGTTTCTAGCCCAATCAACATCAGTATAAACTTGTAGCTCAAATTTTCCATCTTTATTATACCACAAACCATAGTCTTCAATATTATTTAGATATCTCATAATTATTTTGACATCAATCATGTGTAATTCCTTGGGATTAGTAGAGAATCTTGCAACTATACCAACTGCATGTGCTATATCTGGTCTAGTATGTACAACATAAATTATTTTGCCAATCATTTATCTATATAAGGTCTGATTTACCTCAGTTGTCTTGTCTTCCTTTGTCAATTTGCATCTAGTTTCCATAGGTGTTCCAATTGGTTTTGATTCATCCATTTTGAATATCTTCAAAACTTCTTTGATGTATTTGGATTGTGTGATGTAGATGCCTACATCTTGTTGTAGAATCTGTAGACCAAGAAAATTTTTGATCTCTCCAAAAATTGACATCTCAAATTATTTGCTCATTTCATCAGAAAATGAATTGCATAACATATCATTACCTCCAAATATGATATCATCAACAAATATCTCAGCAATCAGAATCTTATCATCAGTATCTCCTTTTAAATATAGATTACTATTATCACTTGTTCTAACAAATCCATTCAAAAATATAGATTTTACATCCATTTGGTATAATTTGAATCCTTTGAAAGAAACATAAGCAATTAGAATTCTTACTCCTAGTCTAGCAATGGGTGCAAAGGTTTCTCCATAGCCAATACCTTCTTCTTGTGCATACCCTTTGCATACCAGTCTTGCTTTGTTCCTTGTGACTTCTCCATTCTCATTTAGTTTGTTTCTGAATATCCATTTGGTACTAATGACATTTTTTTCGCTTGGTCTAGGTACTAATGTCCATTTTTTATTCTTCTCAATCTATTCAATCACTTCATTCATTGCATTAACCCATTCTCAACTCTCAAGTGCAGTATTAATAGATTTAGGCTCAAAATCACAAATCAAACATCTAGTTTTAAGTGACTTACTTCTTGTTCTCATTCTAGCTCTTTTGTCTCCAATGATTTGGTTCTAAGGATGGACATATTTAGCAAGTACAGGTTTAGATATCTATTCATCATTTTGATCATCATCTTAATTTTTTATCATCATCACTTAGTTTAGCATTGTGATCATTTTCCTGATTCTCAGTGTGTGCAGCCTGATGCTTGGTTGCATTGTTCTAACGCTCGGTAGCGTTACAATGTTACTTAGGCATAGTGTCTGGTTCTTCAATGTAGACAAATTTGTTGTAATCTTCTAGTTCCTTTCTACTTTCCTCATCATTTTTCTTAGCAAGTTCATCTACTTTAACATTTGAAATTTCAATGATTTTGTTAGAGGATTTGTTAAGACATTTATAAGCTTTTCTTTTGGTAGAATATCCTAGAAACATTCCTTCATCACTTTTAGATTCAAGTTTCCCATTTCTATCATCTTTCAATATATAACATTAACTTCCAAAAATTCTAAAGTAACTCACATTTGGTGTGTATCCATATCATAGCTCATAAGGTGTCTTATTGGTGTCTTTCTTCAATTGAGCTCAATTTAATGTATAGACAACAATACTTACAAATTCTCTCTAGAATGTTTGTGTGATGCCTTTTTCAATGATCAGTGTTTTGGAAAAATCAGTAATTGTTCTATTCCTTCTTTTAGCAATCCCATTTTGTTGTGGTGTTCTCAGTGCAGAAACTTATCTTGTAATTCCATGCTCATTACAAAAGTTAGTGAATTCATGATAAATAAATTCTCCTCCTCTATTTAATCTTAAGCATTTTAGTTTTTTTCCACTTTTTTTTTTTCAACTATAGCTTTATACCATTTAAACATCTTAAATTCTTCTGATTTCTCTTTTAAGAACATGATAGTCATCATCCTAGAATAGTCATCAACAAATAGATTGAAGTATCTATCACCATAATATCTCTTTGTTCTCATTGGTCCACATAATTCAATATGGACTAACTCTAGAATAACATTAGATGTGTAGGTTTTTCTCTTGAAACTAGACTTTGTCATTTTTCCTTTTTGACAATTCTTACACATGACATGGTTGGGTGTTGACATACTCAGTAAGCCTCTTACTTTTCTTATCTTTCTTATCCTAACCATGTTGTCAAAATTCACATGACATAACCTTTTATGCCACAACCAAAAGTCTTCATTTCTAGCCAATAAACAAGTGGTCTCAAACTTATCAAGATAGAATAGGTTACCTTTTGTTTGTTCACCGGTATCGATCAACCTTCATGTTCCATTATAGATCTTTGCCTTTTTGTTCTCAAATGAAACTTGGTAACCTGTGTTATTCAGCTGTGAAACACTCAATATATTATAGTTAAGTCCTTTCACCCAATATACATTTTCACATTTAATCAGATTATTCAACATGATGGTTTCTTTTCCTTCAACTAGACAAGGTGAGTCATTACTCGTCCTAACTGATCCACCATTATAATATTCAAAATTTTCAAAATTTTCCTTATCTCCAGTCATGTGGTGAGTACAACCACTATCAATAATCTAGACATCATTTTTGCTAACTTAAGATATGAGTGCAGTTTCAACATAACTTTCTGCTTCGTCTGAATCATCCTTCATAGAAACAAATACTACCTCAAAATATTCATCAGACTTGGTGTCAATATTTTCATATTTTTTTTCAACCAGGTAACAAGCCTTCTTTGCTTTGTCCTTGTAGTCTCAGTTATCTCTTCTATCAGAGTGTCAGTTTCTTCTATAGTCTTGATCATCACTTCTGTCAAACTTCTTTTCATAAGATCTATCATTGTTTCTTTCATCCTTTCTCTTGTTAGGGCATCTAGTAGCAAAGTGTCCAATTTATTTTTAATTAAAATAGACCAATGGTAATTTACCTTTGTATATACCTTTTCCTCTCTGCAATCTTCTATCCATTAGTGCTTCAATTTCATCAAGTTCTTCTTTATCACTATCACTTTTACTATCATTTCTCATAGTGTGTTTATGACTTGATTTACTTATTTTCAAAGAAGATTTGAATGCAGAATCAATATTTGTTAAGACACTTTTGTCATATTTGTTCATCTCAAATGAAATAAGTCTACCAATAAAACTATCAAGAGTAACACTGTTATTTGCTACTGCTCTTATTTCTTGAATTGCAGATACTCTAATAGCATAAACAACCGGTAAGGTTCTCAGAATTTTACTTACCACTATTTCTTCTTCAAGTACACCTCCTACTCCTTAGATAGAATTAACAACTTCCTTGGTTCTACTACTGTACTGAGTGATGTTATCTCCTTCTTTCATTCTTAGGTCATCAAACTTTCCTCTTAGGCTTTTAGCTTTAGCTCTCAGCACATTTGTATCTCCTTATTGTACTAGCTTGAGTTTGTCCCACATTTTCTTTGTAGTGGTGCATGATTTGACATCTTCAAATTCAGCATCAGATAGTGAAGAAGCAAGTTCTATCATCATATAATTGTGTTCATGTTTATCTCTCAATTGATCAACAATCAGAGGTCCTTTTGATGCAACATATTCAATATCCAAGTATTGTGTGACATCATTTCCAATACCTGATGGGTGGAGTCTTATCCTTCTTTTACATGATGTAAAGTTGTCTTTGTTCAACTTAGGCACATCCCTTTTACTCATCTTGTGATATTTAGCTTGATTCTTTAAACTATCTTCCAATAACCAAAGCACTTATACCAATTGTTAGAATAACTGAGAGGGGGGGGGGGGGGGGATTCAGNGGGGTGATTCAGTGGCCTAAAAAATAATTCCAATATTTAACCAAAAATTATATCACGAATATAATATCCTCTAGTTATCTTTCAGTCCTTCAAGATGTATGCCTTATGTAATTCTAACATATATATATTGCTTGGTGAATATATTGTTTATCTTTTTCTAAGCTTTACCGAATAGCTGTAAATAAACTTAGTGTTTACTGACCAATCCTGTTTTAGTAATGTGTAAAGAAAAAAATCAAAGCAATGAACCATATACACATTTGAAACATGGATTTTTAACATGGAAACCCTGTTAAGGGAAAAACCACTTGGAATCAGTAACCCAAAATTTTGACTCTTCTAAAGTGAGCTCGGTGAAGAGCCAACCCTGTTAAAGGTGAAAACACACTGTTAAGTGTGACCTTGTTAGAGGATTCAAAAATAATAGTTTATCATTTGACCTAGAATTCACTATGATGTCAACATGAAAACATTTTGATACTCTTCAGTATCTCAATACAATAAGTATGGTTAAATCCCACTTGGTTAAGATATTTTCTAAATCAATGGTTAAACTGAAATAATAAATGATCTGTTCAATAATAAAAATTTAGCTTGCATATTTTCAGATCTATTTTTAGTCCATAATACCTCTTTGATCAATTTTATCTTCAATTCCTTTGCTCCCCTTCTTTCTTCTTTCTACTCGGTTAATGCTCTTGCTTTTGTTTCTTAGTGTCTGGAGGATTATTGGCTCTATTCTTCAGCCTGTATGATTATATCTGCATGAAGAATTCTATCTTCACTAGAATTATACTCAACATTCCTCTCTTCATAATGAATTACTTGTCTCTTTATATATATATGATTTCACTATTTCAATCTCCTTGTCTTTCTTGTTGTTGACGTAGATTGCCTCTTGATCCACAAATCTCGCCATGCATTGCTTTAATATTTAAATATTTTCTTTAGCTTTCTTTCATAGATTTCTCCTTGACAATTGTGAATAAAACTAGCTTTAAATCTCTAGTTCAACTAGTCAATGAAAATAAAGCAATCAATCAGTTAACTCTAAATATAACTCCTGCTAGCTAAGTGTTTTGTCATTTTCTAACTCCAGTTGTGATAGGTGAAAGACTTCAGTTGTCCTTGGGCATCACCTTCAATTTTACTTGGTGACCACTTCATTTATGCTCAGTATTGTAGTGCTTGGTATACATATTGACTTCTCAGGGTTCTCTTTTCGTCGATATGCATTGTCCGTCGGTATGCATTGTCACTCGGTGTACACTGGCTTTTTATGTTTAGCGATAACATAAACTTTATCTCTTTGGTTTATTGAAGTCTATGACAATATGTATATGACCAATCAGATCATAACAAGTTGAAATCAATGAAAATACAATACATTAACTAATTTAATGTCTTGCATTTATTTTTTGCAGCTCGATGATCATCAACTTATCATCTTTAAACATTCAATCAGTTATAGTTCATCATGTTAACACCATAGAGATGAAGAAGATTGTATTCAAAATTTAAGAATGATCTCTTACTCTTCCATTCAATTACCTAACGACTAAAATCCACCTTCTCCATCTGAAATATCAACATTAGTTTGAATATTTCCCTCATTTTTAGATTCTACTTCATTACCTTGTATGATAGTTGCATTCAAGTCAGGGACTTCACGGGCATGAAAATGTGGGACTTCTAGGATATGGTCATTCTGGAAGAGCAACATGAAAAATGCACTAACCTTAGCACAAATTTGGTTATCCAGAGAATGTCCCAACACTCCTTGATGCCTGAGCAGGGAATTCCTTATAAATCTAAAATCTTGGGTTTCAAGTGCCAATTTGATTTTATCATAGATTGAGACAAACACTAAATGTTTTGTAGAGATGCTCTAGGAAAAATACCCCCTACAAAACTGCTATGATTCTACTTAATATATTGTTGTACCAAAACTCAGAGAGAATCATCAGTAATCACACCATGAAAAATGCAAGTCCTGACAAGGGATTCAATTATAGAGAGATATTGCACTAAATCTATGGATCAACATTATCAGATTTCCACAACCCATTTAAATTAGTTTTTTTCTTCTGGATTAGATTGTGTAAGTTTTTTTAGCTTCAATGTTTCGGATCACACTGTATGATCCATCATTAGGATGAGAGAGAGTGCAATAAATGTAAAGATATAAGATGCAGACAAAGCCTCACTCAAAGGATATATAAAAAAGGAAGGGGGGAGAGAGAGAGAGAGAGAGAGAGAGAGAGAGAGCACTAAACAAATATTAAAAATAAATGTGCAATAGTAAAGAGGAAAGCAACTACAACAAAAAGGCTAATAAAAAGGGGGATGCACCTAAGAGAGAAGGAAGGAACTTGAAAAAGAGGATAAAAATAAAACTAAAACAACCACAAATATATATATATATATATATATATATGCACCTAGATTTATATTTTTTAGCCTTTTTTGGTTTTTTCTTTCTTTATGTTTTTTGTGGTTGTTTTAGTTTTATTTTTATCCTCTTTTTTAAGTTCCTTCCTTCTCTCTTAGGTGCATTTCCCTTTTTTATTATCCTTTTTGTTGTAGTTTCTTTCCTCTTTACTATTGCACATTTATTTTTAATTTTTTTTTAGTGCTCTCTCTCTCTCTCTCTCTCTCTCTCTCTCTCTCTCTCTCTGTGTGTATTCTCTCTACCCCTTTCTTTTTTATATATCCTTTGAGTGAGGCTTTGTCTACATCTTATATCTTTACATTTCTTGCACTCTCTCTCATCCTAATGATGGATCACGGAGTTTGATCCAAAATTTTGATGCTAAAATAAATTACACAATCTAATCCAGAAGCAAAAAATTGATTTAAATCTATGGAGTTAAAAATGAAAATGGAAAGAATATGGTGAGGGAAAACAATTTTTTCTGCCATAGGGGATAATATTACCTCTACTGCGATAATGCAACAAACATACCTCCTAAAGATGTCACAATGCATGTTAAACAATGAACCCAAATCCTGAAAGAAAACTTGAAGAGCCTAAAGTTCAAAAGGCCTTAACAAAGAAAATGTCCAAATTGGATATTGATTTTGAAAGACTAAGAATAGAAAAGGAAACCATGGCAAAGATGCTAGAAAAAGCATAGGTGGAAGCTATAACAATAGAAATGAAAAATAAAATAGATTTTTTGCAATCTTCCAAATATTCTTATACTGGAGTTGAGAACACAACATCTTCCAAAACAAAAACTACTACTTTCAAAGATACCGATAACTTCCAAAGGAAACCACTGCATTATTAAAGGTATAAGCAATTTAATTTCATTGGCATTCCTGTATACCCAAATGCATTTCCAAAAGATGTGGGTGATGTGGGAGGAAAGCTCCCAAACTTTGCAGGTTATAATGTCATCTCTTGTAAAGTAAACTTAAGAAAATTTATTGATTTTGTTGATGATTTGAATATCATTCATGATGATGTGTTGATGAAGCTTTTTGTTTAGTATCTAGTAGAATATGCTAGAGAATGGTTTAGAAGTGTTTCTAATGGGTCTGTTGCATCCATGGATGAATTAATTGAGTTATTTAAAGATCAATATGGTGATAAGACAAATAAGGGGTTCTTACTGAACGAGTTCAATAACATCAAAAAGAACTATAATAAAGAGGTTACTAAGTTCAATACCAGATTCCAAAGAGCTATGCATAAATTGTTTTAGAAAATAAGACTGGATGAAGACGTATGTCTAGCAACCTATTTAAATGCTTTTGATTCTAAAATAGGTTATGCTCTTAGGGATAAAACCCTAGAACCCTCACTGATGCTTACAAGATAGAAGTAAATATTGAGATGAATAGAAGGGTGTCTGGTAAACTAAATAGGAGAGATGATTCATGGTTTAGTAGGAGTAACCTAAAGGAACCAGAATATAAAGAGTATAGGGCTCCTCAAAATAATAGGTTTTCCTATAATAACACTTATAATCCTCAGAATAGGATGCAAAATCATCCTTATGGAACTCAGTTTAAGGATGGGAATCCTATTTCTCCACCTAGTAAAGAAAAACCCAAGAATAGAACTCCAGACCCTTTGCATAAAAATGTTGTCCATTTGTGCAATGATGATTTCTGTTGTGAGGCTTGTGAAGCCCCACAAAATCCTAATTTTTGCATTGTTTTCTTGGATCTGAAAGCAAATGAAGAACAAGGGAATGGTGAAAGTGAACAATGTGATTATAATATGACAAATGCCTATTCATGTCATGATGTAGACTCAGATAATGAAATTGAAAATCATGATTCATATGGTTCACAAGGAAATATAGAGATTCATCATCAAAAATTTTGCAAGATAGTGGAATAGAAGAAATAGATGACCATGTAAGATGTTATGCACAAAATAATCAAGACCTTTCATTGGTCAGAAATGCTTCAGATGAAGAAAAAGCAAGAATTACTGCAGATCTAGTGAACAAATCAAGAAGCAATTATCACTTAATAAATAGAGTAGTTGGTGGTACTAGTAGTCAACAATCTTGTGTCTTTGTAAGAGAAAATAAAACAGACACCAAATATGTACAAAAGAAAGATGGACCAGGGGAAAATGAAAAAAAACCTAAGGTCAAGATTGTAACTAAATCCATAGAGTCTATTGTTGTACAAGAAGGAAAATCAAAGGTACAAGAAACAAGTACTTCTCTTAAGATAGAAAATAAAAAATCTAAGAAAGAAGAACCAACTCTAAACATACAGATTGAGGAAAATAATATTATTGTTGAAAAACCAAAGTCCTCAGATGTAAAGTACACTCCAGTAGATATGGGACACTGTTTATCTCAAATGACTATAAAAGTGCCATTTTTAGAGATGATGAGAATCAAGGAACACAAAGAAAAAGTTCTATCACTATTAAACAGTGTGCCTACAGTGAAATTTCAAAGTCTAGAAAATGTTGAAAAGAGACCAAATAACAAAGGGAAGGAAACTAAAGTAATGTCTTATGAGTTTCCTCAGATTTTCTTAAACACAACTACTTATCCTAACGTTGTGGACCCATTCTTTCTAACACTGGTAATTAATGGAAAGATGCTTTAAAAATGTATGATTGACTTAGAAGTATCAAACCTGTCATGCTAGTAGAAATTATGAAGTCTATGGGATTCCAAGTGGATACTCCTCATAGGATATGTCAAGCAATGGATTCTAGAGAAGTCCCTGTTATTGGTACTATTGAAGCCATGCCTTACAAATTAGTAGTGTGTCCTAATGTGGTTTTAACTATGAATGTTCTTGTTGTTGACATACTGTAACACCCCAAAATTGGCACCTAATAACTTAATCAATTTTGGTGCATTTTCTCATCCTCGAAGTCCTATTGTACTAGGCAAATTCTTTTCCTAATTGACTTTAATCGACTGAGTTTCAAATGCA
>MU223767.1:1068917-1088318 GCA_018584345.1 Thuja plicata
GGCAACAGGTCGTCTCAACCATTTGTAGAACAAACAATTCATGTTTGTCTCTGCAAATCAAATGGATTGAATAAGGACTATGTTGCGTTTCTTGTTGAATAAAGAGGTCCACGTTCAGCATTAAACACATACCACCACATTATGGGATGTTACTATCTAGAAAATGGAGTGCTTCAATGGGAGGTAGCATACAATGTGATTTATCATATGCTACTTTTAACATTGCTAGAAATAATGTTAAAGTGTCAAGAGAAGGTAGGAATCCTCACATGATTGAATGGTATAAAGACACTAACATTAACTATTTTATTGATGTGGATATGGAGAACTTCAGAGTACAGAGGAGTGGTCATCATCTTCAGTATGAAAGTATTGATCCTCTAGTTAAAGAATTGACTGTACAAAATGATAGATTGTGGAAAATGTATTTTGATGGAGCTTTCTCAAAAGAAGGATTAGGGGCTGGTGTATTACTTGTATCTCCATCAGGTAGAAATTTCAAATATTCTTTTTTGCTATCCTTTCAATGTACAAATAATACAGTGGAGTATGAGGCTTTATCTTTAGGGCTAGAAATTTCCATTAAACATGGAATAAAATGTTTACAAGTTTATGGTGATTCTGAATTAGTGGTAGCCCAAATAAGATCCAAATATGCAGTGAGAAATGATAGATTAAAGATGTATAAATATGTTATTTGGGATCAGATTGAAATGTTTGATGCCTTTGATATAAGTTGGATAGAAAGGTCTAAAAATACAATGGCAAATTTCTTAGCAAATGTTGCTTTGAAAACTGATGATCAGACCTTACATGGGGTATCAATACTTGAAGTTAAGACAAGACTAGTTGTTCCAGATAATATATACAACTAGCAAGTTTTTCAGGATGACCAAGATATTTTGAGATTCATTCAGTGTCTGGACCATTATGAGCACTAGTGCATAGATTGCAATACCTTACTTGAGAACAATAATGGTAAAGATTATGTCTTAGGAAATGAGGTTGTCAAATTGAGTTCCAATCACATTCCTAAGGGTCTGGTTGAACTTGAAACATTCTTCAGTAATCAGAATGATCATTCAACAAAGATAAGCAATGCTAAGATTGAGGACCTAGAGGAAATTAACTTAGGTTCAAAACCAGTCTTCAAGTTGTTTACATTGGAAAAGGTTTAGATTCCCATATAAGGAAAAATTTGATTAAATTATTGAGAAAATATAAGCATATTTTTGCATGGTCATATGAGGATTTAAAATCTTATAGGGAAAACCTTTTCCAACATGAGATCCCACTAAAATCAGAGGTGAAACCATTTAGGCAAAAACAGAGGCCTATTAATCCTTTGTTGGCTCGTAAGATGCAATAAGAGTTGACAAAGTGTTGCCCCACTTTTAGTCTGCATATCCTTTAGATAAAAGTGAGTGTTTAATGTATAGTGGTGGTGTTGAAAGCTTCTTGTTATTCCTAAGTCTAAGTCTATAAAACTATCCCTTAGGCTAGGGAGCCTTTATCAGATTTTTCCAAATTGCCTTCTCTTTTGTGAATCGGAGGGTTTCTGCTCTTAAGTTTATGTTTTCTTTGGGTAGGTTAAGTTCCCAATCTGGTAAAGGCCATGGTTTGAAGATTTATAACATCAGTGTTACACACAATGGAAGTATGTATCCATAATCCTTCATTTTGCAGCTTGGCAGAAAATTGGGTTCGAGCCTCTCCACTAGCGAAAAATTATCAATAGAGTGCATCTTCCGCCGACAACTACTAAGTGATGTCTCAGCAAGAAGTAAAGTTCTAAAATGGATCCTTTAGGCTTAAGAAGGGCTGTTGTGTCTAGATTACACCTCTACAAGCCAAAAGGAATGATTCAATAGAAATAAATCAAAGAAACAAGCCTAAAGGTGGAAAAGCAGAAAATGACTTCTCCCCTACTCCTACAGGCGGGTTTTGACCCACGGAGTATGTTTTCTGCCAAACCATTTAAATAAAGCGATTTCGAGGAAGAACTTGTCTCACAAAGAATTTGAGATATAAAGAGGGCAAATGAAATCAACACATACCATTTTGGCATCCTGATAGACCAAATTTCCCCCTTGCTGGATTTTAGAACTGAGAGCACTCCAAAAGCACTTCTCTGCCCAAAGAAGAAGCGGAAAAGTGATTTTTTGCTACCTCAAAAAAGTTACCGTTGTGGTTACTAAAAGTGAAAAGATATTTCTTAACGGCCTGTAAGAACAAGGTAATTAATTCAAATAAATCTGTTTTACTTCATAACAGACTATTTCATTGATGCTGAGGTCTTTTCATTTGTGTGGCATGGGAAGTCGGCTGATAAATGGTAAAAATTCAAAAGTTATAAGATCAGTTGGAGATTGCCAACAGGATCCACTGTTTGCTTAACATATTGCTTAGATTTGAAGCTTTAATATTGGTTCTTCTTTGTCCCTGCATTCTCAAAGACATTCCTCATTCCTGAATCAAATCATTCGAATCATGCTTTGAAATTCATGGGATTCGATAGAATGAACGACATTAGTTTTGAATGGCATAAGATTTTAGATACATCCCTAAAGTTCTTTGACATGCAGAACTTCCAGAATATATTAAAGGTGGACCAGATAAATCCCATTACTGAGAATTTGAAGGAGAGTGGATTAGTTGAGGCTACTAGTTTTCCTGTGGCTATTCAAGCCCCAGAATTAATCTGGGAATGCATCGCTCAATTCAACCTAGGTACCAGGCAAATTCTCTTGCCCAATGATATGGTGCTACTATCTATTGATAGGGAATCATTCCAGAACTTGCTTCACATCCAAGAGAAAGCTGAGTATTCACAAATGACATACAATCAAGCAGTGACTAAATATATTGCCAAAAAGTTAGTTTGGAAGAAGGAGATAATGAAAGCATGGTTTCAAGAATGCAAGAGTGCCAAAGGGAAGCTACCAAAGACATTATACGACACTAACCTAAAGCCAAAGATCATTGACATTCTGGTGTTACTCCATAGGATCATAGGTGAGAGTGAGGCACTCAATTTTGTTGATCATCACTTCTTCCCAGTTCAAGTAATCTTTTCCCAACATCACTTCATCGATTGGGCCCTTATGGTAAGTGAGAACCTTTTAGAAGCCCTAGATAGAGCTAAGCACCAAAATGAATTTTATATGTCTTCAGTTCTATTGTATATTCTGGAAATAATACAAATTTTTCTAGGTCTTCCTAGATTAGAGGAATTTCCTGATGATGTTAAGAGTTATGAATTCTTCCCCTCTTTACAAGTACATAACAACTATGTAGAATACCTTCGGGTTAATGATGCATTTACAATGAGATTGTGCAGGGAGTTAAAAGGTTGTCCAGAAAGGAGATTCTCCCTTGAAGCCATGGCTTTCATCAATGAATTTGGATTTTATTTCATTCAATTCAGAGATTTCTCATACCTTCATCTTGTAGGTTTTGATGACTTCCCTTTGAAGCTGCCCAGATATCCTACGGATATGATCGTGCTGGTGGAGGTGATGAGACAAGCTCTGTAAGTGAATGTGATATGTGTCAATGCAAAGAAGAAAGAATATGACTTCCCCATGACTATTGGTGCCTACAATTGTGCTTCTCAGTCTGAGGTAAAGAATGTCCTAAAGGCATTCTCTAGGAGGTTTTCGTTGGAAACCTATGATGTCCTGATGCCACAATATGATCTAGTCAATTATGTTCATGATCATCTACAAATGAGTCGAGCTATCCACCATGTAGATGACATTGAAGACTATTGGGCCAATTGTAGAGATGATTTGGAAATTAGAGATAGGTTCTATGCCAGATTAACCATTGAACAAATCAAAAAGTTCAAGGTCAATTTTGGAGTCAAAGGGCTACTAGATGACGGTCAGCACATGTATGATAACATCTATCTCGAGAAGATCAAGCCTCTCTCCATTAGTTTCGAGCCCATGTTAGATCAAGTCATTGGTGACTTGCAGACCCTAATGAGTGGTATTTATAAGATGACATGGAAGTGGATTGAATGGACAATAGGAAGAAGGAAGAGGTCAGAAAGGAAGCCCCCTACTCAAAGAACTCCGACAAAGGATTCCTCCAACATCGCAACAAATTCCTTGGTAATACTCCCAACTATGTCCAAAAGTTATTCTCAGCTAGCTGGTGGAGATGATGAACCTCCTGAAAAAAAAGTTTAGCCAAAAAAGACTTGTGGAGAAGGTTCACTCCCAAATATCGGAACAACAAAGGAGCTCACCAAGGATGCAAAATTGGAGTGATCAGTAAAAGCAGTCGCAGTAGATGTACCTGTTGAAACCTCAACCCAGGATTCTCCAAGAAGAGGGTCTCCCATCGTAGTGAAAGTGGGTGAAGATACTCCTTCAACCACTGAATCAAAAGGAGAGGCTAGGAAGAAACACAAGGTCACTTCAGTAGCCAAATTGGTGTCCTCTTCTCCTACTTTAGTAAATCCATTTCCTTCGAGACCAAAGGCTACACCTCTATTCATCAGGAAGTTGTTCATTGAGGAGTTGGTTTCCTTCCAACAAAGTTACTAGCACAGAGTCATGGATAGAAAATACTCTGGAATGCAAGAGGAAGAGGGCGAAAGAAGGGGCTTCCAGCAAAGATACTCTGTTATGAGATTTTTATCCCAAGGCTGCTATGAGAAAAAAAAATAAAGTAAGATGATGTCTACTCTAGGTCTTGACCCTGAGACTGGGCACTGCACTATGGAAGTGGCCAAACCAACCAAGGATAGTAGATTCAAAGATATGACTGCTTTGGATTTTTAGTTGCAATCATTTGATATGGGGTTAGCTTGCCATGGTGCCAAGGTAAACTGGTGGAAGTCTAGTAATGTGGTGATAGAAGAAGAACTCGAGGGGCTCAAGACTGCTAAGGTTCAACTAAAGGCAGAAGTGGCTAAGCTGAAAAATTTCATAAGACAACTCCTCACCCCAATTGCAAGTGTTCCCAACAACCAATCCACCTTTGATCCTAGCATGGTAGAGAATCAAGATATATTGGCCAAGTTACAGGAACATCATCACTTTGCGTAGATCAGTAGAGGATGGGGTGAGAGACTCAAATCTGAAGGGTTGACAGTTGTTGAGCAGTTGGGTAATTCTCTCTTGAGGTTAGAGACAGAAAAAAATAAAATCAAAAAGAATTTACAAACTCTCACATCTGAGAGAGTGAAGTGTCAGGAGTGTATAATGATGCTCCATGTAGCTATGAAGATGAAGAAAAAAGAGGTGTTGAAAGCCAAGATTCTACAGAAGGGAGATGAACCTCTAATCGAGTGGCTTCAAATTTTAGAGTTCAAAATTGAAATCCTTATCTAGGCTGAGACGGGGTTGCAACAAGTAGACATTAAGGTCAAAGAAGAATAGAACAAATATTTCAAGATTCTTCAAGGTTTGCATATAGAATCTCAGACAAGTGGAGAAGGTAAGGAAATGATAGGACTGGCCAATATGTAGAAATAATTCTTTGATTATGTAGACAAGTTATTAGAGCCATCTTCCACCCACTTGGACAAAGTGCCAGAACTTCAACAGCTGAGTGGATGTGTTTATAAAGCCATGGAAGAATTGAAGGCTCAGACATAGGCAATCAAAATTCTGGCTAAAGAGCATTCTAGATGGCTCATCCAATACACCAATGTCCATGTTAACAGACATGAAGAACTCATAAAAGTTATCACAGCTATCACTGCCTATAGGGCTAAATTAGGCAAGGGGAGCGAAACCGAAGCTTAACGTAGATTCTCTCTTTGTACTAAATTTTGATCAACATGTAATGGATAATCTTTCAGTTATCATTTCTAGTTGGGGAAGTTGAACCATTTCGGTTACCCCCTTTTTTTGTAATGGCCCAATCTGGGACTCTCTATGTACTATTTCCAAAATCAATAAAAAGGTCGGCTAAATTTTGGTGTGAAAGATAGCATTTTGCTGAGTCATATTTGTATGTCTAAATACCATTTTTTTATCTATTCCATTTGCATTGCACTTATCTTTTTGTTGAATTTAGATGTTTCCTTGAAGTGGGATTTACAATCTGTGTTTGATCCAGAGCTTTGTATTATGATTTGATACAATTAGAAAAAGGTGAATTCATTGTTATCTTAATTTTGGGAAACATTCTTATGATATAGATCAATTCATTGTCGCTCCATCATTAATATTTAGTCTTGCATCTATATTTTTAGTAGAAGTTCATGCATTACCAATTTTGGGAGTTAATCTAATTGATGAAATCTCAGAGTTGGGTAGATTTAGAGTTGAATTCATCTTGCCTGAGCTATTTCCTACCTAGGATTAGTTTGGTTTGCCTCTTCTATTCTCAGGTGAAGAACATACCCCTGTTAGACTAGGAAAGAGAAAAATTCACTGAAAATCATTCATATAAGGGAGTTGTACCTTTAAATTCAGAGGGAAATTAGTTTTTTTAATAACAATTTTCCAACTGTTGTATTTTATTATTCTCAAGTATTTTGGGTATTTTAGAGTTAAATTGAAAAAAACAATCTGTTTACCAACAGATTTTTGGCAACTCTACTGGGGAGACAAATAGTCGTTACACCAGAAGTGTATCATGAGGAAATATGGTGCTTTCCCATGAAAATATAATTCTTATACTCCAACCAAATCTTGGTTTTCAAGATGACCAAGAAGACCTTATTTCCTCACTGAACACTTTTTCCTGAAGGAACAGAAGAAGCACCGAACATTACAAAAACTCCAGTTAAGTGCTAGAGAAAGAAGAAGCTAGAGAAGAAGCACTTGAAAGAGAAATCCAAAGGAGAAATTAAAGAAGAGCACAATGCCATGTAAAGCGTGAAGCTAGGCCACAGAATTAGTCAAAAATCTGGAGCCTAAAAGATTTCTTAGGAGCACAAAGAAAGAAGGAAGTACAGACCCAGTCTTTGAGAGACTTGCAGATATTAACTTTTCTCTTCTTGAAGTACCTCACTGAAGAAATAGAACTACAAAAATCTAGAGCAGACCTTCTTCATGCCCTAAGCAGTCTACTCTTTTATCCACCACTTGCCAAGTGTTAACGCTACACGGAGTAGTTGCTCCCCCTGTTATCAATCTAACCCCTTATCTACCTCAAGTAACAATGGCACTCCCTTGGGCCACTGTATTCAGACCCCTGCAATTAGAAGCATATAATCCTCTTCCCTCAGGGTCTAGAAAGAATTTTCCTAAATTTTCTGGAGATGGGAAAGTATCTACAGATGAACATATTGCTGCATTATTTGCTTCTATAAATATTATAGCAGTACAAGAAGATGATGTGGCCATTAGATTATTTGTTGAGACCCTTGTTGAGGGTGCCGCCGATTGGTTTCACCACCTACCAAATTCTTCTATTACAGACTGGGCCTCAATGAGGGCTGCTTTTGAAAAAAGGTTAAAAACTACGGAAGATGAACATGCTCTATTGACACAATTAACCTCTATCAAGAAAGATCCTTCTATTAGTATGAGGGATTTCATAGATAATTCAATAAGCTCATAAATTTTATTACAGTGGCTGACAGGCCTATGGAGGGGAATTTGAAAACATTCTTTATAAGTGCTATGCCACCAGACATCAATTATGATCTGAGAAGAGTTAATCCTATAGGTTTGGATGCTACACAAAGAACTGTCATGGAACTCGAAGACCACATGATCTCATTCGGGAAATGGAAGAGGGAAATCTAGTCAAGAGCCAGTTCTAGTAGTACTAAATCGTCTGATGAGATGATCCAAAAATTGTCAAATGAATTCATCGCCTTCAAAAGGAAACTTCCTAGATTTAATAACCCTTATCAATGGAACTATCAAGAGCAACCTGGAAGGGGAAATGATGGGAGGAATGCTGACAGTAAAGTGATACAGTTAACTGGTCCACCACAAAGACTAGCTATTGAAGCCCCCCTAAAAGAGGGAATATCTACACCTTTCATCTAACTACAGATCATGACAAAGAAAGCTACCCTGATGTAGCCCATTCTTGGAAAATGCATCAAATTGATGAATGGAATGCTGGAGTCTTTGGCACCGAACCAAACTCATACTCGCATGGTGACTCTGAAACTTATATTTAGAGTATGAGTCTGATTCAGAACAAGGAGCAGCATGTTATGCGACCATAGACGAGACTTCCTATATAGTCTTGACCAGGAGCCAGAAAGATAAAGGTCCTACCTCTCCCCCCCACCTAAAAATAATGAGGCATCTACCTCCAACTCTAAGGAAGCCAATCAAGGCATGAGAATTCTACAACCAGGTAAGGAGAAGAACTCTTTTGACATTATTTAATTCTATAGGGACTCTTGAATTCAAATCTCTCCCATAGATTATCTCAAATCAAATCCTATAGAATTGCAGAACTTAGTAGATTATTGTAATGAAGGGAATCATAACCTAAACTAGAACATCATGAATACTATAGAAAATGAGTCAATTTTTGCGAAACTCATTGAGCAAGGTGAAGCATCTATGTTAGCTACTTTCCTGGGTCAGAAGCCTGATCCATTCTACATGTCTTTATATATTAATGGATGCAAGTTGAGAAATTGTATAATAGACTCTAGAGCCTCAGATAATGTGATGCCATCAATAGTAGCTAAAGCTTTAGGAATTACCCTTACTAAAGCTCATGGTAGGTGCTATTCTATGGACTCCAAGAAAGTACCTCTGGTTGGAGAAATTAAGGATGCCCAAGTGGCTCTGGCGATGCACCTTGAGAAGAAGATGTTGTTAACAATTATGGTTGTTGATATACCTGCTAGCTATGGTTTTTTTCTAAGAAGGAGTTTTTGTAGAGATCTAGGAGGGGAATTAAAGTTAGATTGGTCTCAAGCTTTAATCCCGATGGGTAATAAAAATATTATACTAGTCCCGAAAGATAAATCTAAGTTTAGAGTGCTGAAGTCAGATGATCCTAAAGCCCAAATTCTGTATCAAGAATTGGAATTTGGAAACTATATGTTATTTACTGATGATCATGATGAGGAAATGAAACTAGGAGAATAGGGAAAGGAATTTTCTACCAAAGAAGAGTAATCTCAAATCTGGACACTTGAATTTGATGGCAGTTGTGCTTCGTCAGGATCCGGTGCAGGTGTGGTTTTGATATAACCAGATGGAATATGTGAGCCTATGGCTTATAAATTAGAGTTCAGAAATACCAAAAATAATGCTGAATACAAAGCTCTTTTGTTAGGAATCATCACTGCAAAGGAAAAGGGCATGAGGATTTTGAGAGCTTGTGGTGATGCAGAGCTTGTCGTGCGCCAAGTTAAGAATCAATACTCTGTTAAAAATCATAGATTAAAGAACTAAAAAAATAAAGTATGGGATGAGATAGAAACACTAGATGCATTCTTTATTGAATTAGTGCCAAGAGAGTTGAATTCAAAAGCAGATTCCCTGACTGTGTCATCTTCATTACTCCTTCCCCACCCAAAATTCAAAGACAAGAAGTACCAAGTGGAAGTCATATATCGACCATCCATACCCAAAAATGTGGATGATTGGAAAGTGTTTGAAGATGACAAGAATCTCCTTCTCTTCCTAGAGAGTGATGGTGAGTTCCACAAAGAAGTCTGTGGCAATCATAAAGGAGATCATCCAGACAAGAAAAAGAAAGATAAGTTAGATGTTATACAACTACAAAGTAATATCATTCCGCCCCATCTAGTTACTCTTGAAAAAAATTTCAACAGGCATGACACTTTTGTGAAGAAGAAAGAATCGAAAGAGGTCCTACTACTGGTGAATATGAAGGAATGAATATTGGAACTGAGAAAGATCCCAAGATGATCAACATTGGGAAGTGTTGTACTGAAGAAGAACAAAATGAGGCTAGGAAACTCTTACTAGAATGCTCAGAAATTTTCGCCTGGAGCTATGAAGACCTGAAAAGTTTTATGGGTGGGAAATTCAAGCATCAAATCCCCTTAAAACTTGAAGCTACCCCATCCAGGAAAAAGCAAAGGAACTATAATCCCAAAGTTGATGATGCAATATTTAAGGAAGTAGATAAAATTCTTAAAGCAAGGATCATCTATCCTATACACTACTCTACTTGGGTGGAAAACATAGTTCATGTGAGGAAGAAGAACGGAGAGATAAAAATTTGTGTAGACTTCAAAAATCTTAACCAATCTTCTTTGAAAGACAATTATGCTCTCCTCAATATGGATCACTTATTGTAGATCGTAGCCAGAGCTGAAATGATGTCTATGTTGGATGACTTTTTAGGATATAATCAAATAGAAGTTGAGAAAGCAGACTAGCATAAAATGGTGTTCACCACCCTGTGGGGAACCTTCACTTACTACAAAATGCCATTTTGACTAATCAACGTTGGAGCTACTTTTCAGAGAGGTATGGACCTTTCCTTCAGTGATATGAAGAATAAAATCATTGGTATATATTTGGACAAGCTTACGGTATTCTCTAGAAAAAGAATAGATCATATAAATGACTTAAAGAAAGTATTGCAAAGGTGTCGGGAGGATGGGATTTCATTAAATCCCAAGAAATCAGTCTTCTATGTAACTGAAGGGAAATTACTAGGTCACATTATCTCTCAGGAAGGTATAAGAATTGATCTAGAAAGGGTCAGAGCTATTCAACAATTGAGTTCACCTGTGAATAAAACTAGAGTAAAATCTTTTTTTGGTCAAGTTAACTTTCTCAAGAGGTTCATTCCATATTTTTTGGAAATTACTAAATGTATAGTTGATATGATGAAGGGAAAGGTGAATTTCAAGTGGAATGAATCTGGTAAGCAAGCCTTCAAAAACATAAAGAATGCCATAGCCAATGCTCTAGGGATATGCCACCCAGATTACAAGAAAGACTTTGTAATCTATTGTTATTCTTCTGAACATACTCTATCAACCATTCTCATGTGGGAAAATGAGGAGGGAGTACAGGCCCCTATTTATTTTATGAGCATGCATTTAAAAAATCACGAGCTAAAATACCCCCAAACTGAAAAACACACTTTCGCAATCATTAAGGCTTTAAAGAATTTCAGATTCTACGTCTTACATTCACATTCACATTCTCTTTTGTATGTACTTGATATCATAGTAAAAATCATATTGACTCAACAGGATGTAGGATGTAACAATAGAGGAGTATGGGTAGCTAAAATGCAAGAATATGACGTAGAGATCAAGCCCACAAGGCTAGTGAGAGGCAATGCACTATGCAGGGAAATGGAAGAAAACCAAGCAGGCAAAGATCTAGAAGGTACACAATTGGTTTTGGCAGTAAGTATGCAAGACCCCTGGTTTGAAAACATTGTGTATTTCCTTATATATGGTGAATTCCCTGAAGGGTTGACTTCTAAGAAAAGAAGAGACCTAAAAATGAAGGCTTCTAAATATGTTATCTGGGAAGATAGGTTATATAAGAGATCAATAGACGGGACATTTCTCTGATGTGTCAACAGACAAAAACAAGAGAAGTTGTTAAAAGTATTTCATGATGAAGCCTGTGGAGGAAATTTCTCCTTGTTAGTTACCGCATTCAAGATTTTGAGGTAATTTTATTACTAGCCAAGAATATTTAGAGATGCTTACCACTAGGTATCCAAGTATGAGAAATGCAAAATGTTTACCGGAAAGCCACAGTTAGCAGTGTTTCCTCTGAGACCAGTGATAATTGAAGGTCCTTTTCAACAATGGGGTCTTGATTTTATTGGTCCTATAAACCCCACGTCTAGTGCAGGTTATACCTACATAATCACTGTGACTGACTACTTCGCAAAATGGGTGGAGGCAAAAGAAACCAAGAGGACTACTTCAGAAGTAGTATGTGAATTCATCAAAGAAAGCATCCTGGTAAGGTTTGGTGTGCCTATCAATTTAGTTATGGATAATGCTTCATACTTTTCTTCTCAATAAATTACTAAATTTTTCTTCGATTACAACATCATGGTCAGTCATTCTTCTAACTATTTCCCTCAAGGGAATGACCAAACCGAATCTAGCAATAAAAACTTGGTGAATATCATGAAGAAGCTTGTAGCAGACAACCAGAGAACCTAGCATAAGAATATCTATGAAGCCCTCTGGGTAGAAAGAGTGAATCCCAAAAGAGCCATAGGTGTATCCTCTTTTGAACTTGTTTACGGAGTAGAGGCCAGCCTTCCATTACCACTAGAGTTAGCAACCTGCAAACTAAGAACATCAGTAGAAGATTGCATATATGAAGATGGTTTAGAAAAGAGGATTTTGTACATAAAAAAATTGGAAGAAGAAAGAGAGAAAATGGTTGACAACATTACACAGCATCATATATGTATAAAGATTTTGTTTGATAAAAAGAGCAGAGCCCAGAAGTTTATGATAGGAGACATGGTGTTGTTGTGGAACAAGCGTAGGGCACCTAAGGGCATGCATAGAAAATTTGAAACACTATGGAAAGGACCTTTCAAGATCCATAAAGTGTTCAAGAAGAATTCTTTCAAATTGACATATCCAGATGGTGAAGTGCTACCCCTGACGTATAATGGTCAGGATTTGAAGCTCTATCAGATTTAAATTGAAAATAGGTAACCCCTGTATTGTACAATAGTTACGTTTAGTTCCTACTTTTGTTTTCCTAGTTAGGTTCCCTTCTTTTTTTCCCTTTTCGTTTCTTTCTTTAGTTTTGTTGTGAGCCATCTTTTGTTGAGCTTTGCAAAACTAGAGATTTGAGATTCCTTCCTTGGACATGTGAATGTCCAAGTCCCCAGACAGAGCTAGTTGTTGCCCCACTTGTAGTCTGCATATCCTTTAGATAAAAGTGAGTGTTTAATGTATTGTGGTGGTCTTGAAAGCTTCTTTTTAGTCCTGAGTCTAAGTCTATAAAACTTTCCCTTAGGCTAGGGAGCCTTTACCAGATTTTTCCAAATTACCTTCTCTTTTGTGAACCAAAGGGTTTCTGCTCTTAAGTTTATGTTTTCTTTGGGTAGGTTAAGTTCCCAATCTGGTAAAGGTTGTGGTTCAAAGATTTCTAACATCAGTGTTACACACAATGGAAGTATGTATCCATAATCCTTCATTTTGCAGCTTGGCAGAAAATTGGGTTCGAGCCTCTCCACTGGTGGAAAAGTATCAACAGAGTGCATCTTCCGCTGATGACTACTAAGTGATGTCTCAACAAGAAGTACAGTTCTAAAATGGATCCTTTAGGCTTAAGAAAAGCTGCTATGTTTGGATTACACCTCTACAAGCCAAAAGGAAAGATTCAATAGAAAGAAATTGAAGAAACAAGCATAAAGGCAGAAAAGCGGAAAATGACTTCTCCCCTACTCCTACAAGTGAGTTTTGACCCACGAAGTATTTTTTCCACCAAAACATTTAAATGAAGTGATTTTGAGGAAGAACCTATCTCACAAAAAATCTGAGATATAAAGAAGGTAGATGAAATCAACACATGCCATTTTGGCATCCTGATAGAACAAATTTCCCCCTTGGTGGATTTTTGAACTGAGAGCACTCCAAAAGCACTTCTCCGCCCAAAGGAGAAGCAGAAAAGTGATTTTCCGCTACCTCAGAATAGTTACCGTTGTAGTTACTAAAAGTGAAAAGACATTTCTTAATGGCCCGTAAGAACAAGGTAATTAATTCAAATAAAGCCATTTTATTTCATAACAGACTGTTTCATTAATGTTGAGGTCTTTTCATTCATGTGGCATGGGAAGTCAGCCGATAAATGGTAAAAATTCAAAAGTTATAAGATCAGTTGGAGATTTGCAATAGGAGCCACTATTTTCTTAACATATTGCTTAGATTTTAAGCTTTAACTTTGGTTCTTCTTTGTCCCTGCGTTCTCAAAGACATTCCTCATTCCCGAATCAAATCATTCAAATTATGGCTTCCAGATTCATGGGATTTGATGGAATGAACGACATTACTTCTAAATGGCATAAGATTTCAGATACATGCTTGAAGTTCTTTGACATGCAGAACTTCTAGAATAGATTAACTGAGGACCAAATACATCCCATTACTAAGAAGTTGAAGGAGAGTGGATTAGATGAGGCCGCTAGTTTTCCCGTGCCTGTTCAAGCCCCAGAATTAATCTGGGAATGCATCGCTTGATACAACCTAGGTACCAGGAAAATTCTCTTTCCCAATGATATGGTGCTACTATCTATTGACAGGGAATTGGTCCAAAACTTTCTTCGCATACTAGAGCAAGCTAAGTATTCAAAAATTACATACAGTCAAGCAGTGACTAAATATATTGCCAAAAAGTCAGTTTGGAAGAAGGAGATAATGAAAGATTGGTTTCAAGAACCCAAGAGCACCAAAGGGAAAATGCCAAAGACATTATATGACACTAACTTGAAGCCAGAGATCATTGACATTCTAGTATTACTCCATAGGATCAGAGGTGAGAGTGAGGCACTCAATTTTGTTGATCATCACTTCTTCCTGGTTCAGGTAATCTATTCCCAACATCACTTCATCAATTGGGCCCTTATGGTAAGTGAGAACCTTTTGAAAGCCCTAGATATGGCTAAGTGCTAGAATGAATTTTATATGTCTTCAGTTCTATTGTATATTCTATAAATAATACAAATTTGGCCAGGTCTTCCTAGATTAGAGGAATTTCCTGATGATGTTAAGAGTTACGAATTCTTCCCCTCTTTACAATTACATAACAGTTATGCAGAATAGCTTTGGGCGAATGATGCATTTAAAATGAGATTGTGCAGGGAGTTACAAGGCTATCCAGAAAGGAGATTATCCCCTGAAGCCATGGCTTTCATCAGCCAATTTGGATGCTATTTCATTCAATTTGGAGATTTCTCATACCTTCATCTTGCAAGTTTTGATGACTTCCCTTTGAAGATAAACATATATCCTATGGATATGATCATGCTGGTGGAGATGATGAGACAAGCTCTACAAGTGAATGTGATATGTGTCGATGCCAAGAAGAAAGGCTATGACTTCCCCATGACTATTGGTGCTTAGATTTGTGCTTCCCGGTCTGAGGCAAAGAATGTCCTAAAGGAATTCTCTAAGAGGTTTTTGTTGGAAACCTATGATGTCCTAAGGCCAATATGATCCAGTCAATTATGCTCATGATCATATGAAAATGAGCGGAGCTATCCACCATGTAGATGACATTGAAGAGTATTGGGCCACTTGTAGAGATGATCTGGAAAGAAGAGATAGGTTCTATGCCAGATTAACCATTGAATAAATCAAAAAGTTCAAGGTCACTTTTGTAGTCGAAGGGCTACTAGATGATGGCTAGCACATGTATGATAACATCTATCTCAAGAAGATCAAGTCTCTCTCCATCAATTCTGAGCCCGTGTTAGATCAAGCTGTCAGTGACTTGCAGACCCTAATAAGTGGTATTTATAAGAGGATAGCGTAGTGGGTTGAATGGACAATAGGAAGAAGGAAGAGGTGGGAAAGGAATCCCCCTACTCAAAGAATGCTGACAAAGGATTCCTCCAACATCGCAACAAATTCCTTGGTAATACTCCCAACTATGTCCAAAAGTTCTCCTCAGCCAGCTGGTGGAGGCGATGAACCTCCTAAAAAAGAAGTTTAGCCAAAGAATACTTGTGGAGAAGGTTCACTCCCAAATATTGAAACAACAAAGGAGCTCACCAAGGATGCAGAACTAGAGCGGTCAGTAAAAGTAGTCGCAGTAGATGTACTGGTTGACACCTCGACCCAGGATTCTCCAAGAAGAGGTTCTCCCATCATAGTGGAAGTGGGTGAAGATACTCCTTCAACCACTAAATCAGAAGGAGAGGCAAGGAAGAAATAGAAGGTCACTTCAGTAGCCAAATTGGTGTCCTCTTCTCCTACTTTAGTTAATCCATTTTCTTTGAGACCAAAGGCTACACGTCCAATCATCAGGAAGTTGTTCTTTGAGGAGTTAGTTTCTAGAAACAAAGTTACTAGTGCAGATTCATGGATAGAAAATACTCTGGAATGCAAGAGGAAGAGGGTAGAAGAAGGGGCTTCCTGGAAAGATACTTTGTCATGAGCTTTTTATCCCAAGGCTGCTATGAGCAAACATAAGAAAGTAAAGATGATGTCTACTCTAGGTCATGACCCTAAGATCGAGAAATTCACTATGGAAGTGGAAAAACCAACCAAGAATGGTAGATTCAAATATATGACCGCTTTAGATCTTCAGTTGTATTCATTTGATATGGGGTTAGTTTGCGATGACACCAAGGTAGACTGGTGGAAGTCTACTAATGTGGTGATAGATGAAGAACTCAAGGGGCTCAAGACTACCAAGGTTCAAATGAAGGTAGAAGTGGCTGAGCTAAAAAATTTCATAAGATAGCTCCTCACCCTGATTGCAAGTGTTCCTAGCACCCAATCCACCTTTGATCCTAGCACGGTAGAGAATCAAGCTATATTGGCCAAGTTACAGGAAGATTTCCACTTTGCGCAGATCAGTAGAGGATGGGGTGAGAGACTCAAATCTGAAGGGTTGGCAGTTGTTGAGCGGTTGGGTAATGCTCTCTTGAGGTTAGAGATAGAAAGGAATAACATCAAAATGAATTTACAAACTCTCACATCTGAGAGAGTGAACTGTCAGGAGTGTATAGTGACACTCCATGTAGCTGTGAAGATGAAGACAAAAGAGGCGTTGAAAGCCAAGATTTTTCAGAAAGGAGATAAAACTCTAATTGAGTGGCTTCAAAGTTTAGAGTTCAAAATTGAAATGATTATCCAGGCTGAGACAGGGTTGCAACAAGTAGAAATTAAGGTCAAAGAAGAACAAAACAAAGATTTCAAGATTCTTCAAGGTTTGCATACAGAATCTCAGACAAGTGGAGAAGGTAAGGAAATGATAGGACTGGCCATTATGCAAAAATCATTCTTTGATTATGTAGACAAGTTGTTAGAGCCATCTTCCACCCACTTGGACAAAGTGCCAAAACTTCAACAATTGAGTGGATGTGTTTATAAAGCCATGGAAGAATTGAAGGATCAGACAGACGCAATCAAAAGTTTGGCTAAAGAGCATTCTAGATGGCTCATCTGATCCACTAATGTCCACGTTAATAGACATAAAGAACTCATCAAAGTTATCATAGCTGTCATTGCCTATAGGGCTAAATTAGGCAAGGGGAGCGAAATTGAAGCTTAACATAGATTCTCTCTTTGTACTAAATTTTGATCAAAATGTAACGGATAATCTTTCAGTTATCATTTCTAGTTGGGGAAGTTGAACCGTTTCGGTTACCCCCTTTTTTTGTAACAACCCAATCTAGGACTCTATATGTACTATTTCCAAAATCAATACAAAGGTCGGCTAAATTTTGGTGTGAAAGATAGCATTTTACTGAGTCAAATTTGTATGTCTAAATACCATTGTTTTATCTGTTCCATTTGCATTGCACTTATCTTTCTGTTCAATTCAGATGTTTCCTTGACGTGGGATTTACAATCTATGTTTGAACCAGAGCTTTGTATTATGATTTGATACTGTAGACATCAAAAAATGTCTTAATCCCTCTATTAGTTAAATTATTAATTTAATTAATTCACTTAGCCTTTTAAAATTAAATAAATTTTATTTATTTAATTTTAAGCCTTTTTCCTCTATTATTTAAATAAATATTATTATTTATTTAGATAATTCATTTACCCTTTTCTCTTTTAAATTAAATAAATTTTATTTATTTAATTTTGAGCTTTTCCTATATTTATTAAATAAACTTTTTTTTATAATTTTCTAAATTCATTAATCCTTCTCTAGCCAATCATGTGCATTCTCATGGATCAACTCCAAAATTATGAGATTGTGACACTTGTCACTTGTCTCTTCATTTGGATTTTAGTTCAAAAGTCAACCCCTCTCTCTTTAACCACTCAATCCTAGCCACTCATTCCTTTTGCCTCTTAATCTCCTTCACTCCCACCAAAACCTTACCTAACCCTTCATCTCAACCACTCATTTTCCACCTCTTAATCCTAGCCCTCCATTTTTTAAGTAAATCCATAAAAGGAGGCCTCACTTCTCATTTTGAACTAGTGTGAGAGTAACTAGTTAGTGAATTGAGCATTCTTGCATTCTTGCACACTTGAGCACTTGAGCACTTACGATTTCATATTTTTGCATGATAGGCTAGATTCATTTTCATAGTTTAGTTTGAAATCTTCAATGTTCATCTTTAGTTTAATTTTCATCATAATCTAGTTGTAAATTCCTTGCATTTGCATTCTTAGTATAGATTTTGCATTTTGCATTCATCATTTGAGAGATTTGGGGCAAGTTCCACATACTTGTGCTCAAATCTTCATCATTTTGCATCTATCATAGTGGGATTTATTGCATTGTGTTGGGAGAGCACACCCACAAAATCTCTAAGATAAAATCAAATAAGTCTTGGGTGCACTTTTTTTAGCTCATCGGAGGTTGTAGTGAAAATTGGGTTGTATTTCAAGTTCTTTGCATGATTTTAATACTTGTTATATCTTGTATTTGCATGTTTTGACTTGTTGTGCAGCTGTAGGGATTTTCATTGCATACAGATACAACTAGGAAAAGGGGAAATTTGTTGTTATCTTAAGTTTGGGAAATGTTCTTATGATATAGATCGATTCATTATCATTCCATCATTAATCTTTAGTCTTGCATTTGCATTTTTAGTAGAAGTTCATGCATTACCAATTTTGGGAGTTAATCTGATTGATGAAATCTCAGAGTTGAATTCGTCCTGCCTAAGCTATTTTTTGCCTAGGATTAGTTTGGTTTGCCTCTTCTATTCTCAGGTTAAGAACATACCCCTATTAGACTAGGAAAGAGAAAAATTCACTTAAAATCATTCATATAAGGGAGTTGTACCTTAAAATTCAGAGGGAAATTAGTTTTTTTAATAATAATTTTCTGAATGTTTGCCAACACAATTTGTTTACCAACACAAAGTTAAAGGACGTTGGGATTATCCAACCTATCAGACACTCAACATGGGTTTCAAATTTGGTACCAGTAAGAAAAAAGAATGGTGACATCAGGTTATGTGTGGATTTCAGAAATTTGAACATTGCCTCACTAAAAGATAACTATTCTTTACCCAGTATGGAGGCAATGTTACATAAAGTGACTAGTTGTGAGCTGCTATCAATGATGGATGGTTTCTCAAGCTACAACCAAGTTTTAGTGAAGGAATTAGAGTAGTACAAGACTACATTTACCACTCCTTGGGGAACTTATGTCTATATCAAAATGCCATTTGCACTGATAAATGCAGGAGCAACTTTTTAGAGGGCTATGGATGTTGCTTTTAAGGAATTTATTGACTTGTTCATGGTCATTTATCAAGATGATCTAACTGCATACTCTAAGAAAGTTGAGGATCATTGTGAACACCTGGGTAAAATTTTCAACAAAGCTTTAG
>MU223767.1:1088397-1121531 GCA_018584345.1 Thuja plicata
AAAGGGAGTTCAATCTTTCTTAGGAAAGATTAATTTTGTCAGAAGATTTATAGCAAACTTTGCAGAAATTGTCAAACCTATCATAAAGTTGCTGAAAAAAGATGCAAAATTTAATTGGAATGAAGAATCTCAAATAACATTTTAGAGAATAAAGAAGGCAGTGCAAGAGGCTCTTGTTCTAAAATCACCCGATTATAGTAATCCCTTTTCTTTTTTTTCATTTGCATCTTATCACACAATTGCTGTTGTTTTACTACAAAAAGATGAAGAAGGATTTAAGCATCCAATAGCCTTTTATAATAAATCTCTCTAGGCTGCAGAGCTAAATTATGAGATGATGGAGAAGCAGGCATATGCTTTAGTAAAAGTAGTAAAATATTTTAGACCATATTTGGTATGTACTAAGGTGCAAGCATATGTCCCTCACTCAGTATTAAAGGATATTCTTACTTAGTCAGAAGTGACTGGTAAGAGGTGTAAGTGGATAAACAAAATTCAAGAATTTAATCTTGAAATCCACATTACAAAGTTGATAAGAGGTCAGGGTTTGGAAAAATGCATGACAGAGGATAAATTGGATTTAGTACAAGTGAATGATATAGAGACACATGATCAGATAGTTACAAGTATAGAAAGACAACCATTTTATGCTGATATTGTGTACTTTTTAAAGAATGCCAAGTGTCTTGATGCTATGACTGACAATCAAAAGAGAAGTCTCAAATTGCAGGCTCAAAAATACACCTTAGTCAAAGGAGATTTGTATTGGAAAGACATAAATGGTGTATTATTGTTATGTTTAGATCAGAGCCAATCTGAGAAGGTTTTAAATGAAATGCATGTAGGAGAGTGTGGAGGTCACTTTTCTACCAAGACCACTGCCCACAAGATTCTAAGGGCTAGATACTATTGGCCTTTTTTATTCAAAGATACATATGTATATGTCAAAAAATGTGAGCCTTGTCAGAGGTTCTCAAATAAGCTCAAATTTTCAGGAGCCCTATTGTTAAACCCAGTAAGTGTTGAAGCCCCTTTTTCTATGTGGGGAATTGATTTTATTAGTGATTTTGTAGAAAAATCCAGTGGAGGACACAGTTGGATACAGGTAGCCATTGGTTATTTTACAAAGTGGATTGAAGTCATTCCTACAAAAAGGCAACAAGTAAGGTAGTCACTAAATTTTTAATGGAGAATATTCTGACTAGATTTGGTGTACCTTCAAAGTTACTAATGGATAAAGCCATGTGATTTAGATCAGATGAGATAATAGATTTCTGTGAGAAGTATGGGATCATAATGTCATATTCATCCCCAAATCACCCACAGGCAAATGGACAAGCTGAATCTAGTAACAAAAGTATATTGAAGATATTGAAAAAGATTCTTGAAAAGAATAAGAGAGCATGACATGCCAAACTAAGGTTAGCACTCTAGGCTGATAGAATAATAGTTAAAAGGGAAATAGGAAAATCTCCATTGGAATTGGTATATGGTTTACAGTCAAGAATGCCTATAAACAATTTGTTACTAGTGTACCAGCTCATGCAAGAAGAGCAGTTAGATGTTTCTGACAGTTTGTAGGATATAATGATTCAATTGGTAGAGTTGGATGAAACAAGAAGAGATAGCCAAAAGGAAAACATTAAATTACAACAAAAGATGAAATCTTTGTTTGACAGAAGGGCTATTGATAGAAAATTCCAACCAGATGACCTAGTTCTTTAGTGGAATGTGAGAGCAGAAGATAGAGGAAAGCATAAAAAATTTGAGTCTTTATGGCTTGGGCCATTTGTTATTTCACAAAGATTTAGAAAATATTCCTATTTACTAAAGAACATGGATGGAGAAGATTTTGAATTTCCAGTGCATGGGCAATTTCTGAAACCCTTCTTCAATTGAAAAAAAAAGTTTTATGCACAAGTATGTGTTATATTGTATATAGTCTATTTCAGTTGTGTGTTTCCCTTCTGTAGAAGGTTAGTCAATGTTGCCTTAATTTTTTGAAGAGGTCTACAACCAGAGATTCTGAGATTCTTTTCCATAAACTATGTTTAGCCATCCTTAGATAGAGCCACTATTGGTTGTATTTCTAGTTTTGAGGTTTGCCCTAAAATTTTTGTTATCCTCAGTCTTATCCTTGCTCAAAATATGAAAGCATGTCCAAAATTGCAAAATCCCTATGAAAATTGATGGTCTTGTGTCAAAATTCAGAGAAGTAATAAAAAAACCCTAAATCCTAGGTTTCATTCTATTCGAAATTGGTTTAAACCCTAGTTCTTTGAAATGGCTTATGTTTTGAAGTTACATTTTTGTAACTTAAGTTATTTTTAAGTCATGTTTTTTTTCCTCATAGTCGCTGAGTCTCTTTATAAAAATAGAATATGATTTAGTTTCATGAGACTAAGTGACTCCCCTTTAGTCGAGTTATCTCTTAAAGAAAGGAAAATTCTTTCAAAGATCAGGAGATTAAGAGATAACCATCTGATAGAAACAAATCTAATCGTTAGTCGAGATATCTCTAGATTAAACATGAGTTAACTATTGTGTGCAATGACTTTGAGATTGCTTAGTCGCGGGATCTCTAGATATAACACAGGATTTAAGTGTTAAGTTAAAGGTTAAGTTTCCCTTTAGTCGCTTTATCTCATGAATAAAATGAGTTAATTCAAAAGATCTAGCGATTAAATGACAGTTGCTAATCAGGGTTTCCATCTGATGGTAGTTGGGTGATCTCATAATAAACCCTGCAGTTTGAAATAAATCAAGCGACATTGAGTATTAACAGTCACAGGGTCTCTAGATCAAACTAAAGTTAAATTTAGGTTGAAAGACTTTAGTCGCTAGGTCTCGGTGAAAAACATGAGTTAAGTGAAAAATCATGAGATCTAGCGGTAGCCGTCAAATTAAAAGAAAATCTACAGTGGTCTCTAAGTTGCCAGAAGAACTTAAAAGGTCAAAAGTAGTCAAGAGATCATAAGAAATTAAGAGATATTAAGACACATGTCCAAAAGGGGATGCATGGTTTAAAAGGTTACATAGTCGCTAAGTATCATGAAATATTAGGGTTGGTTCAAAATATTAAGAGACTTAGCGAAGACCGTTTGATGCTGATGAAAGAAGATCAACGATAGTCAGGAGGTCACTTGATAAAAGATAAAAGATTAAAATGATCCAGTGATCAGGAGATAAACATGTAGTTGTGGAGTCTCTAGATGTTAACCAAAGCGGTTAAGGTGAGTTTAAAAAGGCTTTCAGTCACCTGATCTCTTGAGGTAACCGTAGTTAGTCAATTTATTCAGCGACAAGGAGATTAACAGTCGCTAGGTCACTGGAAATGAAACCTTAGTTAAGAATATGATAGTTCATAGCCACCATAAAGTACAGATGCCAACCAATGAGGAAATAAGGAGCGTAGCCATGGTGGAAAAGGTAGTTGAGGTGTAATCAATGCTGAAAAATCAAATTTGATCTCAGTTGAATAGAATAGGGTTTTTTTGAGAAAAATACTCATTCAAATTTGATTTCATGTCATTGTCAAGAGATACGGCTAAGAAATTGAATACATTTCACAGTATGTGAAACTAATTGCAGAAATGATTGAACAAAGAGATGTTTCATTGATGTTTCTATTATAAATAATTGTCTTTGCTATCATTTCACTTCACCAACGATTAAATTTTTAGAGCTTAAGATTTCTGTATTTTCTGAGAAGGTTTGAGTTTTCAAGCAGTGAAGTGTGAAGTTGAAGTTCCTCCTGATTCAAAATTGATAAAGTGGTATAATTGGCAAGCTGTGTAGTGATCACAATTTCAAAATTGTATAGAGTTCAGTGATTGCAGAGAATTTAGTGAATAGTGAGGGTTTGGAGGAGATTTGTTTGAATATCGGTAATAGAATTGTATTCAGCACAAGAATAGAGGAAAAATGAGTCAGGCACTGAGCATTGCATCCTCTAGTGGGAGAAGTGGAGACACTAGTGAAGATACTAAAGGAAAGAGGAACTATTCAGATGATTTTCTACAATTGTTACTCAGCTCTACTCAAAACAGAAAGGTAAGTGCCAAAATCTTACTAGATAATTATTGTGATATCAGAGATGCTAAGACTCCAGGTTCTTCTGGATTTTCTTTATATAATTATTTCTGGAGAAATTTTGACCAAGCCATTCCAATCTCAAACCCTTGGACTTGTGAGTTAGCTGGGTTATTAGTGCGAGATGTATTTGTAGATGCAGATTTCATTCTTGAATTGGAAAATAGATATGACCCTCTTACTCAGATAATTAAGAAAAATGATGGGAAACCCTTGGCCACCCTAGATAGAAATTCTTTCATGAAGGCGTTTGGGTGTTACTCCCGCATGAGAACAAATATTGATTTGCAGAAATTGAGGAATAGATATGTCAGGGAGGTTGGGGAAGCAGCGACGTTGATAAAAGAAAATCATGTCCCCAAAAAGATGAGGGGTCTCATTGAACCTATCCCAAGGGAGATTCCTTATTTCTATAAGGATCTGAACCATTACATTAAGTACATTGCATATGCACTACACAGAGTGTTGGGAGTAGATGCAAGGAGAGAAAGGATTAGCTCTGATATCCTTATGATGGTACTGGATATACAAAGCCCTCATATTAGTACTAATTATGATTACATCCAATATATAATTGATAGGATGCATGAAGGGTTTGTACAAATTTAGAACAAGGAAGTAAACCCTAAATTCATGCAATATTCATTATTGATGCACTTAATTCTTTATTACAACTTCTCCTTAATGGATTGTGACAACTTGAGGCCACAAAGATTCTTTTAGAATCAACCCAATCCAATCCAATTCTAGGTGAGGGCATGGAATTATACTTCGAAGGATTATGATTTTTGTGCATTTGAAAATTGGATGTTTTACCCAATCCTTGTAGCTCTTGCTGTGGATAAGACAAGGCTACCAATATAGGTGTTACAACTTTTGAGGCCTTGTGATATGGTTGAAAAATGGCCTAGAGATCACAATTGGGGTGATTTCTATTATGAGAAGAACTATACAATGATGAGGGTGTATGGTTGCATTCACCCACCCCACATCCTGCCATTTTATGTACCACCAAGGATAGCAGCCATGGAATTCATAAGGCAGATAATTTTGACAGATAAGGAACATCTAGCTCCCCATAAGAAGGGAACTTTCACCCCTAGATAGTTCAAAATATATGGTTTTACCATTGGGAAAGGGGCTATAGATTTGATAAGTTCATTGATGAACTAGTTTAGAATGCATATTTATTTATGCAGGTATGTTGATTCAAAGGGTTTTATTTCAAGTGCAGGGAAATTATTGACTCCTTCCATCCCTTTCAATAAGGAGCATGAGCAGTGTATAGAGGAGGACATGCTTAGAAATATGATGGATGAAGATGAGATTGCCCTAAGAGAAAGCAAGTGTAATTAATTGATGGATTTGGAAAGATAGGTAAAGAGGAAGGGATTGAGTTTTAGTGTTTTTTCCCTAATTTGCCTTACTTAAAAAGGCTAGACACTATGATTGATTCACACACCTTCTTGTGCAATAAATTAGAGGATGCACTTGATGAAAGTGACAAAAAGAAGAAAAATTATTCTTCATCTAAAAATGAAGAGGAGAGTGACAGGGAATACTATGTGCCTATCCCACCTCCAATGGATCAACAAATGATTAAATATCAATCAGTAGAAGGGGAGCAGCTAGAAGAACATGTTGTGGACTTAACTCAAGTCCCAGAAGATGAAGTCATAGATGAGCCCCAATAGAAAAAATAGAGGATTGAAACAGGGGAGCCTTCACAACAAAGGAGTGAAAAGAGAAGAGAAAAAATTGGTGCTCTTATCCTAGGAAATAGAGCTTATGACCATGAATTAAGAAAGAAAATATGGCAAGGGAAAAAGATGCAAAATAGTATTGAAGAGGATATTGAAATACCTCTTTGGACTTGCACTGATGAAAGGACATTACACCAGCAAGAGTTCGTAAGTGATGACCAGTTCATCAATATAAAAGAATTGAAAGAATTTCTTGTTTGGAACAAACATAGATTAGTAAGGGAAAAGTTACAACTAGAGAGAGGAGCCCCAGTGACAGAAAAGGCCTTGCAAGAATTACAATATTATGATCCTGAGTCTGAAAAGATGACTCCTGAAGAGGCAAGGCAACTGGTTAAGTCCAGTGGAATGTTTCTAGTGGAAGGATGGGACTTGGCATCTACATTCATCATTGATCAAGTCAGTATGCAACTTTATATGAATTTGTCATCAGAGGTCCAAGTAGGAGACATGATTAAGGGATTTGGATACAATCCAAAATCTCAAGCATTGGCTACGTGGAGCCTAGCTCGCAAAGATGACAAGACCTCAGTCATGAGCATAGAAAAAAAAATGGTAGGGAATCAAATTATTTGGTCAGTATAGAACATAGGAGACTCAGAAATCTCCCAAGTTCTCACACAATTTACACAACTTAATGAGGCTAAGACTGCTCAATTGTTAGAAAGAATAAATAAGATGATAGCTAAGAGGAGTGAAATTGTACAGGATAGAGAATTGTGTAAGATAAAACTCTATGCCAATGAAAAATTAATAAGTGAGTTGAAAAAAAATTTGCATGAAAGACCAAAGTTTTCCCCTGCAGAACCATAAGAGGACAGTACTGATGAAGTCCAGATAGAGTTAGCAGCTGGAGAAATAGACATGGATATTAAAGAACATAATAATGTTATTTTGGGTGCTCTTTTTGAAATTTTGACGCACATGATAGAGATGACTAAATATAAGATAGATATAGTTCTAGATGCATATAATAAACTGCCAGAGTTACATGCAGAAGTAACTAATTATGTAATAATTTTGAACCCATATTATGCTAGTTGGTCAGTAAGGACAAACCTTTTTGAGAGATTAGCATCATTGCAGCCTTTAAGGGATGATATGCCTAATATTTTTATCCAAGTGCATGAAGAGATAGATCAGATAGGGTTTACTCTATCATATTTTAAAGGAAAATTCAATCAGATTGAGGCCAAAATGAAGATGTTTGGGCCATAATACAATAGATTTGTACCTTCCATCAGATCTGAAGATAATTAGATCAAGCCCTTAGGAGCATGGATCACCAAATTTGATAAGGTGATGCCTAATAAAGATATTTATATCTCTAAAAAGGGAGAGCTTGATATGGAAAGATACACCAAACTTTTGGATGAAGCCTTCAAGGCTGAAACTAATTTCACCAGATTTGTTACAGATGTCAAGAGCATAATAGATGCTAAATGGGAGAGGTTGAAGAATAAACTATAGAACATTCAAAGCTTCAAATGGCCTACTGATGCATAGGTCATGGCATGGGACACACTCACAAATCCCAAGAGAAAGAAAGATGTCGACATGGACTTAGACATTCTGGATGCAGAGTGAAGGACACCTGGCACCTGCTCTCTGAGCACAGGGAGGTTAGAAATCCTAAAGACTAGTGTAGGTTAGCCTAAAATGGTGGTCACTAGATCTCAATATAAAATCAAATGCTATCTTGAACAACTATAGACAAAGGTTCCAGAGCTCACAAAAGGAAAAAGTGAAAATCTAATTTCATTCTACAAATTTGTCCATCCACCGCTTGGGGACTTCTTATGTTTTGTCTTTACTATGTTTTTAGGGTTAGTTCTCCAAATCATCTGAAGCTTGTTGCATCCTTTTCTTAAGGATTCCAAGATGATTTGAGACTATAAATATGTAATTGTAACCATTTTGTAAAGAGACAGAGTTGTTGGAAGTTTTAATAGAATTACAAGGCAGACGGAAAATTGTGTCTGAACTTTTGTACTATTTGTCTATCTATATGTATTTGAAACTTTAAGAAATCAATAGAAATATTTTGCAATATATTTTCTGCAACTGAATTGTCTCTTTACATTTTTGTTACTATTCTTGTGTGTTTATCTGTAAGGCATTTAAGTACACTGATCATATGGTGGTTGTGCAGTTACTTGTGAGTTCCTTCAAGGAAGGATTAAATTGTTTCAAGTAACCCCAAGGAACATAGAATTAGTTTGAGGATTTGATGATAAATTTGTAGGAAGAGGATAATATATAAGGTATTCTATCTTTGTTGCAAATGTTTTATTTATTACCTTACTGTGGATTTATACAAGATATTGACGCATAGCCCAGGGATTAGGCACTTGTTTTGTGTTTGCTAAGTAATTGATATACAATCTAATATTTTCAAATTACTTAATCATATACATTGAAAAACAAATAATTCCATTCAAGTGATTGTATACTTAGGGTACAGTTTAGTTTTCCGATTCCTTGAATAGAGGTTCAATAGGTTTCCCCTCCTAAAATCAAAAGGAAGAAGGATGAAAATCCTTATCTCGTTGGTTCATGTTATCAAGACCATATCATGTCTTATACTACTCTATTTTAAATTAATCATTGAATTCTCCAAGGTATTTTATAAGTTGTTACAGTGAGGTTAGATGTAACAAACTATTGAATGAACTAGTCCACTAAATATATTGACTGAAGAATCAATAATCTTTTATAGGTAATACCTGCCTGAGTCTGTGGAGCTCAAAAAAGGAGGTGATAATAGGTATCCCTAGTATTATCAAATACCTCATCAATTAGCCTTTGTTTTGCATAAAGAAGTTTGCATTCAAGTATATAAGTATATTGTCATTTTAGGGTTGTGCTGCAAGAAAAAGAGCTAACACCTTGTTTATACTGTTATGGTGGTTCTATATTCTGAATGATTATCTTGTGGATTATGTTACTCCATGTTTTGAGATGGGTTCTTGTGATGTTTTGATGATCATTAATCTTGTGATGTGATACATGAATTTGAATTTTTTTGTTAAGATGTCCAGTATGGGATGGTCAGTTTGGATCCTTGTATAGGATGATATGTTATTTGTTATGCTTCAGCATTTTCCTTCGTGATTATCTTAATTTATGATTTATGAGAAGTCCTCATGATTTTAGTTTTTCTTTCTTTTGGTTCTTTTGGTTTGAGCATTAGGGTAGGTTATATAGCTATATAGTAAGGGATGGCTTTCAATAAGTGTCAGGGCCCACAAGTGGCAGCCAAGATCGCTTATTGTAAGTTTTCTTAATAAAGTGATAATATAATACATAATTGGGGGGTTTAAAATGAATTAAAAAGATATGGTACCTCACCCATGCTTGAGCTCTTGTATAGGCTAAGATGGAGGATGAGATGATGCTTTCTGCCCTGTGAAGTATGGTTCTGGCATAGTCAATGGCTTCGTCTAGTTGAAGAGTCGTTGATATTGTATATGGTCACTTAAGTGTCGAGGTCTAGATAGACTACCAGGATGAGACTTAAGGGTTAGACATATATGCTAAAACCTTCATATACACAGTATAGGTTTCCTACATGTGTTCTCTGCCCTTGAGCTAGAGAGCTATCAGGATCCCCTTGCTTAGTTGTCACTTCTTTCTTTAGTTTTGTTATCTGAGTGGGGTCTATTGTTATCTCCTCACCATGGTGGGAATGGACCTTTGGTTCCACACAGTCGGGTGGTAGTGATTCTTATTACCATTGAGATCTAACATTTGTGACATTATTCTTGGATGATCCTTTATGTTGTTGTGCCTTCTTATTCTTCATTATTGGAAAAATTTCTCCTATCTTTCTTATCTTTTATTTTGTATCATTGTATCAGTTATGACATTATTGGATTATTGCATTATACTTCATACTTGGTTTTACCACATACCCTACAAATTGTACAATGGATGTTGGTTCATTATGATATCAGTTGTATCTAGGTTTCATTTATGAGGTGATGTTATTGTTATTCATTTTCATTATGTGAAGATGTATATTGTTTAATTGATTTTTTTAGATTAGTTAACTTACGTAATTCTACATCATGCAAACCTTGGGATTTGTAATTTGTAAATGAGTTGCATTTATGAGTATGTATAGTCTTATGTTTTATTGCTTCTGCATTGTTATTCTTTATCAATTGTAAACTCTTAAAAAAATTGTTTAGAAAACTTAGTAACACATTTTAGGTTAACCTCTCTTGGGTTCCCCGACATGGCATTACACTTGTCAGTTATCTCCTTTTTCTATAAGAATCATCTTCTGTTCATGTGTGATATACGATATGTAACCTGCAATGACCTTTAATGTTGATATCCTTGCGTACATAATGTGTCATACACCTTACTTTAGAAGTTGATTAGAAACAAATAAGGAAATTGGTTCAACCTCACCATAGCTTATGATGATAGTAACTGATTAAATGTTTGAAGATGTTAAGTTGATGATCATGCAAGGCATTAAATCAGTTAAAGTATTTTATTGTCATTGATTTCAACTTGATATAATTTGTATGGTCATGAAAATACTGCCAAAGACTTCAAAGAACTGATGAATCAAAGGCTATTCTTTTAGTAGTGCATATAAGTCAAGTATTCACAAAGTGACTGCATAACCTAATAGAGTACACACTGATGGACATAGTAAAAGAGAAAAGTCACAGTGTTACCCGATGAGAAAATGCAGAGCATTACCGATGAGCAAAGTCATAGTGTTACCTGATGAGAAAATTATAGAGTAACCCAATAGATAGAATCCCAGTGTTACCTGATGGAAAAGAAAAGGATGAAGATCCTGATGAAAATTTAAGTCACGCCGACAGAACAGTCAGTTATCACCGATGACTAACTAAAGTGTTGAACGAAAAAATAGAGAGTTCATAAATGAAAAAATGCTTAGCTGTCAAGAGCTATAAATAGACTTAACTGATACTTATCATTATTTTAATCGACTACATAAAGTCGAGGATAAGTAATAGATTTAAAGCTAATTTGTCCAGTTGGCAAGAAGATCTCTTTGAGATAAAATTAGAGTTTTCTTTAAATCTAATTGGCGAGAATTGTGGATCACACTAAGAATCAAGAAAGCCAAGAAATGGTGAATCATGTCTATAAAGAGACAAACCCAATTCATTACAAATTGTTTGGGGTGAAAAAGAGAAGAGGAAAGATGCTAAAGAAAATCTAAAGGAGAAGAAAATATTCATTCATTCCTGATCAACAAGCTGGAGAAAGAGCTAGATTCTGTAGACACCGACAAATAGTGAGACAACATCATAGAGTAGAACAGTGTGGAGCAAAGGTATAGAATTGATTATATTGATCAAAGAGGTAATGCACTTACAATAGATCTGAAAATCTGCAATTCAAGTTGTATGTGTGAGCAAATCATTATTGTTTTAGTTTAACCATTGAAGCATCAATTCTCTTAACCGAGCAAGACTTCAAAGTCTTCTACAATTGAGATACATCCCAAGGAGTATTAAAAAGTTTGATCATAGAAAGTAGCATTGGATATGACCGATAACTATTGACAGGCCAAGTGAGTGTTTGATCAAGGATGGTAGCACTAGATGCCAAATACTAGGTGACAAACTATCTTTCAAATCCTCTAACAAGGTCACACCTAATAGTGTGTTTGTAACCTTTAACAGGGTTGGATCCTAATAGAGCTCACTTCAGAAGAATGAAAATTTGGGGTACCAGTCCCAGTGGTTTTTTCCCTTAATAGGGGTTCCACAGTAAAAATCCATGTGTTATGTGTTTATGTTTCATTACTTTACTATTTTACATTTCATATATGCAATTCTGGATTGATTGGTATACTCTGCATATTTACTATGTTTAGATAAATAGTTGACTTCTTATCAGTAAACATACATAAGAAGGTTTTACAAAGAAATCTGACAAGTAGTAAATTGTTATAATTATTTCAAGGCATTCATCTTGTAGGATAGAAGATAACTAGAGGCATAATTTTTGGTTATAAGTTTTAAGGTTTGATTTAAGGATTAATTTTTGAGGCCATTGATTCACCCCCCCCCCCCCTCAGTTATTACTAACAATTGGTATCANTTGAGGCCATTGATTCCCCCCCCCCCCCCCTCAGTTATTACTAACAATTGGTATCAGAGCTTGTGTGCTTAGAAGGAAGGTTTCAAGACCTAAGCTGAAGATCACAAGATGAACAGATGAGATGTGCCCAAGTTGAACAAAGATAATTTTTCTTCATGGGAAAGAAGAAAAAGACTCCACTTATCGGGTATTGGAAATGATGTTACTCAATAATTAGATACTGAATATGTGTTTCCCACAGGAGCACCAATAGTTGAACAAATGAGAGAAAAGCATGAGCACAACTGCATGATGATAGAGCTTGCTTCCTCACTCTCCAATGCTGAAGTTGAAGATGTCAAAACCTGCAAGATTTCAAAGAAGTTGTGGGAGAAATTGATGCTTGTACATGGTGGTGACAGTAATGTTTTGAGAGCCAAGGAAAAAAGCCTTAGAGGAAAGTTTGAAGATCTCAAAATGAAATAAGGTGAAAACATCACATAGTACATCACAAAAATCAAAGAGGTAGTCAATTCTATCTGGGGAGTTGGAGGTGTACTAAAAGAAGATACAGTGGTAAGTAAAATTCTAAGAACCTTACTGCCTACTTATGCTATTAGAGTATCTGACATTCAAGAAATGAGAGCAGTAGAAAATAGCAATGTTACTCTAGACATTTTGATTGGAAGACCGATTTCATTTGAGATGAACAATTTTTATAATAGTGTCTTACCAAACATAGAGTCTGCATTCAAATCTTCTTTGAGAATAAGCAAATCAAGTCATAAACACACTATGAGAAAAGATAGTGATAGTGAAAGTGAAGAAGAAGATCTTAATGAAATAGAAGCACTTATGGCTAGAAGAATGCAGAAAGGAAAAGGTAAATACAAATTTAAATTACCACTTATTTTTTTTAATTGTAAAGAGATTGGACACTTTTCTACAAGATGTCCTAACAAAAGAAAAGATGACAGAATTAATGACAGGTCATTTGAAAAGAAGTATGACAGAGGTGATTATAGAAGCAACCGACAATCAAAAAGAAGAGATACCCAAGACTACAAGGACAAAGGAAAGAAGGCCAATTACCTAGCTAAATGCAAAGATGATGATACTGACCCCGAATCTGATGAGGACATCGAGATGGTGTTTGTGGAAGTAAAAGATGATTCAGATGATGATGAAGCAAGGTATGTAGAAACTGATCTCATATCTAAATTTAGTAAAAATGATGTCTGGATCATAGATGGTGGCTGCACTCACCATATGATCAGTGACAAGAAAAAGTTTTATACTTTTGAATACTACAATGGTGGATCAGTAAGAATGGGTAATGACACACCTTGTCCAGTTGAAGGTAGAGGAACCATAATGTTGAATAACTAGATAAAATGTGAAAATGATTATTGGGTAAATGGATTGAATTATAATCTATTGAGTGTTTCTTAGTTGAATAATTTAGGTTACAGAGTAGCATTTGAAAATAAGAAGGCAAAGATCTTCAATAAATCAGGAAATCTAATTGGTACCAGTGAGCAGACAAAAGGTAAATTATTCTATCTGAATGATATTGAAACCACTTGCTTAATGGCTATAAATGAAGACATATGGTTGTGGCACAAAAGATTGTGTCATATGAACTTTGACAACATGATAAAGATAAGAAAAAAGAGAAATGTAAGAGGCTTACCGACGATGACCAAGCCCAACAATATCATGTGTAAGAATTGTCAAAAAGGTAAGATGACAAAGTCTAGTTTTAAAAGAAAAAAAACCCATACATCTGATGCCATTCTAGAATTAGCCCATACGAACCTATGTGGATCCATGAGGATAAAGAGTTATTATGGAGATAGATATTTTATTCTCTTTGTTGATGATTACTCTAGAATGATGAGAGTAATGTTTCTAAAAGATAAATCTAAAGCATCTAAGATGTTTAAATGGTACAAGGCAATGGTTGAAAAACAAAGTGGTAAAGAATTGAAATTCTTAAGGTTAGATAGAGGAGGGGAATTTATTTTAGATGAATTCACTAACTTTTGTAATGGGCATGGAATCAAAAGATAGGTCTCTGCACCGAAAACACCACAGCAAAATGGAATTTCTGAAAGATGGAATATATCCATAGTTGATTGTGCAAGGACATTGATGATAGAGAAAGGCATCACCCAAATATTCTGGAGGGAAGCTGTCAATATTGCTATTTACACATTAAACAGAGTATAATTGAACAAAGACACCAAGAAGACACCTTATGAGCTCTGGTATGGATACACACCCAATGTGAGTTATTTCAAAAATTTTGGTAGTCAATGTTATATCTTAAAAGATGATAGAAATGGAAAAATTAACTCCAAGAGTGATGAAGGAATCTTTCTAGGATATTCCACCAAGAGAAAGGTTTATAAATGTCTCAATAAAGCCTCTAATAAAATTGTTGAAAGTGCAAATGTAAAGATAGATGAATTTGCAGAGAAGAATGAAAAGGAAAGAAAAAAATAACCAAAGGACTACAATAGATTTGTATACAATGAAGAACCTGACACTCTACCCAACCAATAATGTAGAGTTCCTGAGCAACAAATCATTGCACCCAAGCATCAGGCTGCAAATACCGATGATCAAGATATTGCTCAAGAAGATGCACAAAGTGATGGAGAACAGAATGAAGGACAAAATGATGATCAAGATGATAGACAAAGAGTTGAACCTGTACTTGCCAGATCTGTTAGAAGGAATCATCCACAGAACTAGATCATTGGCGAAAAGAAGGCTGGTATGAGAACCAGAAGTAAGTCTCTAAACACAAGATGTCTTATTTGTGGTTATGAGCCAAAATCTGTCAATGCTACACTTGATAATGATGAATGGATTAGTGCTATGAATGAAGAGATTGAGCAGATAGAGAAAAACAAGACATAGACACTTGTACCAAGACCAGATGACAAGAATGTCATCGGTACAAAATGGATATTCAGAAATAAATTGAATGAGAATGGATAAGTCACTAGAAATAAAGAAAGACTAGTATGCAAGAGGTGTGCACAAGAAGAAGGGATTGACTATGGAGAAACCTTTACACCCATTGCTAGGCTAGAAGGAGTAAGAATATTACTTGCTTATGCTTCATGTAAAGGATTCAAGGTATACCAAATGGATGTCAAGTCTGCATTCCTGAATGGAATACTTGAGGAAGAGGTATACATTGAGAAACCAGAAGAGTTTGTTGATATAGACAAGAGGGACATGGTATGTAGACTTCACAAAGCCTTGTATGGTTTTAAACAAGCACCCCGATCCTGGTATGAAAGAATTCATTCCTATCTTATAAATATTGGATTTGTAAGGACTAGTGAAAATAGTAACCTTTATTTGAAAGAAGATACTGATGCTAACATTTTGATTGCTGAGATATTTGTTGATAGCATCATATTTGGAGGCAATGATATGCTATGCAAATCATTTGCAAATGAAATGAGAAAAGAGTTTGAGGTGTCTATGTTTGGAGAGATTAAGTTCTTTCTTGGTCTGCAGATCATGCAACAAGATGAAGGTATTTTCATTACACAATCCAAATACATCAAAGAAGTACTGAAAATATTCAAGATGGAAGAGTCCAAACTAGTTGGAACACTGATGGCAACTAGATGTAAGATCACAAATAAAGACAAGTCATCAGAGGTAAATCAGACTTTGTATAGATCAATGATTGGAAAACTCATGTATGTTGTACATACTAGACTAGATATTGCACATGTAGTAGGAATAGTTGCAAGATTTTCTGCTAATCCCGGGGAATCACATATGACTACTGTGAAAAGAATCCTAAGATATATGAAGAATAACAAGGAATATGGCTTATGGTATAGAAGAAAAGGAAAATTTGAACTTAAGGTCTTTACAGATGTTGATTGGGCTAGAAATATTGATGACCAAAAGAGCACAACTGGAGGAGCATTCTTTATTGGTGACAGACTTGTCACATGGATTGGCAAGAAGCAAGGATGCATCTCTCAATCTATTGCAGAAGCAGAGTATGTTGTTGCTGCTGCAAACTGCTCAAATATTGCATGGATCAAACAATTACCGAAAGGTATGCATATGAAAATTCTTGAGCCAGTAATTATCTACTGTGATAATACAAGTGCAATAAAAATTTCCAAGAATCTAGTCATGCATGCTAAAATAAAGCATATTTCCATCAAGTACTATTATTTAAGAGAACAAGTTCAAGAAAAGGAGGTGATACTTGAGTATGTGCAATCAAAGGAACAATTGGCCGATATCTTCACCAAGCCATTGCCCAAGGATGAATTTGAATACTTGAGAAAAGACTAGGGGTCATACCCTTGTCTACTGGTTAGTAAAATAACTAAAGGCTGCATCAACCTGCATATTATCAGAATATCATTCATGTTGATGCAAGAAGAGATATGGACTTCAAAGATAAATATATACACAACAAGGTATTTATCTACTCCGAGCACCAGATTTATTGTAGTACCGATGGATTGGGAAATTCAAGAAATATATTATGGATAGAAAGGATCCATTTTGCATTACTTTCAAAGATGTTTATTTGGCATTGTTGTCAAAGGGAGAGAAATATCTCATTATCATACATATAAAGGGAGAGATTATATCCATTATCATCTTAGGGAGAGATTATATCCATCAAAGTATCCAAAGGGAGAGATGTAACAACAAAGGGAGAGTACACATAAAGAGAAAGAATTGCTAACAAGAGACATCAAAGAAAGGAGAACAGTCAAAGAGAGAGAGTTTGACACAAAAGGAGAAAACATCACATCAGAGAAAGAAAGATTCTACATCTATCCAGTGAAGGGATTGAAGACAGAAATAAATCTACAAGAATCAAATCAAATCTAATTAAGCTTACCGAAAGCCACACATTTGTAATAGTTACATTAGGAAAGCTTGATGAAACTGTATATTTTATATTGTATTAGTAATAGTATAGTATGATAATGTAGTATGTTGCCATCAATGCTAAAGGGAGAGATTGATGAAATGTAACTGATTGAATGTTTGAATATATTAAGTTGATGATCATACAAGACATTAAATCAGTTAATGTATTGTATTGTCATTGATGTCAACTTGATATAATTTGTATGGTCATGAAAATACTACCAAAGACTTCAAAGAACCACTGAATCAAAGGTTATGCTTTCAGTAATGCATATAAGTCAAGTATTCACAAAGTAACTGCATAACCCAATGGAGTGCACACCGATGGATAGGGTAAAAGAGAAAAGTCACAGTGTTACCCGATAAGAAAATGCATAGCATTACCGATGAGAAAAGTCACAGTGTTTCCCGACGAGAAAAGCATAGAGTAACCCGACGGATAGAATCACAGTGTTGCCTGATGGAAAAGACAAGGAAAGAGATCTTGATGACAACTAAAGTCACATCGAAGGAACAATCAGTTATCACTAATGACTAACTAAGTGTTGACCGACTAAACAGAGAGTTTAGAAATGAAAAAATGCTTAGCTTTCAAGAGCTATAAATAGACTTAACTGATACTTATCATTTTTTAAATTGGATAGATAAAGTCGAGGATAAGTAATGTATTTAAAGCTTCTTTGTCCAATTGGCAAGAAGATCTCTTTGAGATAAAACTAGAGTTTCCTTTAATCTAATTAGCAAGAATTGTGGATCATGCCAAGAATCGAGAAAGCCAAGAAATGGTGAATCACGTCTATAAAGAGAAAAACCCAATTCATTATGAATTGTGTGGGGTGAACAAGAGAAGAGGAAAGATGCTAAAGAAAATCTAAAGGAGAAGAAAATCTTCATTCATTTCTGATCAACAAGCTGGAGAAAGAGCTAGATTCTACAGACATCGACGAATAGTGAGACATCATCACAGAGCAAAACAATGTGGAGCAAAGGTATAGAATTGATTATATTGATCAGAGAGGTAATTCACTTATAATAGATCTAAAAATATGCAATTCAAGTTGTATGTGTGAATAGATCATTAATGTTTCAATTTAACCATTGAAGCATCAAATCTCTTAACTGAGCAGGACTTAAAAGTCTTCTACAATTGAGATACATCACAAGGAGTATCAAAAAGTTTGATCATAGAAAGTAGCATTCGATATGCCCGATACCTATAGACAGGCCAAGTGAGTGTTTGATCAAGGATGGTAGCATTAGATGCCAAATACTAGGTGACAAACTATCTTTAAATCCTCTAACAAGGTCACACCTAACAGTGTGTTTGTAACCTTTAACAAGGTTGGCTCCTAACAGAGCTCACTTCAGAAGAGTGAAAATTTGGGGTACCGGTCCCAGTGGTTTTTTCCCTTAATAGGGTTTCCACGTTAAAAATCCATGTGTTATGTGTTTATGTTTCATTACTTTACTGTTTTACATTTCACATATGTAATTTTGGATTGATAGGTATACTCTACATATTTACTATGTTTTGGTAAATAGTTGACTTCTTATCGGTAAACATACAGAAGAAGGTTTTACAAAGAAATTTGACAAGTAGTAAATTGTTATAATTATTTCAAGGCATTCATCTCGTAGGATAGAAGATAACTAGAGGCATAATTTGTGGTTATAAGTTTTAAGGGTTGATTTAAGGATTAATTTTTGAGGCCACTGATTCACCCCCCCCCTCTCAATTATTACTAATAGATTATACATAAAATGGATCAAGATATATGTAGCTATCCACTCATGTTGGAATCTCTTACCATAAACATCCAAATTAGGTGAAATTTATAGGATCATTCAAACAATCACCATACGTAGAAAATCAAGAAAACATTATGCCCCCTTTCCTTGTGAATCTTTGTCATTTAATAGATGTCATGGAGTAACTTGATAGAAATCACAAGAAACAATTGATAATCAGTCAAATAAAATTCATAACTCTTTACATGCCCCTATTTTGAATATCATTGGAACATGAAAAGATTCATGATAAAATCAAGATCAGTCTATATGAGTTTATGTGGTGTTTAGGAACACCTTTGATTCATTTTTCAATCAAAGTTTAGAAATCATCAATTGCAACTTGGATTTCAACAATGAATTTCTATATCTGAGTTAGTGAGATAAACAATATCAACAATTGCAATCCAAGTGTTGAGAAACACTGTTTGATTAAAGTGTTGAGAAATACTAGTATGATGTCAATTATAGGTAGGTGGTGTTTAAGAAACACCCTTGTTTGTGATAGTGATGTTTTGATTCAAGTATTAATAAATATTTTTTGTAGTGCCAAACCTTCCTAGATAAGGACCTAGGATGACCTAGCAACCAATAAACACCGACCGAACATGATAGCAAAGATGCCCCCAGTGCAGTATGAATATCCTTAAGAATTAGATATAGGAAAATTCCAAGCAAGGAAAGTATACCGATGGTCCAACTAATGTCAAGAAAATGATTGTCAATAATTTGTGCAAGCAATACATTGATAGATGGAGCACTAAGTAAAAGTGATGCCTGTTGTACAAGTTTTCACCACTCAGAAAATTTCTATTTTTGCTACCAAGATGCCTGTTTGCTAGGTTTTTGCCAAGGCACTTTTTCTTGTTTTTCAATATTTTTTTTTTACTTTTACTTTTTTCTCTTTTTTTGTTAGTATCAAGGCACCTATTTGCCAGGATTTCACCAAGAATACCCTTTTTAGTGCTTTTTCCACTGCCTTTTTATTTTTCTCTTTTCCACTATTTTTGGCTTTCTTCAAGATCAATTTTTGCTTTTTTGGGTATTTTCTCAGGATCAATTTTGTTGTACAAGCCCTTCGGCTAGATGTCAAGCATAAAATCGCTTCAAGTGTAGAGTATTGATAGGATCTGGAAGGACATCTCCTTCAAGTGTAGCTAACTGATAAGGTCATGTCCCAAAAGTTGTTGTGATAACAAAAGGCCCCAGCCAGTTGGGTTCAACTTGCCTTTTTGTTCTCTATTTGGTTGATTCTTAGAATTCTCTCTTAGAACAAGATCTCCCACTTGAAACTGTCATGGCTTTACTTTCTTGTTGTACCCTTTTGACATCCTTTTTTGATATACTTTCAGGTGATCAAATGCTTGTTATCTATGCTCATCCAACAGTTCTAGTGCTTGAACCCTATCTGTGTGGTATTGTTCATTGGTGACAAGACCTTGAAGAGATACTCACAAAGAAGGAATTTCTACTTCAATTGGTAATACCGCCTTTGTGTCATTAACTAGATAAAATGGTGTGGCTCCTATTGGTGTTCTAATACTTGTTCTATAAGACCATAGTGCTAGATTCAATTGCAAATGCCAGTCTCTGCTAGACTTACTCATAGTTTTGTGTACAATTTTTAGAATGTTTTTGTTTGAAGCCTCGGCTTTATCATTACCTTGAGGATAATAGAAGGAATAACAATGCTGAGTAATGTGAAACTGTGTACAAAGGTCCTCAATATCTTGGTTTTTGAACTGCCCCCCATTGTCTGTTACAATTGATAAGGGTATCATATACCTACAAATAATGTAGCTCAAGATGAACATAGTAACTTATTTTCCAGTGGCTTTGATTGGCAGTCGTGATTATGTATTTGTTTCCATGTGAAGAATTGGGATAGATCTGTCCAACAAGATCAAAGGCCCATTGCTAGAATGGCCAATGTGTTATAAATGGTATGAGTTCCTTAGTTGGATCATGAATAAGGTTTCTATGTGTTTGAAATTTTTGACATGTTTTGGCATATTGAATTGCGTATTTCTCTATTGTAGGCAAATAGTATCCAATCCTTAGAATTTTCTTAGCTAATGAAAAATCATTCAAGTGTGATCCACATACACCTTCATGGACCTCTTTTAATGCACCATCAGACTCTTCTTGTTCTAAAAACCTAAGTAGTGTTCCATCAAGACCTCATCTATATAAGTTAGTAGTGATGAGTACATAATGTGATATTGTCCTAATTAAGGCTCATTTTTCATTTCTAGATAGGCCAGTAGGTAAGGTTTGATTCATAAGATAGGCATTTATGTTGGTATACCTATATTGGTCTTGGGCATTAAAGGCACAAATAAATTGGGATTCAGGTGTATCGAATGCGGGAAAGGATAATTCTTCCACCAAGAAGTCATAGCGGAATTGATGTTCCTCCAGTTGTAACATGTATGCTAGCATTTCCATTCCATCTGCAACTCTATTTTTTGTTCTTGGAATTTGTTGAAATGTGAAGACAAAGTAATTTTTCAAATCTTTTTCCATCTGCTTATAGGGCATCAAATTCTCATCTTTTATTTGATATTCTCCATTTACTTGATTGATGATGAGTTGAGAGTCACCATATACATGTAACTCTATGATTTTCCATTCAATAGCTAGCTTGTGGCCATTTAACAACGCTTTATATTATGAGATATTTTTGGTGCATGGAAATGTCATTTTTTATTCCTAAGGTATCTTGTAACCTTGAGGAGTGATAAAAAATACCGCTGCTCTGGATCCTTTTTGTCTAAAAGAACCATCAAAGTACATCTTCCATGGATATTTTGCTAAGTGCATTATTGTCTCATCTAGAAACTCTATAATCAATGATGTTGCATCTTGCAATGGTGAATTTTTCAGTTGATCAACTAGAACTTGTCCTTTGATAGCCTTTCTATCTACATACTCTATATCAAATTCATTGAGTATTAAGACCCATTATTATATCCTTCCTATCAATGTTGTTTTACTAGGGAGGTACTTGAGAGGACCAATCTTTGCAATAAGATTTACAATATGCAAAAGAATGTAGTGTCTCAATTTATGGGATGCAAAAAAAACTACCAGAAAAGATTTTTCAATGATACTATAGTTGAGTTCATAAGACTCAGATGTCCTACTGGTATAATAAATTTCTCTTTCCTTCTTGGTATTGTCCTCTTGTGCTAGCAATACTCCAAGTGATGTAGTCATAGCTAAAATATAGATTAATAATGGTTTCTATGAATAGGTGCCATTAGGATAACAAGATTAGCTAGATAATCCTTTAATTCCTTAAAATTATTTGCATAGTGGTCATCCCATTTGAAAGTTACTCCTTTATGTAACAATTTTTTTGAAAGGTTGTGCTCTATCTGCTAGTTGAGACATGAATCTTCTGATTGAATGGAGTCTTCCTTGGAGAGTCCTCATTTGACTATTTTTATGAGGGGGTAGCATTTCCATTATTTCTTTCAATTTTTCTAGGTCCACCTCAATTCCTTTAGCTAATACAATAAACCCTAAGAGCTTCCCTGATTGGACTCTGAATGCACATTTCTTTGGATTGAGCCTTAGTTGAAATTGTTCCATTCCATCTAGTATCTTTCTCAAGTTGTTGATGTGAGTTTCTTATCTTTGACTTGGCTAAGGTATCATCCACATAGTCCACCATGTTCTTATGTATCATGTCAAGGAATATTTTCATCATAGCTCGTTGATATGTGGCTCTGACATTCTTTATCCCAAATGGCATTACATTCTAGAAAAATGTTCCCCATGCGCATGTAAATGTTGTCTTTTCTTGGTCTTCAGGGGAAATCTTTATTTGGTTATAGCCTAAAAATATATCCATGAGTGAATAAATTTCATATCATGTCATGAGGTCTATAATCATATTAATATTTGGCAGTGGGAAGTCATCTTTAGGACAAGCTTTATTTAGAACCCTAAACTCTATGCAAATTCTGATAGATTTCTCTGCTTTAGAAACTAGGACTATATTAGAAATCCATCATGCATAAGTGATGACCCTTATGAATCCAGCCTTTAAGAGTTTGTCAGGCTCTGCTTTTACCAAAAATGCCACATGTGGGTGCATCTTTCTTAATTCCTGTTTGACAGGTTTTATCCTAAGAGCTATAGATAAGTGATGCACTATTAATTTAGGATCTAGTCCAAGCATATCAATATAAGACCATGCAAAGTTGATCTTTTTCTCTTTAAGGAACTCAATAAACTATCTTTTCTTCTTCTGATAAAGATTGTGCTAGATGGACAAATTGAGGAACTTCTATCATTCCCAAATTAACTGGTTTTGTTGGTTCTATTAGTACTAAAGATATTTCTTGAAAGTTCTTAGGGAGGATATCAATAATATCATCTTTTGGCACCTTTGAGAGGTTTTCACCATCAGATACATCTTTTATTTTTACTTTTTTAAGAATTTGATACTGCCACAACGTGGTTTTCACCATCATTTTTTTTTCTTTTTACTTTTCAATTTTTGACTAAGAAACTTGATATCCTCTCATGTCAGATTCATGGTCCTTGCATTTGTGGAAGAGGGATAGGGTTCAAAGCATTCAGATAACAAGCCAAAGTGTAGTCATTGGGAAAGTTCATGATAGGAGTAGGTTCTGAGTCTGTCCAATCAATAAGTTCAGGGTTTACCAAGGATAGTGATTCAAAGGGTTTTTAGGACAACATCACATTAGTGTCAAGACTATTAACTAACAAGACAAGTTCTGTTAAGTTAGCTTCTACAGTGTTTAGATAATTAAGAGTCGGGTCATCATTATTAGTGTTGTTGTTAGTGTTATGTGGACCTAACTCTAGAAACTTATCATTAGAAGTTTCTCCTTCTTCTCTTATCATATTGGAACTCATATCTTGTATCCTTTAGAATTCTTCTAGTCCCATTAAGATGTCAGTGTCTTCATCAATTATTCTAGGTATCACCCTATCAACCAATTTTGTGACCACATTTGTATTATGGGTAGTATTAGAACTCTATCACCTTTCCAATAAAGTTCCAAATTTATGGATTACATCTACCTCAATATCCATGGTAGCATAAAATATGTGATCTCATTCATAATCATGTGAGTCTGAGATACTTTCATCAGATCATTTTAGAAATTTAGAAATAGTAATCTGGTGTACCCTATTAACCATTTGTGAATCAAAGTGTGGTAGATCTAGGACATGTAAATTTTTCACCAACTACCCCTAATTAGGATGCATACTTAGTTGTTGTCTTATAGAAGATGACTCCTCAAGATTGTTTGAGCTACTTACTTCTTCTTCCTTATTCCTTTCTTCTTTTGGTTCTTGATGTGTTTCTTCATGGTATCCTCCCTAATAAACCTCGAAGAATCTTCTTCTTCTTCCTCTTCTAATTCTTGGATATTGTTAGAAAAATACATAAAATGAAATGAAATAAATGAATGAATCCAAGAGAGTGAAGCAAGGAAATGTATTACCAATGGATGAATATTGAAACAAGAACAATAAAAAATAGCAATGAGAAGATCCAAGCTCAACACCAAGACAATGTTTTTGAAAGGGGAAAACTAAGAAAAACCCCTTGTGCATAAATATGAATGAGGCAAGAATCCAAGAGAGAGATAGAAAGAGATATTGAGAAATAGCTCCTTAAAATATTGCAAGAATGAGAATGAGAGAAGAGAGAAGAAATCCAACTTGTGAGAAACAACTTAGAACCAAGTGAGAACCCTAGAACTCTAAGAAGTGTGTGAGATCCATCTCTTAAGTAGAGATGAGTTGAGGAGTTTTCATGTAACTCCCATACTCTATGTGTGCCACATTCACATTTGGTGTGTGCCATGTGTAGGAATCCTCTTAAGGAGGAATATCTAATTTCCTTATTAAAAGAATTACAAATATGAGACAAGACCTTGGTATATCTTTTAATTACATAGATACCAAGGAAAGATTAATTATAACATCCCCATTTAATCTTTACTTGGGGAGATGAGATCAATAGGTATGACACCCAAATGTTTATAATGATTTTGAGATGCTTCTTTTGAAAGAGTCTTCAAGAGATTGTTGGTAGCTTGATCATCATGTATTTCTTCAACTGGATCGGTGGAGCATGAATGGTATATAGGAATGTTGGCTAAGTGGATAGCACTTTGACAATACGAGTATGTAATTGCTTGCGGAGGGGGGCCCAAATCTTCAAGTGACCATTGAGATTCTTGAGATGCATTTATGCATTCTCTATATTTATTTCCAGTAGAAAATAGAGGTGGAGCATGATCAACACCTGAGCCTGTAATAAGGAAAGAACCACTAGTAGAGCACCCATCATTGGGATCACCTAGTGCTGAATCACTAACACTTTGTAAAAAAAATCATATTATGAATAATCAATAATATAATCAGGAATGAAATCTTCAGTTGCATAAAAAAAATTTGTAATGTATTCATCATAATAAGAAACATCAAGAGGAGGAGAGCTACCATCATTAACCTCCAAAACAATCATAGGATTAGTACCATAATTATGAATTTCTTCTTGAGTAATGCACATATCCTTATGAAATTCAACTTTGTAATCTTGAAATAGTTGAGCAAATGAAAGAAGATTAGACTTCAATTCAGGAACATAAAGAACATTGTGTAACTTTCCATTTGGAACATTAACATCACCAAAACTATCAACTTTGCAACTATGCTCATTAGCTAATTGAATAGGAATATTAGTAGTAGAAAGTTGCAAAGAATCAAATACTTCTCTATGAGATGTAACATGATGAGAAGTGCCACTATCAATAATCCATTCCAAAGCATTAGAAGCTTTATAACAAGCAGTAAAAGCATGACGAGATTGATTACCTTGATATTTGAAGTTATTTTGATTATTGTTATTGATGGGCTTCTTATCATTTTGCTTTTTAAAACAAACATTAGTTAGGTGACCATCTTTACCATAATAAGTACAATGTGGTTTTTTATTTTATTTATTATTGTAATTATTGCTATTATTATTGTATGATGGCCTAGAATTAGACCTGTTATTTTGATTATAGTTATTTGAATAACCATTATTATGATGATTATTGTTATGATAGTTATTGTTGTTATTGGAATTATTATTATTATGATGATTACTATTAGAAGTATGAGATTTATTACTTTGATTTTGAGTTTCAGAAACAAAGGCATGTTCAAAAGATTTAATAGTACCAGATTGCAATAATTTAGCCTCCTCTTGATGTAAATTTTTTTGAAAGATAACATAAGTTAAATGAGGAGCTAAAGTAGGAATATCAAGCTGAGAATGAATATTAGTAATTAATTGCTGAAATTCCTTAGGAAGACATTTCTTTAAGATAATATTAATTAATCTAATGTTAGTCAAAGTAACGTTAACACCACTTAGTTGAGTTTTAATTGCATCAAACTTGAGTAAGAATTCATCCTTATTTTTAAAATCATTATATCTTAAGTCCTCCAAGTTGTCTTGGAGTTGAATCTTATGGGATTCAGATGAGCTGTCATACGTCTATTGCAAAATGGCCCGTGCTTCATGAGCTTTGGTGCAATGTCCAATTAGGACATAAAGATTAGGAATGATGGAGAGACCAATCAAACCAAGAGATTCTTCATTTTTTGTTTTCCATGCATATTTTTCTGTTTGTGAAGCAGATGTAGTTGGTTCAATAGAAGCATTTGTAGCAACTTCAAGCAATTGTTTAAATCAAGATAGAAATGAAACATGAGTTTTCCATTGATGATAATTTGAACTATTTAGTTTATTTTCTGGAATTAGAGTAGACATGATAAAATGATCAAATTATCTTAAACAAAGTTAATTACAATGAAAATATATAGATGAAGATCAAGAAATATAAATTTGACTTTAATGAAACTTACAATAGAATGGTTAAAATAGATATATGAAAAAAAATTTAATTTAAATGGTGAAACAAATTTTGATTACAAAGAATTAATGGAACGACAATTGAATTTGGTTAGTATAGATCCAAATAACGTAAGAATGAAACGATTTGAGATAAAATTAAACAGGAAAAATATATTGACGTTTAAAACTTTTTGATTTAAACAAAATTTGAAAATAATAAGATAGAAGAGATTAAATTTAAATGATTAATAAGAAATGAATAACAATGATTTGAATAATCAAATTGATGTATACAAATGTTTACTTAAATCAAATGCTTAGTAAAATTTATAAGAAATGAATTAATTTAAACTAATTGATAATGTTTTTGATTAAGGTAAAAGCAGGTTTTGAAGGGAACCCCGAAACACTTTAACAAAACAAAGAGAGGAGAGACTAAAAAAGCCCAACGAGCATCAGATTGACCCAGAGATAGGAACAATCAACAGAGGGTCAAAACCCAGATATAGCAACATAAACATACTAAACAAAAGGAACAAAAAAAAACTGCTGGAAAGAAAACAGAAAAAAGGCCTGCCAGCACCAAAATCAGAGCAAGGATTTCAGAAGGAATTTAGAGTCCGTCAGCTGACTCTTCATAGTTGTCACGTTCTCTCTCAGCTTCTGAAGATCTGGGTCTTCATTCTTCTACACCTTAGATCTAGTGCGAGTTCCAGGTCCCGAGTGCTGGAAGGAAACATCAGGTTCTCGATCGTAGCCTTCATACCAGTGTTAACCAAAGTGAGCAAGTGTTTCAGCATATCTTCATTCCCTTCAATTTTCTTCTGAATGGGAATCATATCTGCTTCAACAGCTTTTCTAATTTTTTCCTCAATCTCATCATTAGCAGAAGCATTGGGATTTTGGGAGAAATCATTCCTGATAATGTTTATGGTTTCCTCAATCATGGAGATCTTATTCTCTAGTTTAATGCATCTGTTCTTTAGTTCCACCAGATCAGATTGAACTAATTGATAATGTTGGTAAAAAAAAATTATAAAATAAAATAATTAGAGATGAGATGAATCAACGATAATATGGAATCGTTCAAACTAGAAAGAATGAATATGCTAAATAAGGAGACTTAAATGTTTATCCTACAAAATAAATCAGAGAGAGGTTAGAAAAGTCTACAATGATAGGAATAATGTTTCACCTGCAATGATAAAAAATGTTAAACAAAACTGTAGAGCTCCAAATTTAAACCAATCTGTAGTTACATGCACAGAGAGAATCAACCAATAAAATTTAACAAATAATAATTTGCTGTGAAGAGATCCTCAACAAACAGAATAACCAAGGTTGCACTATACCAAGAAAAAGAATATATTGCACAGAAGTATAAATTGTCAAGTCTACGCAAGGAAAAGGTTTAAAACATATACAGATAAAAAATATAGAAGATTGTGAAATGATTATTTGAAATTATTTGAAATGATATTAAACTACACAATGATTTAAAAGATTAGGATAAACAATATTAAAAAAAAAAGTTTAAACTACACAAGCTGCGTAAGTATAAAATGAATAAGCTACACAATATAGAATAGTTATAAACAAAGTATGAAATGATTAAAGTTTTAAAGTATGAGGTAGCTGCAATAGAGGTATATAAAAGATGTTGCGAGAGAAAGGAATGAAACAATGTTGTGTGAAACAAATAAATGGGTTGTGCAATGTAATATAGTTTCTAAGAAAATACAATATATGCTACGCAACGCTATATACTACAGAGATCAAAGGCAATGAACTGTGTGATGAACAAAGGGCTGCAATGAAGGGAGATATGCCTGCAACCACCAGAGATAAGAAAGAAAACAACACTAGAGATATAACTAAATGATGGAATATCCTGCAGATTAAATAGAGATAAGAAATAGATTTTAGCAAGCAAGATAAATCTGTAATCAAACAGAGATGCATATATAAATTAGGTGTTACAAAAATTTTATCAAAGAGAGTCTAAATCTGTAGATAAGATGTAAGATATATAGATTAAATATACAAATATAGAGCTTAAAGTTAGAATTCTCAAATGTAGAAAGAGATTAGAACTTTAAGAAAAACTTTAAAGCCCTTGTGGTTGCCCGACTCAGGGTGAGATTAGTACTATAAAGAAACTTGAAAAAGAGATGAAAAAACTTAGTTCTGGCAGCAAGCCATCCAGAACAAGTTAGATTTAAAATAAATAATGAAGTAAGTTGTTAGATTTGCAAAAAATAATGAAGTAAAACCTGTAAAAAAATGGTTAGATAACAAAAAAATTATTTCTCCTTCACAACTGAAATATCCTTCAAATTTCCCTACATGCAACACTCAACAAACAAGGATTAAACCTACTCTGATACCATGTTAGAAAAATACATAAAATGAAATGAAATACAAGAATGAATCCAAGAGAGTGAAGAAAGGAAATGTATTACCAATGGATGAATGTTGAAACAAGAACAATCAACGATAGCAATGAGAAGCTCCAAGATCAACACCAAGACAATGTTTTTGAAAGGGGAAAACTAAGAAAAATCCCTTGTGCATAAATATGAATGAGGCAAGAAGTAGAGAGAGAGAGAGAGAGAGAGCTCATTACAATATTGCAAGAATGAGAATGAGAGAAGAGAGAAGAAATTCAACTTGTGAGAGACAACTTAGGACCATGTGAGAACACTAGAGATCTAAGAAGTGTGTGAGAGCCATCTCTTAAGTAGAGATGAGTGGAGGAGTTTGCATGTAACTCCCATACTCTATATGTGCCACATTCACATTTGGTGTGTGCCATGTGTAGGAATCATCTTAAGGATGAATATCTAATTTCCTTATTAAAGAAATTACAAATACGATACACGACCTTGGTATATCTCTTAATTACATAGATACCAAGGAAAGATTAATTCTAACAGACATTAACTTGTGACAACAAGGGAACATGATGTTCTAGTTGTTCTTTTAAATGAGTAGGTACATGGCATTTGATGACATTATTTTTCCATTAGTATAATTAGAAGAAAAACACAGACAGAAAGCATTACCAACAGACAGAAGGCATCACCGGCGAACCATAAGCTATACCGGTGAAATGCAAGCATACTCGACAGCACAAAGAATTTTTGAGAAAAAATGCTAAGTATAAATGTGACAAGCTTCACCGGTGAACACAAGCTTCACCGGTGAACACAAGCATTACCGGTGAACACAAGCATTACCGGCAACATAGTTTCCAGAATCAACCCGACAGGAACAGACAAGCATACCCGACGACATGTTCAAGAAGTGTTAATGTTTGTTGCTTGTGTCGTATGATCATACATATAATACTTTGATATTGATTAATTAAATTATATATATATATATATAATGTAAACTTATATTATTCTAATATATGATTGATTAATGAAACATTAACAATTATGATGAATAGACATGTCCCTTCAAGGGACATGCCTCTTCTAGTCTCTTTCTCAATATAAAAGAAATAGAGATTGTTGCATTTGAAACACACATACAACATAGAGTGCTATTACATTTGCAGCTATCCTAAAATTAACATGGTATCAGAGCCATACTGCAAATGTAAAATATAAATACGATCAAAATAAAAAATAAAACATGAAGATTTCTTCAAGAGTATTGAACGGGATGTAGACCTTACGAGGATGATTTGAATTTGTTTTCTGATGTCTAATTGTTATGCCTCAAATATGATTTGCTAACATATATTTGCTCGATGGCTGTCTGCAAGTATCGATGAATGTTGGGACCTACAAATTTGAATACAAAATTATAATATCATAAATGAAACGGCTAAATGAAGGACCGAGCCGTTGTTATTCAGAGGAAAAGGTGGATTGTTTAAATGCTCTTGAGAATGATGGTTTCATAGTGAGTTCAAGGCTAAATCCAAACAACACACCCATGTCAAGCCTTCTCCCGTCATCCCACATTCCTTTTTCAGCAGACGACTTCCTCATTTAGTCTAATATGAAGAGCACGCTGGCACCCCACTTGTCTCCATACTCACTCAATACATGTCTACTGGCTCTCATTTTTGGGATTAAATTGGAGTTTGAACTCCACTTGGTCCAGAATTGCCCGTCGTCCTGTGTTACGACCCTCAAGGCACGAGGGTGGCAAGAGTTTGGGTGAAGGGTGAATATGGCATCAAGGTGGAGGCGGCGGCCATCTGTCACACAAACACCAATGCTTGGAATCCTGAGTACATCCTAACCATGAAGCCTAGTACCACCTCTATTTGTCATCTAGCTCTCCAATGTGACATTCTATGGCTCATAGTTGTTCTAGTCTATCATCATTTGAATGACTTCCAAGCACACACAGCAAGATCATAAATAACATTGAAAAAATGATACAAAAATAAGAGATAAGATAGTTGATAAATATAAATATATACAAAGATATATCTAAGTTTATAGAAAATTGTCGAGACTCAGATTCATAGTAAAAGATAGACACATATCACTGTAAGTGACTGAGATTGCAGAATGTATATCAAATTATTACTAGAATAAATATTAATGAGCTAAAGACGTGTCTCGTGTTGACAACTTCATTATCCATCGGGAGATTATTCTCTCGACACATGGTCAAACCAGAAGTCAAAGATCATCAGGTGGAAGCGAATCATTAAGGACCATATGGGAAGACAATCAGTAAACCAATGTACATGATAAGGGAATGAACCAATCAAGAGTTATATATATGTATAGTCAGCAATTATATCATACAAGAAAGGACAAATCCCGTCTGTAGATAAGTATTCCAAAACCATATTGTCGATTGGACATGATAGATTTGAAAAGAGGATGATATCTCTAAACACAAGGAAGATAGCGATCATAGTTAAAATGGCTGGTTGACTATAACGGATTAGAGGGTTTCAGGAGCATTTGATTTTGGTGGGACTCATAGAGCCAAGTCATAAACTATGGATTAGTTTTAAGAAGATACCAGGAACAATCTTTGAGTGGAGATGTTTTGTGATGTTGAGTAGAGTGAATCTATTTTTCAACACATCTTTAACGTGGTCAAAGAATTGGAAGACCTGAGAATATAGGGCCGAAAATATACACATTGACAATCACAAGAAACTCATACACGATAGTCATTTGATCTGGGAGAGAAATATTGGATATGGTGTGTAGCTTAAATATACTTAACCAGAGCCTCCGTCTGATTCCTGGAACTATATCTATAGATTGCACGAGAACAAAATTCATCGGGAATTTCAATCTAAAGAGAACAACCACCATAGGATTCTTGCAATAGAGACACCTCATCTATGGGGATTGATCCCAAGTTGTCACTACGGGGTGGATATGTCTAGTAGCATCTAGATTAATCAGGCTATCATGAATAAATTGTAAATTCAATTGCAATATTCAAGATTCAGGTATGCTAGGAACTCTGATACATCGGCCGGTATCAGACTTGGAGCTTAAGATGGAAGCCAGATTATTATGAATGCAGATGATGAGAGTCTCTTGAAAAAGATATTTTCATGATTGGGGCCATGCATGGTTCCCTAACAGAGGGAGCTACAAGAGGATCTTCCAAAATTGTTTTTCAAGGATCTTAATCATTCTGATTTAGAAGGGCATGCCATATCAAGATGTTTTCCCTAGTGACCAGGAGACTATAAAAATCCTAAGGATTGAAATTCAAATGATTTAGTTCCATTTATTTGAACTAGAAGGTTTTTATGCAGATATCTAAGTCTTGATATTCCTAGATAGATGGATAAGTTGTTGGATCAAAGGGCATTCAAGAAAAGAGCTTAATGCAGACTAAAGAACAAAGACATGACGCTCGCAGAAGGTTGATATTAGATTCAGAGGGAGTCAGATAGTTCATCTTAAAGAAACCTTGGATGAGGAGGCCGGTAGGTTTTTGCAAGACCTCAAAATTTAAAGGGAGCATCTATAGGATCTGGTTCATTTTGATCTCCAAGGAATTTGGTCATATTGGTTCAGAGGGAGTCAACAGTGGATATGGTTTTTACAATTAGAGGACTATGGTAGGACTATGGCTAAAATGCCTTTATTCTAACTCCTACGTCATGATATTCCTAGATGATTTGGGGTTCACCAAGAGTGATGCAAACTATATAAGAGATATAGTACATAAGTATGCTATTCAAGGTACCTTATCACTACAAAATCGATGTATGATATTCTCACCAAGTCTCTTGCTAGAGAGAAGGTTGTATACTTTCGAGATAAAATTATTATGTTGGAGAATGAAGCCTTAGATGAAAAGGATTTTTAACATATGTGATCTATTATTTTCTATGTTATTGCATTCTTCTCTTTGAGAGAGAAGTCTAAGGTGAAAGCCCTTGTTTCCACCCTCTGGGATGAGCCATGGTGTATCCACTCCCTGAGATGAGTCAAGGTGAATGTCATGTGTGTGACTCCATGACTTTATGGGCCCACTCATCCTGTGTACATTTCTAAGAGGTGACGACTTCTTAGACAATGGACACTTGTATTAGATGTTACAAGGTGAAAATCTTGTAATGGAGA
>MU223767.1:1129249-1157153 GCA_018584345.1 Thuja plicata
ATATATAAAAAAAAAAGAAACAAAAAGATAAAAGATATATATATATATATATATATATATATATATATATATACTTACACTTACCAGCATATACATAGGAGGAGTCATTCAAATGACTAAGGCAGAAGTATACACAGGTGTACATACTTATATAATCAGTATGTTGCACATATCATGTTTTTGATACTAATGTCAAAGGGGGAGATTGATGACATTATTTTTCCATTAGTATACTCAGAAGAAAAACATAGATAGAAAGCATTACCGGTAGACATCAGGCATGACCGGCGAACCATAAACTATACAGGTGAAATGCAAGAATACCCGACAACACAAAGAATTTTTGAGAAAAAAATGCTAAGTATAAATGTGACAAGCTTCACCAGTGAACACAAGCATTACTAGCAACACAGTTTCTAGAACAGTTTCCAGAATCAACCCGACAGGAATAGACAAGCATACCCAAATACATGTTCAAGAAGGAACACCGACGATCGAGAAAATTGACCATCAGAACCGACAGACATATCAAGAACCCACAAATTGTGGATCTGAGTTTTACACATTGATTAAAGAAATGTAAATCTATTTATAGAGTTTTATTTTTGTTTTAAATCATATTAGATGGTCATGCATGCTTTATGTAAAGGCTTTAAAGCATCCTAACAGATCCAAAGCATATCTAACTACAGATCAAGATCAAGTTGTATATCTTGAATCTAGAGTTAACGTGTAAATGCATGAATCAAGAATTGAGCCTAGATTAGTATAAATAGATGTTCATACTCAATTTTGAGTACATGAATTCTTAATAATTGATAGCCATGAAGAGCATCTAAGGAGCATAAGGAAGAATTCATGCAAAGAGCAAAAATAGAATACATCAGTTAACAAGAACACACAGAGGCTACCGACGAGTAGATAAAGGTAATACTCAATCATGGAAGGATGATTAGTAGTATTTTCGGAGCTTCATAGGATCTGTTATTAGCAATTGAAGATTGAATTTATCATCAGATCAAAGACTTATGTAGTTGCATTCTAACAAGTGCATCACATCTAAAATCCTTTTGTAGAAGGTGTACTTGACCATCCTTTGTAAATCTCTTAACATAGTGCACACTTAATAGTGTTTCTAAAGCTTCAAATGAAGTAGATCTTAACAGGTCTCCATTATAATACTCCTAACAGTGTAGGTCATCAGAAGTGACCAAATTTTAAGCCTTAACCGGCTCTTCTTATCTGTAGATAATGAAGTTTGTGGGTAACAATCCCCCCCGCAGTTTTTACTTCCTTAACAAGATTTTTCTGCGATACCATATCTTGTGTTATGTGTTATCAAATTTCATGTATGTTTCTTTTACTGTTACACATCAAATGGAATGTATGTTGTGATTTCATATGCACAAAGAAAGATGAACAGATAGATAAGTTATTTTACAAATGGATGACTAAGGGTTAATGGGCTAACTAAGAAAAGTTTTAGTTGTACTGATTCACCCCTCTCCTCTCAGTATAAATTATCTCAATATAATTACAATAGGCATTCTCCTTTGTATCTTGGATCTTCAGTACCTATATGTAGTAATCTTTCATATGTCCAGGGTATAATTTCAACTTCTTCTTCATCACTTCCTTTATCAAAGATTGGACCTTCTCTTGAAGTAGGGTGTTCTGATTTGTTATTGAAACCCAACCCTATTTTGTCTTTAGTGTCTCTGAATTCCATATGAATAGGCTCAATGAGTCCCTTGCATTTATCTCCTAAAGTTCCCTTCCATTTGTATTCCATTTGTTTGAGAAGGTCATAACCTTTTCCATAGTTTTTGGGAGATATATCAACATGTTTTACTTCATTTTCTCTCTTTTCCTCTTTATAGAGCCAAGCCAAGACTGCTTTATCTTCCATTTCTTCTTTGTGAGAGGTTGTAGCTCTAACCATACCAGTTGTTTCATGAATGAATTTTCCTTTTGATGTAGAAGGTGTAAAAGAGGGGGAGGGTCTCCCATATGATCTCAAAGATATAATAATGTTAGCCAATGATGGTGTTGTATCTAATTTGTATTCCCCAGTGCTAGTTTCTTCAAGTTTTAACATGTTTCCAAAGCTTCTCATCACCATGTCTTTAGAGGTTTCAGTTGGGAACTCTTTTGGAACTTCCTTATTGTGAGGAACCATACTATCTTCCTTGATGTTGTTGCAAGTGTAGCTTGAATGTGCAAGAATTGTTACTTCTACCCCATTGTCTAGGAATTTGATACATTGGTGGTAAGTAGATGGCACTTCTTGCATTTCATGTATCCAAGGTCTCCCTAGTAGTATTTTATAGGCCATTGGTAGATAAAGAACTTAACAGATCACATCTTGTTCTATTGGTCCTACTCTTATTAGTAAAACAACTAGTCCTTTGGATGATCTTTCCTCTTAATCATAAGCCTTGATGGTTATTTTACTCCTTGAATCAATAGTGTGCTCTAAAAATCCCAATGATTTGACCAAGTTGAGAGTGCGTATATTCAACCTCACGCCTCCATCTATCAATACAGATTTTACATGGTGTTTATGGATCAGAACCTTAATGGGAATGGGTTGATTATGGGGATGAATTCAAGATTTATTATCCTCTTCTGAACAAGAGAGATAATGTGGAGCTGATATGTGATTGACCATTTCTTGGAATTTGTCTACATCTATATATTTTGGAACATTGGCAGAATGTAGGGCTTGTTCAAGAAATTATCTATGCACTGAAGATATCTTCAATAACTCAAATATAGAGATTTGAGCCAAGGTTATTTTTAATTGGTCCACCAATTTGTAGTTAGTAGAAGGTGTAGGAACCATTTGTCTTGATGTTGCTAGTTTAGGAATCGTGATAAAAGGTGGTTTAGATAATGTTTCCTATTTGGATGAGGAATTAACCCCTTTAATAATTATTTGTGCTTGGCTTCATGTTACCACATTTGAATGTGCCAAATTATCCTTGAAACCTTTGATAGTGATCACATTGATTGATTCATTATTTATGTCCAACATATTGATCACATTATCATTATGAGAATAAGTGTAATTGACTTCATTTCCTTTTTATTTAGAGGATTCTCCTTTTTCATAGTTAGGGAATGGTTTATTATAGGTCATGTGATATTAATTAAATGTGTGTCCTTCCACTTTGATCTTCATCAATGAGATCTTGTATAACATGTTTGAGTTTGACACAATCATTGGTCTTATGTCCTTTGTTTTTATGGAACTCACAATAGGCATTATGGTTCCAGCATCTTGGTTTTACTTCTAGTTCCAAAGGTTTTTATTTTGATAAAGTGATGATTTTTTTGTCCAAGAGAATTTTCAAAACCATTTAAAGAGGTTCTCCCAATGGATTAAATGCCCGTTGTGGTCTAGACATCCATGACTTATTCTCATTGGCATGAGTGTTTTCTCATGGTATTGTTGTTGTTTCCTTAGCTTCTTTTCTTGCTTGTAGCCTATTTGTAAGATTAAACACAATTGGTTTAATGTTTGCATTCAAGGGTTCCACCACTCCATGATTAACAACATTTTTGTTCTTGTTCCACCATTTAGGTTTGTTTTTATAGCTGTTAGAGGATTTATTGTCACTCATGAGTGTGATTCCCCTTTCTTGACCATAAATTCTTCATCGCAAATGGCGTTCTTTATCATTCTGTCAAAACTAGGAGAATATTGCATTTGTAGAGCGTAATTACTTTCAGATACTAAGTTGTTTATAAAGATCTCCATATTTTCAAATTCAGGTATTTGTCTTGAGTAACTTGCAAATATTTTCCTCCACCGTTGCAAAAAGTGTGTGAAGGATTCACCTGTTCATTTTTTTTGTATTGAAAAGATCCATCATGGTAACATTGTGTTGTATGTTATAGGAGTAGTGTTGGAAAAATCTTTGAATTAACTCCTCAAATGTTTTTACACTAGGTGTTAGTTTAGAGAACCATTCCATAGAATTTCCACCTAGACTTCCTTGAAATAGTCTCATCAAGTATGTTGGTCATGCATGTATTCTATGATTAGAGGACAAAATTCTCTTACATGGTCATGTGGATTTGTTTCTGCCATGTATTTTTCATATTTAGGTCATGCCATGTTAGGTTAGAATGGAACCATGTTTATGCTTCTGTCAAAAGGAACAGACATATGTGCTCCAAGGAGTATTTCTTCATTGGTTTCTCCTTCTCTTTCTTAAGCTTTGTGATTTCCATTTTCATTTGATATAACTGTTTCGAGAGAATGGAGACAGGTTCTTGTACCTCTTCTTCCTTCAATATTTTGACATCATAGTTCTTAGGGAGTTTGACTCCAAGAGAAGCTAGGTGAAGGAAGTATTTTTCTTTGTCTTCCCCAATTATTTTCTCCAAGGTCTTTTGAAACTTTCAACTTTGTTTGATTTTGTTATATTCTTCTTTGGTTATGTCTTCTTCACTATCTGAATCAAACAAAGGACAATCATGATTTCTCTCTTCTTGGATTTCTCTTCCATCTTGGTCTTGGTTATATTCTTCAAAGGCATAATTTCATTCTTGATTAGGTATATCTATTTTAGGTGAGTCTTGATCAAATAGGGGATTCATTCGAGATGTCTCTCCTTTCTAAAATTTAAGCAATCTTAGAGGTCTTTCTGAATTGTCAGCTAGATATTGTTTACTTCTTGTGTTAACCATGAAAGAAAGGTCTCAATATTGTCAAAAGTTTTCCAATTGTGCAAAAATGAATTTCTAAATTGTCCTAATGCATTTGTCCAAGTAGAGGTGAATGTGAATTTGATGTTTGAAGTGATTGATTCCAGCATCAGAGGGTTAGAATGCTCTGATAGTGAGCTAGGAACTAAGAAGATTTGTTTAGAAAAGTGAAAAAATGATTTGGGATCAATTATGATAACACTAAAGAAAATACAAGGTAGAATTCCAATTATATTAAGAAACAACATCAGGTGGATCGACAAGAACAATAGATTCTGACTGAAAAACAAAAAGTGTATCTATAACCGCAAAGTTTCTGAGTCTGACATGTGTAGAAGTACCCTTTGTCCCAGATGAAACTTACAAGATGTGATCCTAGATTTCTGGGATGCGATCTTGTTCTTCCTAAATGTGATTCTCTTTGCCAAATGTGATCTAGGATTTACCAAAAACAACCTTGTTACCCAATGCAACCTAGGATTTACCAGATGTGACCTTTTGATGGACTTTTTGAGTTTGCCACTTTGTTTTGAAAGACGTGAAAATTTGTTCGACTCCAAGGTCTGTTTGATGAATTTCATAGTATTTTTAGGTAGTTTATATGTCTGTCACTGCCAAAATATTAATTTTTTTGGGGTGTTTTATCTTGTTATTTCGATTTTGATACATTAAGCACGTTGTTTAAGAACCAAACACACCTATTCCCTAAACCAATGGTGCAGCATGAAAATATTTTCTCAGAGGATCAAGTACACACTCAAATGCTAATTAGAATATGACCATCACCAAGCATGAAATGAATCTAGTCATGATGTCATATTATCTGAGTCCAAATGCAAATGAGGGTATAAAATGCTGAGTATCTTGGGGAAATTACTATTTTCCTTGCACAAAGATTATAACCTTTCGGAGATGAATCAGGTGGTCATTACTACAAAGTGTTTTATTTCACGCATCTATTTGCAATCGTCCCCCATAGAAGTGCACAAGGAAAAATTGAGGCGTATAGCCCTATGATTACCTAAATGAGTTTAGTCTCACAAGAAAGATTCAAGTGGCTCCATTCTACACACATCCAAGCACCTCCAAGGAATCATAGTCAAAATTCCAACGACAAAACCAATTATGTCTTCTTATATTTTGATCTCAAGGAAGCATTTTTATTATAGTGAGATGGAAGGGCTGGAGTTCACTTATCCTCACTTGGGTCATTCCCGGGAGATTTTTCCCTCAACCCACAGGTCCTCTAAAGCTCAAAGAAGTAAAGAGGATTGGTAGATTAGGAGTCTAGATTTCTGATTCTTCACAAGGAAGAAGATCATACTCTCCTATCCATGTCATTTTCTCCTATCACACATGCCATGCAAGGTTCTTTCCCATGAATTGTCAAACTCTAAACTTATTCCCCCATCTTGAGTTTCTAATTTTCCCCTCGGGAAAAGAGTATAATCCTCTAGTTGTACTAAGAATCAAATTCAAATTTGAAATTTAGGTTCCTATAAAAGAATTTAACCAAACACTTTTAGCAATTGAGTTCATTTCCCCAATATCTATTCAAATCTTAACTTTATGTTTGAGGTTCTGATTTTCCATGAAGGAAAAGAGCATACTTCTCTAACCAAGTTATGAATTGGAAGAGAAATTGTGTTAAGTTCCTAGAATTGTAAAAATTCTAGTTGAATGTGCAAGGCAACCTACAAAACCGCTTGTTAGTAGTTTCATTTCTTCTTCTTAGCCAAGGAAGTCTTTAAAAATGTGTTGAAAGAACTCATTAGGCTGTTTAAGATATCAGATTCATCCAAAAACATGTAAAGTTAGCTGATTAGTCATCAAATTCATCAATTATGCAAGTAAGATAACCAAATGTGATCATTGACTTTACCAAATGTGATCTTCTTCACTAAATGTGATCTCGAAATTACAAAATGCAAGTAAATACCCTAAATGTGATCATTTACCCTAAATGCGATCCCATTTTACCCATATGCGAGCATTTACTAGGTGCAATTCAGGACATCCCGAATGCGATTCCAAATTTTTCATATGCGATCTTCTTCTCGAGATGTTCTCTTATTCTCCCAAATATGAGATTTTTCTCCAAAATGTGAGATCGCCTCAAGAACACAAACAAAAAGGTCAAGGATTAGATCAATAATTGAATACAAATCTAGGGCTCTACCCCAAGGTGGGCGCCATAAATGTGTGTGTGAATTATGTACCTACAAGATGCAACACAAAACTTCAATATTTCATTGTATCAATGGTTAGAAATATGAAATTCAATTGCAAAGCATAAGAAAACCATAGAAATCAACATATTATTTCTTATCTAGAAAGAGTATGATTCAAGCTATAAATTTGCCCTCAGATTTTGTATTAAATCAGTGACACACTCAATCCTAGAATGGAAGATTCATTAATAAATTGAAGTTGTCCATCATGAAATTCATGCTATAAATGATGAAAGGATTCATTAAATCATAAATGAAAGAGTTATCTAATCAGATATTGAAATCATGAAATCAAAATGACAACATAAGAGTGCAATTAGAATTCTAAAATTGTGGACATATTGAGCTCAAAATTCACTCCTTTTATGGAATAATTTGAGAAATGAGTGGTTGAGATCAACTTGTGAGGAGAGGTGAGGATTGAATATTTGGTGATCCTTGTGACTGATCCATGTGAGTGAAATCTCATTGGTTCATGGATTGACTTTCCATGTACAAGAGATGAGTTTTATTTAGAGAGTTTTATTAATTCCTTTTAATTAATTACTTTAGCCACAGATTTAATTGGGGTGATTTGATTTAAATAGGCCAAAGTAATTAATGTGAGGTAGTGATGAAATCACTTTGATTTTAGGAGATTATTTTGATTTTTGATGAATTATGCCAATAATCAAAATTTGGATTGACATAATTGAGGGTATGATCACATTTAGGGAAAATAGGGTCTCTAGTTAGAGTAGACCAAATTAGGGTGGTTACAATGTGAGGTTCAAAGAATGAAGGTTTTACGTTGATTTTGTGTGAGGGTAAGCAAGGTAGTTTCATCCTTAAGATAGGAATAAATTTCATGATACCAATGGGAATTAGGATCAACAATTTCACATACCATCTCAGTATTCAATTGGTCATAGGATGGGACCATACGATTCTCAACGAGAAACTTGCACCACGAACTGTGTTAAGGCATAGTTATTACATACACAATGGTTGCCATAGCGCCAACTGCTTTATTGTTCATTCTTGGGATCTATTGGAAGACAATCTATTTGAAATGTTGTTTCAGGTCTTCAACCATGTGATGATAGGGGATAAATTTTTCATCCTTTGTTTAATATTTGTCCAGGATCTGCTTTATAACCAATTGAGAGTCACCAAAAACTAGTAAATTGAAGATTTTCACTAGACAACTTGACGAAGTCATATCACCAAGACTTAATATTCTTAAATATTTTTGGTGCATGGAAATTGCAGTTTATAAGATTTAGGGATGAGATCCCCTTGGGGTTTGATAAACAAAATGCCTGCCCCCAAAATGTTATGTGTAAAGGACCCATTTATCTGAAAAATATGTAATGATTGGATGGTCCCCTTGAACATATGCTTTAGCTAACCAATCTACAATAACTTGGCCTTTAATAGATTTTTGATCCATGTAGATAATGTCAAATTCACTCATAATCATGACCCATTTAGCAGTGTGTCCAGTAAGAGAGAATTTTGACAACAGATATTTGAGTGGATCAATTTTTGCAACAAGTTGTATCTTATGATTAAGCATGTAGTGGTCAAAATTATGTGTATAGAAGAAAACAACTAAATAATATTTTTCAATGGGTGAGTAATTCAATTCATAACCCACTAGTGTTCTATTGAGATAACAGATTGCTCATTCTTTTCCATTTTCATCTAACTATGCCAAAAGAGCACCTAGTGAAACCTCAATAGCTAATATGTACAAAATTAGAGGCCAGCCTAAGAAATGTGGCACTAGTATTGAAGGGTTAGCTAGATATCCTTTCAACCATTCAAATGATGTTTGACATAGGAAATCCCATTGAAACTTGATATTCTTGTGTAGTAGGTGAGAAAAGGGATGTACTTTATTATCCAACTATGACATGAATCTTTTGATAGACTAAAGTTTTCCTTGTAGAATGCACAGTTGTTTTAATGTATTGGGAGGTGTCATTTCTAAGATAGCCTTGAATTTCTTTAGGTCAACTTCTATGCCTCTACGGGACACAATATAGCCTAAAATTTTTCCATATTGAACTCTAAAGATACACTTATTGGGATTGATCCAAGGCTTGTACTTCTCTAATCTGTCAAATATTGTCATGAGGTTGAAAATATGTGAAGATCATGAAAGATAGTGGTCATTTCTCGTTGATAGGTTACTCCTGTATCCTTAAGACCAAAGGGCATGACCTGATAATAGAATATACCCCAGGGAGTTGTGAATGTAGTCTTGTGTTGATCTTCAGGTGCTATTGTGATCTAATTATATCCAGAAAATCCATCCATGGGGGACAACATTTCATGTCCAGTGGTCAAATCCACTATAATATCAATGTTTGGGAGTGGAAAATCATCCTTAGGACATGCTAAATTTAAAGTCTCTAAATTCTTTAAAAATTTGAATACCCCTAGAATTTTTACCTACTAGTAAAATGTTAGAGACCCATTCAGGATAATCAATTGATCGAATGATCTCAACATCAAGAATTTTCTAAAGCTCATCTTTTACTAACAAAGAAAATTTTGGATGCACCTTGTGTAATTTCTACTTAACATTTTTTACTTTGGGATCAACTACAAGAAGGTTTACTACTAAATTTGTATCCAATCTAGGAATGTCTTTGTAAGTCCATGCAAAATTGATCTATTTCTTCTTGAGGAATTCTTTCATAGCTTTGTTCTTGATCATTAAGTGATGCTGCAATATATGTGACTTTTGGATCTTCTTTTGTACTAATGTTGACTGTTATTGTGTCTTCTATCAGGATAGAGGATTTTTGGATATAAAGATATGAACGATAGGTTAACTTCTCCCTCCTCTAGTGCCTTGGAAAGGTTTTCACTAGAGGATGCATCATTTATTTTATCTTTTTCTTCATCCGTAGGTGCCTGCAAGGTATTTTCACCAAAGGATGTTTTATTTTATTTTTTATTTTTATTTTCATTATAGTGGATCTGATGCTTGTATTCTTAGAGATTCTTAATTCCAAAGAGGGATAACACTACCTCATCCGAATCACATATGTCTAAGGATGGTAGTGAACCTTGTTGATCTCAATCAATTAGGTTAGGATTTTTTAGGGGAAGGCTAAGGGATGAAAGATTGGCTTCTATGATGGTAAGGACATGGGCATGGTCATCAAGCTCATCTTCAATGTATTGGAAAGGTACTTCAAAGAACTCCTCTTTAGTGTCTAAATCATATTTGATGAAACCATAACCCTTAGCAAAGTTAGTCTTAGGTTTTAAGGAGCCCAATCCTTTAAAATACATATAGACTTTTGTTGTAATGAGGGTTCTTATTCCTGTTTCTTTTTCTCTGATACTAGTACCATGATATCCCATGCTTTCAAAAAATGGGAGTGGCTTTGATATACTTTTATTTAGTAAAGGTTATTGGTTTTCCTTCTTCTTCCTTGTCAAGACAATCTAGGACATTGGATTCCATGTGTTCATCGGATAAGGATCTGTAGTGTTAAAAAGTAGTCTTCTTGCCTTTCATGATGTCTTTGCCTCTTGAGGGAGTCAGTTGTAAAGGTTTTCCATAAGAATTTGGAGATAGGAGTAGTTGTCCAATGCACATATCACTTTCAAACTTATATTCCCCTAGGCCTTGATCTCTTAATATTATTTTTTTCTCGGTCTCAGGAATCTTGTCTTCAATAGCCTTTTCTTTTCCTTTGGACTGATTTGGTGGGATCTTAGATGCTTCTTTGGCATTCTTAGAGGAAGATTATTGAATTTTAGGCGGGATGGGATTCTCCTTTTAAATAGGTTGAGAAAACTCATTTCAAGGACAATAATTTGACTTTATACCTTCCAATCTTTTGCAATACTGAAAGGGATTAGGATTTCTATGAATAGTGATTTCTCTACCATGATGTGGGAACTTCAAAAATTGATGATATGTAGAAGGTAAACCTTTGGTAGCGTGTATCCATGGTCATCCCAACAAGATATTATATGGAAGATCAAGGTTAAGCACATGGAAAATTGTTTCAATCAGGGTTGGGCCCACTTGTAGAGGGATTATTATCATACCTTTTCTCTCCCTTTCTCTATCATCATAGGATTTTATTGTGATTATTTTATTTACATCAAGAAGGTCTTTAGAAATAATAATGTTTTGGATCATTTTGAATGTACATAAATTGAGACTAGATCCACCTTCTATAAGGAATCATTTGATTTTAGTGGAGTGTATTTTGGCTTCAATGCTGAGGGATTTATTATGATGGAGGTTTGGCCCACAGAAATATTTTTTAGTTTAGACCAAATGATCTTGTGTAGCTAAATTTCCTATCATAGCTTGGAACTGGAAAGCATTAATGTTTGTAGGAACATGAGACTAATTAAGATAATTTTCAAGAACTTCTTTATGGATGGGAGATGTGTGAAGAAGCTCGAGGATGGATATATGTGCAGGTGTCTTTCCTAACTGGGCCAACAAATCATATCGTGAAGCGATCTGAGTAGCTGTGGATGGTGCAGCTGGTGGATTTGCAGAAGTTGATGGATTATTAGCAGCCTCGATAGTAACTCTTTTTCTTCGGGTGGTAGAATTAAAACTCACACCATTGAGCGTCAGAGTGTTCGCATAATTCTCAGATTCTTCAATATGTCTACATAGTTCATCAAAACTGTAGATGTCATTTTCTTCTAAACTTCCACATGTTGGATAATTTCTTGTGATGGTATTTGTGGAATAGTCATATGGAATAATATTGGATGCATTGTTTTGATTGTGTTTAGGAAATGGTTCATTGTATACTTTCAATTTCACATTTGATGATGATGGATTTTGTCCTTCAACCTCAATTTTTCCATCATCTATAAGGTCTTGGACAAAATGTCTCAATTTCATGTACTTGGTATTGTACCCCTTGATGTGATGATAATCAAAGTATTTGTTGTCTTTATACCAAGCGGGCTTAGGCTAATTCTCTTTAAATAGCCGAGTGTTAAGATATACCATCATGCCTTGATCCACTAATCACCAAAAAACCAAATCTAGTTGTTGAGAAGTGAACTGTAGGTGTTGTCTGGTATTATTATTTTTGTTGTTTTCATTGTTTTTATTATTTTTGTTATTGTTGCAAGGAAATAAATAAGATTGATTGTGAGGTTTTTGTTGAGATTGTTGTTGTGATGAATTTTTTTTATTATTGTTGTTATGATTTTTATGCTTATTCTGATTGTTTTGATTAGACGCTTGGACATTTTGGACATGTTTGATATTCATCAATCCATCATTGACAACTCCTTTGTTCTTACTCTAAAACTTTGGTTTTTCATTGTTAGAGGAAGGGGTATAATGTTTAATGGCACCTTTTTGCAAAATTCCATCTTCAATATTTTTCCCTTTTTAATAAGAGCCTCAAAAGTGTCGGGAGAATCCATTTTCACTCGGAATGACATTTTCGATACCAAATTTTTAGTAAATATGTGGATCAAATGATTGTGAGGTATCTTCCAAGGCATATGATTCACAATGTGTCTCCATATTTGTAGAAAGATGGTAAAGGTTTCTACATTTCTTTGCTTGGTATTACATAGATCACTCAATGATGCTTGATGTTCAATGTTGTAATAATATTTTCCAACAAATTTCTCTGCGAGGTCAGAGAATGTAGATATGGATCCATGAGGGAGGTCCATGAAACACTCCAAAGAAGGACCACCAAGACTCCTAGTAAAGAGTCTCTTCTGGTCATTCTTGTTGCAGGTGACCTCTTGGCATGTGATGTAGAATTCTTTGATATGTTGGAGCAGGCATGATTCCCCTTTGTATTTATCAAACTTAGGGATCTTGAAATTCATAGGAAATGGTTGCATGGTTATTGATTTATCAAATGGATAAGGACATATATCCTTAAAGGAGAATTATTTATTTCCTTTATTTTTTAGGCTATGCACAATATTTTTATCTCATTGACTTGTTGGGATAAATCAAAAGCATTGTGAGGCATGAACTATGTTCCAAAATATTGTCCACCTCCCAATTTTGAGGCCGAAAATCTTGTTGAGCTCATAACAGTCATTGGAGGAGGTGTATAATGATAAGCTCATGAAGTTTTTTGAGTGGATGTCTTCATTGTGGATGATAGAAATGTGAATTGTGATGATGAAACTGGATGTGTAGATAAGGGAATGGAAGTGTACCCTATGTTGAAAATACCAGCACCAACACTTGTAGTGGTTTTCATTATGGTATGAGTGTTATTATGCGAGGTGATGTTGGGAAAGACACTAAGGATCTATTGAAGTTGTTCCCCTATTAATTGAAATATTGGTTGTGGAGTTGATGTGGGGATTGATGTAGAAGGTCAACTAGAAGTTGCCTTGCCTTTTTTGTGGGATGATATTACATTGAAGGTTGAGGTCATGTTTACAATAGCTATAGTCCTAATGATATTGCTGACAAGGAGAGATTCATCAAAATCAGCTGGTACTACGACCGCATTCTTGATAAGGTTCATTAAAATGTCTTCACCATTTTGACTAATGGCCTTCTCAACCATCTCTAGATTGTATGAATCACTAAGGAGGCCAATCACCTAAGTAGATCTTTCTTCATGGTCAACCAATTCATTATTTTTAGGGGCATTGGTGATGTCTTTAGTGTGTACTTCCTCCCCTTGAAAGAATGGATGAATAAAAAGATTCGCATCATCATGATTGGTGTTTAGTTGTGTGTGCCTCCTACTTTTAGCTTGGGTTTGAGTAACTACCATGCAATGGAAACCTCCAAAAGATGGAATATGAAGGATGAAGGATGAAGTTTGGGATGTTGATTTATGATGATCCTAGGAGTAAAGGATTCAAACTTGACTTTATTTTTGATTGGATTTGATCGATTTGATTGATTTGAATTGGATTAAGATTGATTGGATTGGATTAAGGATGATTGGATTAGATTTTATTTGAATTGGATTTGAAGGTTTTTAGATAAAAACCTAGGTGAGACAATACCTTATGATAATGCAAACATAAGGGATAGATTTGGATAATATCTTCTTCTACTTGGTGATTGACTTGTGATCCAAAGAAAAATAAGACAAGATCAATAGATTTGATTGCTTGAGATGGACTGATGTTCTACAAGAAATAATGTGTTTGCTAAAGATGAAGGTCTAAAACACTTTGATTGAGATATTTCAATGTAATGAGAATGAAGGAGTGAAAGATTGGATTTGACTTGATTGATTTGATTATATTCCAAGATTGATTGAATTTATTTTCTCCAAGAAGGTATGATGATCTTATGATAATGGGGAATTGGTGGATTGATTCAAGATTCTGAAGTTAACATTGAGGCTCATCTAGTCATATTTATCAAAATGGATGAAAGCATGGTTCACATGAGTTTTGGCCATCATATCAGAAAATTTGATGTTGAAGATGATAGTGTCAAACTTCTCAAAGTCCTTGATCTCTTATCAAATAGATTTTTTGATATATTGATACTCCTTGGCTTTTCTATCAGCTTCTTTCTTCTCTCTATAAACATGGGGAAATGAGAGTTTCACTTTCTTATGCTTTATTGAATTGGTCATGTCCCATGGAGAGAATATTGATTTTAACCAGGTAGATGAGTGTTTCATGATAAATGACCTTCGGAGCTTTTGATAAATCAAATTTTTGATGTTTTTTCAAGGTATGATAGCTCACTTTTTTCAAGCAGAGATGAAGATTCTCAGACGCAAATGATGATCTGTCTAGATGATTATTCCAAGTCAGAGATGATAGTTCTCAGATAGAGATGAACGTCTCAGGTTGAAGATGAAAATTTAGTTTCAGATGATTTTTTTGATGAAATCCGATCAATAAGGTCTTTCAGTCTGATTTTTGGTCAATTGTTCAATGTCAAGAACCAATTTTCAAGCATTCAAACTAGAAAAATAATAGTCATAGGTTTGAAAACAATCTACTAAGGGACAAAGAAACCTTGAGGGATAAAATCACTTGTGACATGTTTGATTGAGGGGGAATTTGTGTATTTTTAAGTCACCAATGTTTTAAAAACACTCAAGCACTGCCTACCTACAAAATTTATCTTATCTTCAAAATATGTTCCCGCAAATGTAGGCACACACATGAGAGTTAATCAGAATATGATCATCACCAAGCACACAATGGATCTAATCATGATGTCGTACTAGCCGACTCCAAATTTTCAAGGTGGCACAAATGTGTGAGTATCTTGGGGAGGTTATTATCCTCCTTGCACAAACATTAACAAGCTTTTGGGGGTTAATTGGGTAGGCTTCTACTTTAATATTTCTTAGTGCAGGTCTTTTTTTGAATATTTCCTTTGTGTCTGCACAAGAGTGATTGAAGCGTATAGCCCTACAAAGCACTTTGGAATAAGAAGTCACTGTAAACATGATTGAGACCTTGCGGCCATACTTTGTGTTAGGTGTGAGCCGAGTATAAGCTCAAACGATTTCAACTTCTGAGGCTTTAACCCTAAGAAGTAAAAAAAATTAATGTAAGTTGGGATGGTGGGCTTACACCTCATTCTCATGTGGTTCATTCCTAGGAGATTTTTACCTCAACCGGTAGGCCTAACTAAAGGATTAATTAAAAATCATGGATTGGAAATAAAAGGAGTCTAGATTGATCATTTTCCCACAAGGAGAAAAGAGCATAATCTCCTATCCAATGTTGTTTTCTCCCAAACACATCAAAAAAAAATTCATTCCCAAGGTTACCTTCTAAGTGAAATATCAAATGATTCTAGGTTTAGTATTGTCTGATAAAGACAAGAGCATAATACCCTATCACTTAATATGACACTACAAATGAACCTTTTTTAAAGTGCCTAAGAAAGTATTTAAGAAAACACAATGTTTATTTGTATCTCCTAGGAAACCTGCAAAACAACAAATGAGTAGTTTGATTTTTTTCTTCTTCCAACATTCTGCAACTCAAAATGTTAGTAGTTTTTTATATTTGTCTTCATATTTGAGGTGCTGTAAAAACTCAAGAGAGATCATTAACACAAAATCTTGCTAGAAATTCAAAAATTTCTTCCACAGAGCATAGACGACAATTCTAGTTCGTAGATGAAAATCTGCACAAATGACAGTATATAGGCACATATGACAATCAAAAAAGAAAAGGAAACTATTAGAAGGCGCAGACAACTGTCAGAGAGTGTAGATGATAGTATGCATAGATGATAGTCAACAAGCACAAACAACTGTCAGAGCATAGATGATAGTTAATGAAAAGCCTAGAAAATAATATACATAACAATATGATATTCGAGAAGCATAGACGACCAAACCTAGACACAAATAATGATATGTGGAGAGGAAGGTCAACCAATGAAAATGAAAGTTTAGAAATCAAAGTCATTTTATTATGATAAAAAAGAAATTTTGAAAATTTTTGACAACACTTAACTCTGTAAAACTACACCTTTGGCAGAAACTCGAGAGTTAAAAAAAAATCATCAAAAACAACTTCAAAACATTAAAAATTTTAGGTATTTTTTATGTAGGGTGATGACGATGATCTCCAAGCGGAGATGACGAACTACATAGACTTTTTTAGAGTGGAGACAATCGTTCCAAGTTGGAGATGACTTTGTGTAGCGAGTTCCATAAAATGATGGAAAGTTTGAAAGTTTGTTTAAATTTAAGGGACATGGGTCCCACTGGGCATACAAAAATGTGTATGATGAAAACCTACCTGTGTGGAACAATCTCAAACATGCAAATGTTAGAAATAAAGAGCATATAAACTACATTAACATAGCAAAAGCATACTCCAAAACAAATCTTTCCACCATAATCTCTGATGAGCCAAATAAGGGCACCCAAGCCTTGTTGATTTTATCTTCAAGAGGGTTTTGGGTGTTCTCTCCCAACACAATGTATAATCCCACTTGATTCTAAATGATAAGATAAATGCAAAGTAAATGCAAGCCATAATGTAATGATATTGAACAACTCAAGAGCTAGTTATGGAGAATTAGTCTCAATCATTCAATCGATGGGATGGAAGTAGATATGACAAAATAAATGCAAAGATATAGAAAGGAATGCAACAAATAGGAACAAAGAATGGAATACAACTACCATAATGATTGCAAACAACTATGAAACAAGTTAGTATAAAAGATCTAAATGCTTAAAGATATCTAGAAACAAACTAACATAATAACTCTAATGCAAAATGATGGGTGATTTACTCTTGGAAAGGCTCCTATTTATAAGATTTTAGAGGACTTGGGTGAGGTGGATCATATGTGGTATCCATAGAGGTGCCACATGAAGGACACATAAGCCATGTGAGAATCCAAGTTTTCTCACATATGTGTGAGCAACTTGAGATGTGATGGGTCAATGTGTACTTCAAGTACACATGTAAGAGATTTGTCATAGATGTGCAAGTGAAAGTCATATATTTAGTCTAATAAACACTTTTATAAAATGTAATAAAGTGTCATCAAGGTTGTAAGAAACCTTGTTTGAGCATTTTTGGAATTCTTTGAAAAGGAAAATTTTGTAAATTTTCTCACACATGTGTGAGTAAATTATTAGGACTAATGGGTGTAGGAATCCTAAAATTAGCCTAGTTAACCTTAGTTAAGTAACAACTAGGTCTATTTGTTGAGATTGATGTGAGGTAGGATAGGATCTAGGTCTAGATTTAGGATTAATCTAAATTTAGTTTAAATTAATATTGGTTTAGAAGAATATTAGCATATGAGGGGAATAAATTAAAATTTATTTAAATGGGGATTTAATAAAGGGAAGGTATTATAAAATTTAATACACTTAAGAAGGAAGTATTTAAATTAAATTTAAATAATATGGGAATGAACCATATTTAATTAAATAGGTAGGAGAAAAAAATGTAATTAACTAATTATAATGTCAAGGAACGATTTTAGGCGTCTACACTAAATATTATAAATACATAAACCAGCTATCACAGTTGAAACTCGGCTAACTTCTGAAATAAGAAATAATGAGGAAAGATTCCACCACTAAAATATGTCACACCAATTGCAACACTAAAGAATAATCTGCTATCACCATTTGCATGCAGTCGCACAAAGATGTCTGAATATGCTTTCTTCACGTTCACATTGCTCACACATATGATATCCATTGAACATAAATCATCCTATATATATATATATATATATATATATATTCATTCATCCATGTTGGCCAAGCACAATATTAATTATCATTTTACACGTCGACCACATACAATTTGAAATAGTCGTACTAAGACATTTCCAAAATAGAAGGAATGAAACGTGGGTCACACTGAAATCTCCTTTCTTAATGAAAATCATTATCCACTCATCCCATCATCTAAAGCCATTGAGAAAGATCTATACGTGATAATTTGTATTATGTTTTTGAACCACAATCGTTGATAACCAGTTAGGACCAAACCCAAAATAAAGTATCTCAATACGTTACAACATGAATGGGATCAAGAAAAATCATGATCTAAGATCAAACATTATAGCACATCAACCAAAGCATGCTAATTCCAGATCACCAAATCCAAATAGAACTTCAGTAAGAAATGTTGACATTAATGATAACAACAATAATCAAAATAACATTCCAACAATCCCCCTTTTTCATTGATGACAATATTCATCAATGATAAAATAAATAATGAAATATTAGCATTTTAGTCTTCTTTCCTTCTCCCCCTTTGACAATAATGACAAAGGAAAAAATCCTCTTGAAAAATTTACTACACTCCCCCTAAGAGGAAGTCACCAAGAACTGGTCTAGAAAATAATAGGCATATAATACCCTAGACCAATGCACACCCCGATGCACACTAGTTATGAATGGGAAGGGGAAGAATACCAACTTTTGCCTGAGATATTAAAAAATTTCCTTGCACAATGGTTTTTTGAAAATATCTGTAGTTTTCTCTTTTGTAGGTACATAGTCAAGTCTTACTTCACTTTCCAAATCTTTCTCCCTCAAGAAGTGATATCTAATGGATATATGTTTCGTTATAGAATGTTGTACTATATTCTCAAAAATATTTATGGAACTGGTATTATCACACATAATTGAGATAAGATCATCAAATGTTACAATTATATCCTTCAATGTTTGTTTCATCCAAGTTACCTAAGTGCAACAAGAAGATGCTGCAATATATTCAGCTTTAGTAGTAGATAATGACACTGAATCATGTTTCTTACTGGACCATGCAACCAAATGGGAGCTAGGAAAATAATCTCCACTAATTGTACTTATCTGATCACCATCACAATGTACCCAATCCACATTAGTATATGTTTTCAAGGTGAAATTTGAATCCTTAGGGTACCATAATTCAAATTCTTTTGTCCCTTTCAAATATCTGAAAATCCTCTTTACTGCAGCATGTGATTCCTTCAATTCTTGTTGAAATTTGGCTGCTAGAAAAATAACATACATAATATCTCTTCTAGTAGCATTCAAATATAGTAAACCTCTAATCATTGATTTTTACTTACTTTCATCAGCTCTGGGTGAATCATCTTCTTTAGTTAACTTGGATTTGATAACAATAGTTGTACAAACCGGTTTAGAATTTTCCAACCCAAAGTTCTTCAAGAATTCTATGATATACTTGGACTAAGAAATGAAAGTATCTTTGTTGTTTAGATTTACTTGTAATCCAAGAAAGAAAATTAATTCACAAATCATAGACATTTAAAATTCTTGTTATATTTCCTCTGCAAATCTTCTACACATATCATCATTGCCTCCAAAGATTGTGTCATCAACATACACTATAAAAATCAACATCTAATCTGAATAAACTCTGTAGTATAATTTTTTGTCAGCAGATCCCTTCTGAATTTTTTTTTTCCAAATAGAGACTTGTTCAATCTTCCATACAAGTCCCTAGGTGCCTACTTCATTCTGTACAATATGTTCTTCAACTTGCAAACTACATCCAGATCACTCTCTAACTTAAATCCTTCTGATTGTTCAATGTACACCTCTTCCTTCATTTTTCCATTAAAGAATGCTAACTTTACATCCATCTAATAAAATTTAAAATATTTGAAAGATGAAAACACTAAGAATATTATGATTGCTTCCATCTGGGAAAGGGGGGCATATATTTCTTCAAAATCAATACCTTTGATTTGAGTGTAACCCTTGCAAACTAGTATTTCCTTCATCCTTATTACTTTTCCATTTTCATCCAACTTATTTTTGAACACCCACTTTGTTCCAATCACATTTTTTTCTGTCAGTATAGGAACAAGTTCCCAAGTCTGATTCTTTTGAATCTTATCAATCTCTTCTTCCATTTATTTTACCCAACTTTGATCATTATATGCTTCTTCTTTTACCCAGCTTTGATCTGATAGTAAACACAATAAAACTTGTTGAATTTCCTTACTTTTTGTGATAATTCCTTTATCCTTTTCTCCAATAATCTAATTTTTTGAATGATTTCTCTATACATACCTTGGAATCTTACTTGTAGATGTTGGATCCTATTTTGTATCTTCGTCTTCTATCTTATCTTCCTTTCCTTTGTACTCTGAGTCAGATTCACATTCAATATGATTGTGAAGAGTTCTTTGGATATCTTCATCAACTTTCACATTAGCACTTTCTACTATCTTCTACAGTCTCTTGTTGTAACACTGGTTCTCTTTTCTCTTTGTAGAATACCCCATAAATATGCCTTCATCAACTCTACTATCAAATTTTATGAGATTGTCTTCATCTCTCTGAATCTAGCATTTACTTCCAAATTTTTTGAAATACTTTACTGCTGCAGATCTTCCATGCCAAAGTTGATACAAGTAAGTACAAATCAATGATTGGAGGTTAACTATATTTGACTACTACTAGACCAATTATTATGTATGTTGTTTGTCTAGCAGCCAGATTTCAACACGAACCAAAGGAATCACATGTTGTTGTAGTAAAGAAGGTTTTTCAGATATTTGAAAGGGACAAAAGAATTTGGATTACAATATCCTAAGGATTTAAATTTAACTTTGATAGCCTATACTGATGCAGATTGGGAGGATTGTGTTGATAAATAAAGAAGTACAAGTGGTGGAGCTTATTTTCTTGGCTCCTAGTTGGTTGCATCATCAAGTAAGAAACAAGATTCAATGTCATTATCTATTGTTGAAGAAAAATATATTGCAGCATCTTCTTGTTCCACTCTGGTACTTTGGATGAAACAAACATTGAAGGATATTTTGGAATTAATGGGAAGTTTGTACTGAGAGGGGAGGGGTGAATCAGTACCTCTAAAACTTTTGTATCCTTTAATCAATTAACCTTTGTGTAATAAATTGTATATCATTCAATCTGATCTATACTATCTTGATGCGAGTTATATAAATTCATAATATTAACATACATGTGATCATTCATAGAAACATTCATGAAAGTAATTGACACATAACATAAGATATGATATCACAGAAAACTCCTGTTAGGAAGTAAAAACTATGGTGGGGATGGCACCCACAAAATCTTCACTATCTGCAGATTGGAAGGGGCCGGTTAAGGCTTACAATTTTATCACTTCTGATGATTTAACTAGTTAAGAGTATCGGTGGAGACCTATTAAAGTCTACTCTGTTAGGAGCTTTAGCAACACTGTTGAGTGTGCACTTAGTTAAGAGATTTGTATTTGGACTGTTAAATCCACCTTCCTTGAAAGGATTTTACACTTTGCTCCACTTGTTAGAATGATAGCAAATTACAAATTGACCTAGTAAATGCAATCTCCTATTGCTGATATAGATCCAATTTAGTTTACATGAAAAATATTATCACCTGATGTGTTTGATTAATACCTCTAATTCTTGGTAGCCTATGTTCTTGGTTCTTGCTAACCAAATTCACCTTTTTCTGTTCTGGTTCTTGAAACTTTCAATCTGATCCATAGATGTGCTTGTTGGCTTCATTCATCTTCTCCTCTATATTCACATCTTTAATGAATGATTGCATCATCTATTTATAAGATGGATTGACATCATCAAGTTTCAATAAAAACAATGTTAACTTTAAGATCAGGTTTACAGCTTGTACCTAGATCTCCTATTCTATGTGTTTTAAATCAGTTAGACTGATTAAAGCACTTACATTCATATTTCTTGTCCCTAAAGAAATGGGACTGTCCTTTAGTTTTGTTCTGTCGGTTTCACTTTAATTGTCTCATTGGTTTTCACTTTATCTTGCGCGTCGGGTTCCTTGGTCGGGTTCCTCTTTATCTTTCTACTTTGTAAGTTTTGTGTACACACAAATTTGTGTCATCGATTCACTTTGTACTTAGCCATTTTGGTGATCTTCTCTATATCTGATTTTTGGTTTACTCTTTGATCTATCTTTGGGTGTATGCTTACCGAAAGTGTTATTTTCATACTAATGGAAAATTAATGTTATCAATCTCCCCCTTTGACATTAGTATCAAAAAATGATATTGCAAAATACTAATAAAATGTTAAGTATATACAACATATATAATCCTTAGTCATTTAATGACTCCCCTATGTATATGTCGGTATATCTATACATATGATATCCTTCCTTATACATATCATTTTCATCTGGATATATATCAATTTCCCATATGAATAAACATATACATATTTTCAATTTGTTTTCCATTTGCCCATATGAATGAATAAATGAATACATATCATTTTCCCCCTTTTTTGATATTAAGGGCAAAGGTCTATACCTTAGAGCTTATAAAAAATGTGGGAGTGCAAATACTTCATGTCTTATATCATTTTCTCCCATTATTATTTTAGGTTCTCCAGAGCCATGTGCTTGAGTGTGATCTTGGAGTGCATGTCATAGATGATGTCTGCTACAGACATCTCGGGAGTTGCTATCAGTTGTTGTGATGAACTAATGTGTTGTTTGAGCAGTGTAAGGTTCGGTAGAAGTTGATCTTGGAGCATGGTGACTTCTTCCCTAAAGTGTGTCTCTACTTCCCACAGTTCCTTCCTTAGCTATTTTATCTCTATGATCTTCTCATAATGCAACTTAACTGCATTGTCTCGCTACTAGCACTGTTAGCTAGATCTATATCTAACTTTTCTATATTGTCGCTATTCTCTTTAGTGAACTTTTCTATTGTGCTCAGTTGTTGAATTAAGGTTATAGCTTCAGTTATAATTGGATCTAATTCAGTAATGAATTTTGATAGCTTTACCTTAGTTACCGCCACTTCTTGGCTGATGTTTTCAATGAGCTTCTGTTGGTACCTCTGGTCTTCTCTCTCTTTAATTTCCTTTTCTACATCAATATTCTGAGTTTTTATTGCTTCGGTGAGAGTGTCTAATTGATCAATAATTGGCTTGGTTTGATCAATATCAACATCAGGTAGAATCTGGTGCAAGATGTCCCTAGTTGTTTTTATTACCATGGAGTCTATGTGTTTTTTCTTCAACTTCTCCTGTAATGCCTTCCTTTGGCATATTTCACTGTATTCTTGTAATGCTTCAAAATCAAGTGTAGTTGGGTCACATTTTGGTATTTCAATAAGTTCATCCAAGGTGACTTCCAACTTATTCTTCTTTGATTTCTTCTTATTTTGTGAATCACTTGAGTGTACCACCATTGCCAATTTCTTAGCTTTCTCAGTTGTGCTTGATTAATTGACGTGTTGTGCTTCTTTTTGTTGCAGAGTGTCAGTTTCAACTTGTTGGGTGTCTGTAGACGTATCCACATTCACCTTCACATTTTCAGTAGCACCTTTGTTGGTTTCCTCAGGAGTGACATCTTTAGGTTTATCTCCTTCATTGGTTTCCTTAGCTTCATCATTTTTTGTTTCTACATTCTTATCTTTTGTGTCTACATCCTTTTGTGTATCTCCTCCTATAACCTTACCAATATTGATTACTATTTAAGTGTCTCCGATGTCCTTCTGGTCATTGGTGTTGTCTTTCTTCTCCTCTTCCCCTGCATCCTCGAGAGTATCTTTTTTTGGTGACTTGTCCCCCTCTTGCATAATATTGATACCCTGTATCAATATTGGCATATTGCTTGGAATGTTCACCTGTGTAGTATCAACTATTTTTTCCTACTCATTGGTTGTGTCCTTTGTTACATTGACATCTTCATCTTTATTTATCCCTTCTACTAGATCATCGATAATGTCAATGATATTTTTATCCACAATGTTGTCATATGTAGTGTCTGGCCATGATTCATCTGCAACATCTACATTTTTGTTGTCGGTTGTGTCATCTTCTTCCTTATCTAACTCAACAAATGTATTATCTTCTACATCTTTTATTAAGATCTATTCTTGAGTTGCCTTATCAACATATTTTTGTTGTAGATCTTTGTTGGGGCTATCTTCCTCAGTAGGTCTATTCAGAATCTTACACCATTTCTTGTGGCTCTCTTTTTCCAACTCTATTAGCCTTCCTTCAAGAAATTTGTAGGCTCTCAACTTGGGTGAGAACTCCTTTGTGTGTTTCTCCATCATTTCATCTATTTCTACCTTCTTAGATTCATGAGGCATGAGAGTAACAAGTACTCTTTCTCTTATTTCCTTCTCATTCTTCAAAGAAAATGTCCATCTAGATTATAGTTTGTCTAATATTTCTCTCGGTACATTATTGCCTTCAAACTGAATCGGTACATATTTAAACTTGTACATTTTTTCTATGATGGCATCCTTTATTTTATTCTGATCTTCTAGATATAATTTCAACCATCTTCTAATCTTTGAATTTGTAATATATCCTGAATTTGCAATAGATTTACAAATGTCATCAATAGATTTTGGAGCTTTTACCTTGACAATTTCTGCCTCTATAGCTTCATCCTTCTCAGTGTCTTCAATATCCTCTTGGGCTCTAATGAGCTTCCTTCATCTTTTGTTTTTCCCACTCTGTGGTGTGGTAGCTTTCCTCTCGTATGTCCTGACCTTTCATTTCTTAAAAGGTGAAGGAGTTGAATCCTTATATGTTTGGCTTCTTGTTCTAGAAGCAGATGTTGTCCTTGGATTCTTAGTTGGTGGAGGAGGTGGTGAATCTGACTCTGTTTCCTTAGATTCATCCTTTTCTTTAGCTTCACCGATAGGTAGTTTTCCTTCAGTTTCTTACTCCTTTTTAGTTTCCTCTTCCTGCTCAGTTTCTTCCTTAGTTGTCGACAGTATCTTCTTGAGGTTCTTTACCATTTTTTCCTTCTTTCTAACAATTTTCTTAATTATTAGGCCATATTTTATTCTTGTCTTGGCCTCCTCATATGTTCCAAACTTGGGTTGTTTCTTATCTAGTGATTCATTAATCAATGCATCAATTGCCTTAGATGCAAGATCAATGTTTATCTCATACACCAATGGTTGTAACCATGCTATCCTCGATATAGAAGGCCTTATATATGTATTATCTATATCAACCATGAAGCATATTTCATCTTTATACTTCTCAATGAGTTGCTCGGGGATCCTTACCCTCTTTTGTATTTGGTCTTTAAATACATTAAAGTATTCATCCATGATTGTCTCAAAAATTTCTCCCATTGAGGCTATATGTTCACTGATCTCCATGGTGACCAGTTTGGTGCTGTTCCATTTCACATCTCCTACCAATGGGAATGTTTCTTGAAAGTAGAATAAAATACACATTATGAGTGAGCCAAACTTACATGTGTTTGACTTCACATTTTTGATAGTCTTTTAATTATCTTTCAACTGATTTCGTAGAAGTTCTGATAAGTCCAACTGTGTTCCTTTCTTCACAATCTTATACATTGTGTCCACTACAATGGATGTAATGTTATTCAATCTTCTAGCTTGGAATAATTTGTAGCCTAGAATGCATGCATCAAATTTCATATCATCATTGGTTATGGTGGAAAATTTCAAACCTCTGCCATCCCATTTGGCACCTGTCATCTTCTCGGTCTCGACCTTAGGTGGATGCTTCAGTGCTTTTACTTTCTCAGTTACAGGGTAACCAGTGACCACATGGATAACATCTTGAGTTATCATCTTCGGTTCATCCAACCAAAGCTTATGATTGTGCATTTGGCTTAGTACTTACCGAATCCACTTAGTTTTGAAGACCTTTGGGAACATTAGGGAATTGGTGAGCCCTTTTACTTCTATATGCTTGTGTTCATCTTTTAGTATTCAATCTTTGTTGCATAGCTTCTTATGAGCTTCTTCAACCTTGGAATCACCTATCTCAGCAATCTTACAGTGTATAAAAGATCAAACATCTTCCATGAGAAAAACCATAGCTGGTATTCTTGAGAATGATCCAGCGTCGTCAGGATGTGAGGAAACCTCAGGATGAATCTTGGAGTTTGGTTCCTCACATGCCAAATTCTTGATGAGCTTGAACTCATCTTTCTTTATTTTCTTTGATTTAATAGTTCTTGATGTCAAGGCCGTTTTTAGATTTAGGGCTTTCTATGAAATGTGTGAAATTGAGTTGTTGGTTCTGTAGAACTTACTATTTATGCTTGCAATCTATGTGGAATTCTCTATGTCGATTTGTGGTTTCTCTGTGATCCTTTTTCTCTGTGCTTGAAAATCGCTCTTCGTCACTTTTCTCTGGTCATGGTGAATAATGAGACCAACCAATTTCCCTTTTTATAGCCATTTTGACCTAAATGTGTGTCATTAATGCTTACCAACTCCTTGGTGTGTGAAGACAAAGTTCATCAGTTAAGACTTTTAACTTTCCTTTGGTGACAACATGATGTTTCAGTTGGTCATTCTACCTCTTGCCTTTACCGATGGGTTTCAGTATTGCAAACCACTTGTTCACTTTTCTCGGTTACCGATGAGGCTCAGTTTTGTACTAGTAACTTTTCTTCTAATTGATGCTTCTCAGTAAGTGTAGGCAATCTCATCTTTGGGTGTGTATTGATGGATTTCGGTATATATTCCCGAAAGCATAGTTATCACAGATTTTGACAAGTAATACCATGATGCATCTTTCTTATGCTAATTTGGCATTTAATCAATATATTATGGAACTAATGTAAAATAATAACTTGGGTAATGCAGTTCCATACTTAATTTTACTGGTTAGGTAGGGGTGGTGATGTCACTAGATCCATTGGATGGGGTTTCACTATTTGCATTGCTTGGTCCAGCTTCATCATTATTTGAAGCTTTTCTCCACATTTTGTCTCTTTCCCTCCAGATGTCTTCAATGGTGTTTCCATTGGGATATGTGTTGGTCTCTGTCATTTAGTCTTTGCAGTATTTCTTGAGATGACCAACTTTTTGACAATGTAAGCATGCCATTCTGGGGTTAGTCCAGCCTCTAAACTTTCTAGTCCACTATCTCATACAGTTTGCAGAAATGTGACCATATCTTCCACATGTACAATTTTTCCAAGTGTTGTAATCCCATACATACTGGTTACCAACTCTCTTGGGTTGATAGGGAGTTTCTTGACCTTTAGGCTTCCATGCTTGCCTTTTCTTTTTCCAGCATTCAAGTGTTGTGTGCCCATTCATTTTGCAAGTAGGATAGTATTTTTCCATGTAGGTTTCCTTCTTTGGTTGTTTCATCTTAGACTTACATTCATATTCTTTATGTCCTTTCTTGTTACATTTATAACAAAATCCTATGAATGAAGGTGTAGGTTTAGGAACACCTTTCATTTTTCCTCTGTATACATTTGATGTTGATGCAAAGGCTAGTGGTCTGCAACAATCTTATCTTCCACTAGACTCCACATCTTGATGTCCTCACTCTTTGAACCCTTCCTCTCATGCATCAATGCATTTTTGATCATACGATGTGATTGTCCCAACCCACTTACTTGGATCACTCTCTATTGATCTACCACTAATATTATCACAAAGAGGAATCTCTACACATCCCCCTACAACCCCTCATATCTTCTCCAAACAAAATTACTATGCATCCCACACTTGAATGCAAAAACTCAATCTTGCTGTCCACTATGACAATCGACTTC
>MU223767.1:1160494-1180889 GCA_018584345.1 Thuja plicata
TTGGTTAGTTTCCCACTTAATACTAACTTGGTTGTCTACTTGACAATCTAGTTGTCAAGTTAGACAACTTTTTCCCTTTCTACCCATTCAATATTGGACATTTACATTGACTTGGTCTTATTAAAGAACCTTAAAACATGATTTCAATGATCAATAATCAAACCCCACATACTACCCTACTAACCCTTACAAATTTGCCTCAAGGGCACATATGCCTTATATGAAAAAATTGAACACTTATCACAACTTAATGGCTCTAATGGCCATGAAATACATAAATGACCTTTTAAGGTCTTATTACAATGAGAAAGACCTTTTACTTGGTCTTATTGGTTTTAAACCTCCCTTAGGGTCCATTTGTGACCCAGGTGCTCCTCCATGGTTCAGGCTCTGACCTTGGTGCTCTTGCACCAGATGTATGGCCTTGCTTTCCACAGTGATTGCATGTAAGATTTCTTAGTCTTGAATTTGTATAGACATTATTTGGATCAGTTTGATTTGATGATTCTCCATTCTCGGCAAAACCTAGACCGGTATTGTTGTTGACTCTTCATTGTCCTTCAATAAAATCATCCATTCTTTTATTGATTTCTTTAGCTTTCTTGATAATTTCATTGTGGTGCTGCTAAATTTTTATTTCATGTTTCAACTTTTCATTCTCATCTCTTAGTTCACCAATAGCTTCTATTCTTTCAATGAGTTCAACATTTATTCTATTTTCCTCTTGACTCATAAGAATAATTTGATTTGTTATTTCATGATGATGCTCTGTAAGTCTTTGTATTTCAAACTCTTTTTCTTGTAGCTTTTCTGTAATCTTTCTTCTATCATCAATAACTAGTGTTCTTTCTTGCTCAGCTTGTCTAGCATTGTTCATTACATCAATCATTCTTACCATCTATGTCTCTTGACCAATTTGCAGAGATTTAACTTGTCCAGCCAGATGTAGATTGATTTTAGTTAGGATTGTGATGCTTTCTTCTGATGTATTTGATGCTTTGCTTGTAGTTGTTCCTGAAGGCTCAAAGAAATCTGGTATCTCTTCCTCATGATAATCTGTCTCATTACAACAAGATGCCATAATATTTCTTTCATCTAACAACTGTCTCATGTTGATTTTAGCTTCTTTATACTATTCATAAAACATCTGAATTTTCAGATTTTTATTCTCAATAGTCTTATCAAGTCTATACTTGTCCATTGTATGATATTTTCTCTTAATTTAAGCTTTCTGAGAAAAGACTTAGGTCTGATACCAATTTTTGGAATTAATGGGAAGTGTGTACTAAGAGGGGAGGGGTGAATCAGTACCTCTAAAACTTTTTTATCCTTTAATCAGTTAACCTTTTGTGTAATCAGTTGTATATCTATTCAATCTGATCTATACTATCTTGATGTGATTTATATCAATTCATAAGATTAACATACATGTGATCATTCATAGAAACATTCATGAAAGTAATTGACACATAAAAAAAGATATGATATCGCATAAAACTATTGTTAGGAAGTAAAAATTGCAGTGGGGATGGCACCCACAAAATATTCACTATCTGCATATTAGAAGGGGCTGGTTAAGGCTTGCAATTTGATCACTTCTGATGATCTACCTGGTTAAGAGTATTGATGTAGACCTGTTAAATTCTACTCTATTAGGAGCTTTAGAAACACTGTTGAGTGTGCACTCGGTTAAGAGATTTGTAATTGGACTGTTAAATCCACCTTCCTTGAAAGGATTTTTACACTTTTCTCCACTTGTTAGAATGATAGAAAATTAAAAATTGACCTAGTAAATGCAATCTCCTATTGTTGATATAGATCCAATTTATTTTACATGAAAAATATTATCACCTAATGTGATTGAGTAATACCTCTAATTCTCGGTAGCCTCTGTTCTTGGTTCTTGCTAACCAAATTCACCTTTTGTTGTTCTGGTTCTGGAAACTTTCAATCTAATACATAGATGTTCTCGTTGGCTTCATTCATCTTATCCTCTATATTCAAATCCTCTTTTATGAATGATTTCATCATCTATTTATAAGATGGATTGACATCATCAAGTTTCAAGAAAAACAATGTTAACTCTAAGATCAAGTTTACAACTTGTACCTAGATCTCCTAGTATATGTGTTTTAAATCATTTAGAATGATTAAAGAAATTACATTCATGTTTCTTGTCCCTAAAGAAATGAATTTAAAATAAATAAAAATCTTATCAATCTAATAATATTTGCTTTATTTGACGTGGAAGTCAGATCCACTTTTTGTGGGCTGCAACTGACTCTCAGTTCCTGACAATCAGTTATGCTCGACTGCCCTTCGGTTTTGTTCTATTGGTTGCACTTTAACTGTCTTGTCGGTTTGCACTTTATCTTGCACGTGGGTTCCTCTTTATCTTTCTACATTTTTAATTTTGGTGTACACACAAAGTTGTGTTGTCGGTTCACTTTGTACTTAGCCATTTTGGTGATCTTCTTTATATCTAATTTTCGGTTTGCTCTTTGTTCTATCTTTCAGTGTATGCTTACTGAAAGTGTTGTTTGCATACTAATGGAAAATTAATGTCATCAGGATATTGGAGTAAAAATTTATGAACCTATCTCAATTATGTGTGATAATACCATTGCCATAAACATTTCTAAGAATCTGGTATAGCATTCCATAAATAAGAATATATCCATTAGATATCACTTCTTAAGCGAGAAGGTTTTGGACAATGAAGAAAGACTTGAATATGTACCTTCAAAAGAGAATATTATAGATATTTTCACAAAACCATTGTGCAAGGATACTTTTGAATATCCCAGGGAGAAGTTGTGGGTTCTTCTCCTTCCTAGTCAGAACTAATATGTCCTAGGGAATGCTTTGGTCTAGGGTATTATATGCCTATTCTTTTCTGGATCAATGCTTGGTGGCTTCATCTTAGGGGGAGAGAAGTAAGTTTTTGAGGGGGGATTTTGTCCTTTGTCATTTTTTTTCAATGTGGGAGAAGAAAAGAAGACTTAAAATGTTGATATTTATTTATTTATTTTTTCATTGATGAATTTTGTCATCAATGACAAAGGGGATATTGTTGGATTGTGATTTTATTTATTTCTATTGTCATTAATGGTTGTCATTCATGTCAAAATATTATATTGTAATTCCATTTGGCTTTGGTGATTTGGAATTAGTATGCTCTACATGATGTTCTATAACATTTGACCTTTGGTCATATTTGTTTTTCTCATACTCATGTTGTAATGTATTGAGATACCTTCCTTTGGGTTTGGTCATATTTGGTTATAAATCTGTGTAGCTCGGAAACATAATATGCATTATAGTGTGTGGATCTTATTCTTCAGTTTCAGATGATGTGATGAGTGGATAGCATGTTACATTGGGTGAGGAGATTTTTGTGTGGTCTAATTTTCATTCCTTCCACCACAAGAATTCCTTTGTGTGAGCTATTTCAAATTATATGTAGATGACTTGTAAACTAATAATCAATATTGTGCTTGGTCGACATGGATGAATGGAACACTATATATGGAGGATGATTTATGTTCAATAAATATTTATGTGTGTGGGAAATGTGAACTTGAAAAATAGATATTCATACATCTTTGTGCAATTCTATGCAACTGGTGATAGCATATTATTCTTCAGTGTTGTTGTTGGTATGAAATATTTTAGTGGTGAAATTATTTCTCATTATTTATTATTTTGGGAGTTAGTTGAGTTTCAATTGTGATAGTTTTTTTTATTTATTTAGGTAAGTTAGTCTACCCAAAAATGACCCAACCGGTAGTGAGCCTTACCTAGAGTGACCATACCGATAATGAGCCTTTGTAGAAATCACCTTAACCGGTGTTCTTATTCATGGGAATTAGTTTCTCCATGGATTTTCCCTTGTTGGGTTTTCAACCTAAATTTGGTGTTCATTGTGTCCAATGTTCCATTTTTATTTCAATTTTATATATGTTATATTTATCTAATTGAATTAAGTTTTCTCCAAATTGATTAAGTTAATCAAAAAAATTTTATGATAACTAATTCACACACCCCCTCTCAGTTATATGGGGTTGTTCTAAAAAAACCATCGTATCTTCAAAGTAATTTGGAGCTAGAAGATTCCCTTCTAGGATAGCCCTATGGTTTTCTCCAGATCCATTTCTTTTTAAAACCATAGTGTATTCAATATCTATTTAGTCCATATTTTAGTTTGAGATCATATTACCAATAGATCCTTCTATATCTTCTCTATGTTTTTCAACTAAATAAAGATCTCCTTTTGCATATTATTTTGCCTATTTCAATCATATAGAGAAAGGTAAATGGTTTAAACTAGCCACCTTTTATGATAATCCTTTAGGAGGAAGGTGCATATTGGGGCTAGGATTCCCAACAAATTTATTCAATTATAACATTCCCACCAATATAGATGACACTCCTTCCCCAGATAAAACTATCTCTAAGGGAACTCAAGAAAAGGGAAAAGGGATATTAATAGGATCAAAAGTGGAAACAAACACAAAAAAAGCAAGGAATCTTCCAACCTTGGAGACTCCAAAACTCATATCTATAATAAAATTAAGGAGTTAGTAGTTTTTGATAGGAAGGTTAGCCAACATCCGCATAAGGAAAGAATTGAAATGATTGTAAAGGAATTGTTTGATCTATTGAAGGAAGTACAATCACTCAGAGACAATAAATAAATAATTAAAATATGTGGCTAGTGTCATAAATTCCCCCATGTGAGAAGGCCCCCTCACAAGTGTATGTAAAAAATTAGCAAATCTTTAGGTGAAGGAAAATTTAGACAAGGGAAAGATGAAGATAGAAACCTCTCTAACAGAAGGAGAGGCTAAGGGAAAACTTGAAGTAGTGAATAGAGCCTCTAAAAATAAGATTTATGATAGATAAGGACTTCTAAAAAATAGAGTCAATTTGTGAGGTTCTAGTGATCACTAGGGAGGATTCTAAGAATCTTGAGGCAGAGGTAGCCCAACCATCGGAAATTGTGGAAAAGAAACAAGCTTTTCTTCAATAGGTATTAGAATAAGGGGAGACGGAAAATTAGGCAAATGCCATTTTCTTTGGCTAAACAAGGCCTAAATATATGGGCCAAGAGAAGTTGGCATTCAACCAATTCTATCCAATAAGGCGAAGCCAAATTTTGAAAATAATTTGATTAAGAAAGTAAGAAGGAAGTCCTTAAATAAACAAAGAAACAAGGATGGGGAAGAAAAGGGACAATATTAAATCAAATATCCAATAGAATTAGGGAAAGTAATCCCCCTTAAAAGGATCCATGATTCTCCTCTTGTGGAATTTTAGGGGCCTAAAAAACCCTAACAAAAGGTACTTAGTCAACCAAATGGTTGGTTTCATCAAGGTTGAAGTAATTTTGTTACAAGAAAAAAACTCAACTCGAGAGAGATGGAAGCATTTACCAAAAGTATAAAGATTTTAAAAGTGGAAGTAGTGGAATTAGACGAGGCCTTAGGGGGATTGATAAGTATTTAGGATCTAACCATGGTTAATTTTGAGATACTGGGGGGTGGCAGTCATTGAATTGGTGGAAAGATTGGAAACATAATTTTAAACCTAAATTTCCTTGTGATTAATGTATATGGACCTATACCCAAATTTAACAAGAAGAGGTTTTGGTAATAACTAGATATTTTCTTGAATACAAACCCCCATCCACAAATAATTATAGGAGGATATTTAAATGCTATCATCCAGGATAGGATAAGTGAGGGGGATAATATAGACTAGGTCAATATAAAATAGATTTTTATGAATGGGTAATAAAAAATAACCTACTTTGAGATTGATCTTGGAGAAAATATCCTTATGTGGAACAACAAACGCCTAGATTTTAGCAACATTGTTGAGAAGTTATATTTTTTTTTGGGGAGGGGGGACCTTACAACCTTCCCTTTCAAATTGGAAGAAAAAATCCTCCCTTTCTCAAGATTAGATCACTATCTTATTAAACTCACCATAATGAGGGATGAGAAACCCACAAGGTCTCCATTTAAATTTTAAAATGTGGCTGAAGGATGCAAACTTCTTAAGACTTATATAAGCTTGGTGCAAAGAAGAGAAATTAGAGGGATCAAATTTGTTTTGCTTCATGTCAAAACTAAAGCCTTTTAAGAAAAGAATGCTTTAGAGGAACAAGAAACATTTTAAGATATTTTTCAAACCAAAGATAGAATTGAAGAAGAGTTGATTAAACTTATTAAAGAAGTTATTAAAAATAGTATAACTTAGCAAATGAGGTTGCAGCAGAGGATGAGGCTAAAGGAAAAGGGGATGAGGTGAAGAAGAAGCATATGAGGTAGAGGAGGATGAGGCTACATCAGAGGATGAGGAAGAGGATGAAGATCATGTCAAAGGTGAGGAATACGAGGAGTAGAATGATGATAGCGTACAAAATTCAGAGGAGCACGATGGTGCAGAAAGTAGTATTTCTACAGGGAGCTCTAAAAATGACTCCACCTCATCCTTAGACTAGATCACTGAGCTAAGTGCACTCGGAGCTTGTTATGTTAATTTTGATCAGTTTCTCTAGTATTTTTTGCCTTTGATTGTATTAAACTTAAAATGTGTGGTTTTAGTAGGTGGGAGCATCAGTTGCTCATTTTGGTTTTAGATGAAAAGATTTGGTAGTTTTTGGATACTTTACACATACTTGTATTCTTTTATTATATTAATTAATATATCTTTTTGGGATTAATGTGAAGTAGTGCTGAGAGGGGAGGGGTGAATAAGTACCTCTAAAACTTTTAACTCTTTTCACCTTTCATCATTATTAATCTTTCTTTACTGTATTACCGACCATTTATGATGTTCTTTCTTATGCATGTAGCATTATTTCATAAACTTAATTGTATGCAACATTAATAGAAACATTCATGAAAATAATAAACACATAACACAAGATATCATATCGTAGAAAACTCCTATTAGGAAGTAAAAACTGCGTTGGGGATGGCACCCACAAAACTTCACTATCTGCAGAATGGGAGGGAGCCAGTAAAGGCTTACAATTGATCACTTCTAATGATCTACCCTGTTAAGAGTATTAAAGTGGAGACCCGTTAAGATCTACTCTGTTAAGAGCTTTTAGCAACACTAATGAAGTGTGCACTCAGTTAAGAGATTTACAATAGGACTGTTAAGTCCATCTTCCTTGAAAGGATTTCTTAAGTGTACTACACTTGTTAGAATGAGTACAATATTTTTGACTTGATTGTATGAAATCTATAATTGCTGATCACAGATCCATTAAAGCTCTCATAATATGAATATCACCTATGGTGATTGATTAATACCTTTTCATGCTCGTCGATAGCCTGTGTTCTTGTTCTTGAAACTGAATTGATCCTTTTCTGTCCTTCTGCATGAATTCTCTTGTTTGATCCTTAGATGCTCTTAGTGACTACAATAATCATTGAACAACAACATGTTCTCAATAGATTGAGCATCTATTTATATAAGTATTTGACCTATTCTAGAATCACGCATTACAATGTTAACCCTTGATCCAAGGTATACAACTTGACCTTGATCCTTTAGTTTGTATATTTTAAAACAGTTAAACTGATTTAAAAAATAATAATTACATTGATTTCTCCACACATAATGGATTTAAAACAAATCAAGAAGCTAAATATAAAACTTTAGTGATTTATCTGACGTGGAAAGTCAGATCCACTTTTTGCGGGATGTAACTGACTGTCGGTTCTTGATCGTCAGGTTGAATTGAAATTCTATCGGTGTTCCTTCATTGAACTGATCATCAGGTTCCCTTTATCTATCAGTTTCCTCTCTTTTTTGTTTTTTCGGGTTACACTAATGGTTACTCATCGGGTTCCTTTGTCCTTTTTGTCATTTGGGATGCTTTGTACTTGGCAATATTGGCTAACCTTGGTGTCGGGTAGTGTTGTGCCCTGTCTTTCAGTGTAGTGTAAACCGATGGTGTAGATCATGTTTTTCTTTACATATACTAATGGAAAAATATAATGTCTTCAATCTCCCCTTTGACATTAGTATCAAAAACTGATATGTGCATAATACTAAAGTTAAATCTATCAGATTTCCACAATCCATTGAATTTAGAGCTGAATTTTTTCTTTTGATTGTGTGTGTTTTTTAGCATCAACATTTTGGATCACACTCCGTGATCCATCATTAGGATGAGCAGAGAGCAATAAGGAAAAATAATAAGATGATGCTAAAAACACACGCACAATCAAAACCAGAAATTCAGCTCTTAATACTAAAGTGTTTAGTATGTACACCATGTATATATCCCTATCATTATATGACTCCCCCTAGATGTATGCATCATTATAGTATAAGTATATGTACATGTATACTTGCCTTTATGCTATACATTCCATGTTCTTTGCTCTTTCAAATGACTGACTGTACAAATCATTTCATCCTTTCATTTCCCCTTTTACTATTGATTGTACATATCATTTCCCCCTTTATTTGATACTCATGACAAAAATGTACAACTTATAAGTTGTCAAAAATGTGTAACTTACAATGTGTCGAGAATATGTGAGTGGGTGTTCTTGATATCTTCGAGAAATTTCTCCCATTTTTCTTTTAGGAGTTCTAGTTCAATGTGCTCTAGCTCTATTCTACATTCATATAATAAATGTTGTCTAGGATAGACATTTTTGGGGTGGAAATTAGTGCTCTTGCCTCTGTCATATGTTTTTGCAGTAGTGAGAGTGTTGGTAAGATTTGAGCTTGAAGCTCATTTACCTCATCTCTATACTTTGTCTCTGTAATCTGAATGTCTTGTCTCAGCTTCTGTGCTTGCTTTAGCTGCTCATTGTGCAATTTGATTGCCTCTTCACTATTTGTGAGACTTTGTGCACTTGTCTGAAGATCAGTATCTATCTGTGCTATCTTGTTAGTATACTCCTTAGCGATTTGATCTAGCATGCATAACTTTTGTATCAAGATAATAGCTTCTGAGATTATTGGATCTATTGTGCTAACCAGTTCAAAAATCTTTACCTTTTGCAATGCTATTTCTTGGCTTATCTTCTCAGCTAATTTGAACTCATACTTCTGTTCAAGTATATCTTCTATGGCCTTCTCAGCATCTATGTTCTGAGATGTGATTGTATCTATAAGAATCACTAATTGATCAAGCATTGGGTCTTTTTTATCAACATCTATGTCAGGTACAATTTCTTGAAGTATTCCTCATGCTACTTCAATTACCTTTGCCTCTTTGATGACTTTTCTCAACTTGTCTTGCATTTCTTTTCTTTCACAAAGTCGTGCATACTTTATCAATTCAGTTGGATCCAATGTCCTAGGATTACAAACTGGAATCTCAATGATTTCATCTAGTGTCACTGGATTATTATGCTTTCTTTTCTTCATCCTTCAGATTTATGTGGATGCAGATGTATGAACTACCATTGCTAGTTCAGTTGTCTTTTCTGATGCACTAAGTGAAGGATTTTTTGAAGATGCTTCTCATGTTTTCTGCTCAGGTTTCACTTGTCAGTTTGGTGAAGACGTCTCTCCATCAACCTTGGGTGTCTCTGCAGATTTTTCTTCTGATTTTTTCTCTTTCTCATCTGTCTTGGATTCTTCATATTTTTCTTTCTTCTTGTCCTCTACTACTTGTGTATCCTCTTCCTTATTCAAATCAGTAGACTTATCTTTCTGATCATCGGTTGCAGCTTGTTCTACAGTTGTATCCTTTGTTGCATCAGTTGTTTCATTTGTCTCTACATCACCCTTGTCCTTAGGTATGCTAGCATCTGCTGCATTATATTTTGCATTACCTTCTAGTAGATTTATGGCATTTATTAGCACTGACATATTATCCCAAGTGCTCACTTGTGTTGCATCTTGATTTGTTTCCTACTCATCGGTTTGATCCTATTGAGTAGTGACATATTCATCTTTTTGAATTTGATCAACAAGGTCCAGTCCTGTGATGTCAATTATTGATGTTTCCGGCCATATTTCATCAACAACATCCATGTCTTTGTTTGTTTGGGTCTCCAATTGTTGTTGCATGATTTGATCCTTAAGAGATATAAATATTACATCATCTTCTTTCTGAGGAACTTTATCTGAATCATACTGAGTGATGTCTTGAATGTCAAGATCATCCATGACTTTGTCTAATTCAATTGTCTCAGCATTATCTACATTGTCCAAATCAATGTGCTAAGGACTTGCCTTGTCTTTCTCCTCCTCTCTATGAGGTGTGTTGGTGAGAAGTAATTGATTCTCATGACTTGTTGACTCTGTAGGTAGATCTAAGAGTTGTCTCCATTTGGTATCATTCATACTATCCAGCTCTATAAACTTACCTTCAAGCACTTTGTAAGCTCTTATCTTAGCTACAAATTTTCTTGAGTACTTCTTCATTATTTCCTTGATCTCTTCCATCTTTGATCCGGGAGGCATAAGTGTGACAAGTACCCTCTCCCTTGCTTCTTTTTCAGTATGAAGAGCATATGACCATTGTTGTGAGATTCTATTACCCATCTCTTTAGGTATTTGGCCTATAAACTCTACTGGTACATATTTAAACTTGACCATTTCCCTAATTATGGTATCTTGTATCTTGTTTTGGTCTTCTGGTTCAATTTTATCCCATTGTCTAATCTTTCTATTAGTCATTGCACTGGTAGTAGCAATTGACTCAGCAATTTCATCAATTGTTCTAGTAAAAAAATTGTTCTTACTTACATCAGTCTCATCCTCTTTAGAATCCTCAATGTTAGCTTTAGTCCTAACCATTCTTTTCCTCCTCTTTGTAGGTGTTTGTTTCTCTATTTTCTATACTTTTTTTCTTTGTTGGTTGTTCCCTCTTATAGGTCCTTACTTGACCTTTCTTTAGAGGTGTAGTATCTTTTTCTGTTTGACTCCTTGTCCTTTTTTTCTTTGTAGGAGGTGGAGGTGTATCAGATTCAGTTGTCTCAGAATCTAGTTTTTTCTCATCTTGTCCTTCACCGATGGTACCCTGTTCATCATTTTCCTCTGTTTGTTCTTGTTCCTCCTCATTAACCAATAGATTTTTTTCAAGATTCTTTACCATCTTATTCTTTTTGTTGACAGACTTCTTGATTACTAGGCCTATTTTTATCATTGACTTGGCCTCTTCATAAGTGTCAAACCTTGGTTGTTTTCTGTCAAGTGTTTCATTAATCAATGCATCAATTGCAATGGTTTCTTGATCTATATTGATTTCATAATCAAGAGGGGCTAACCATGTTGTTCTTGGTACAATCAATTTTATGTGGGTGAAATCTATATCCACCATAAAACATATCTCATCCCTATGTTTTTCAATTAGTTTCTCAGGGATCCTCACTCTTTCCATCATCTTTTCCTTGAATTCAAGGAAGTGTACAGTCATAACTGAGTCAAAATTATCTCCTAGTGACTTGATAAGTTCACTAATTTTAAATGTGACTAGTTTTGTTGTATCCCACTTTACATTTCCTATTGAAGGAAAGTATTCTTGAAAGTAGAAAAATATACAAATGATGAGTGAACTAAACTTACATGTGTTAGTCTTTGCAGACCTGATTGTTGTCATGTTCTCATCAAGTTTCTTTAACAGGATCTCACATAGATCCATATGTATTCCCTTTGTCACTATCTTGTAAGTTGTGCTTGTTGTTGTAGATGCAATGTTGTTAAGCCTTCTTTCCTGAAAGATCTTGTAACCAATTACACATGCACCGAACCTCAATTCCTCATTGGTGATGGTGTTAACCTTAAGACCTCTGTTATCCCACATAGCTTTTGTGATCTTTTCAAATTCTGTCCTAGAGGGATGCTTGTGTGCCTTTGGCTTCTCAATTATTGGATAACCAGTTACAGCATGAAGGAAATCCTTAGTGATTTTCTTAGGTTGATCTAACCAAAACTTTTGATCATGCATTCTACTAAGTACCAACCTAATCCAGTCAGTTTTGAAAACCCTTGGGAAATATAGGGCATTAGTTATCCCTTTAACCTCTAAGTGTTTATTCTCTTCCTTTAGGTTCCCTTCTGCATCACACAACTCCTGATAATCTTGGTCTATCTCTAGATCACCTATTTCAAAAATCTTACAGTGAATGTAGGACCTTACATCCTCTATTAGCAAAATCGTAGGTGGAATCTTAGAGAATGCACTAGATTCATCGGGTTGCGATGCAATCTTTGGGCATATCTTGTACTTTGGCTCTACACAGGTGTTGTTCTTTATCAACCTAACTATATTCTTCTTGTCATTCTTGATCTTTAAAGTTCTTGAAGTGGTCGCCATCATTTTTCAAATTTAGGGATTTCTTGAAATAATAATAGAGTTCTTTCGATGCGGTAGGTACTTACTTTGATCCGTGAAACTTGTGAATGATCTATTTGTTGTGCACTGGATCAAGTCAAGGTCACTCTACTATCTGATATTTTATCACTCTGGTTTTTCTCTTCTTTTTCTCTTCAAATCGCATGTGCAAAATGAAGTTTTTCCATTGAGTATTTATAGAATTTTTCCCTAAGTCTATCAAAAATTCTCAATGACTCATCGAGTCATGAAGACGAAGTTCATCAGGAAAACTCTCACACAACATTTTCAGTGTTGACATGATGCTTAGGATAGTTATCAAGATTTCTACTTTAACCGATGGATATCGGTGTTTTTTCATGACAACTTTATAACTTTGCTTCCTTACCGACGGGTGTCGAGTTACATTAGCAACTTAGCCATTTTATGTGTTGACTAAGAATTCTTAGTAAGTGTAGATAGCTCATCCTCAGTAAGCCGACCTTTAGGCTTCCATGCTTGCCTTTTCTTTTTCCACCATTGAAGACTTGTGTGCCTATTCATTTTGCATGTAGGACAGTATTTGTCCATGTAGGTTCCCTTCTTTGGTTGATCCATCTTAGACTTATATTCATATGCTTTATGTCATTTCTTGTTACATTTATAACAGAATCCTATGAATGAAGATGTAGATTTAGGAATACCTTTCTTTTTTCCTCAGCATACATTTGATGTGTGGCCTTCCTTTCCACAGTGATTGCATGTAAGCTTTCTTGGTCTTAGATTTTCATATACATTATTTGGATTGGCTTGATTTGATAATTCTCCATTTTTTGGTAAAGCCTAGACTGTTGTTATTGTTGACTCTTCATTTTCCTTCAAGAAAATCATCCATTCTTTTATTGATTTCTTAAGCCTTTCTGATAATTTCATTATGTTGTTGCTGAACTCTAACCTCATGCTTTAGTTTTTCATTCTCTTCTCTTAGTTCACCGATAGCCTGTACTCTTTCAATGAATTCTATATTCATTTTTTTTGCTTATTGACTCATAAAAATAATCTGATTTTTAATCTCATGGTGTTGCTCAACATGTCTTTGAATTTCTAACTCCTTTTCTTGTAGCTTCTCTATAATCTTCCTCCTATCATCAATAGCTAGTGTCCTTTCTGTTCCAGCTTGTCTAGAAAAACTCATCACATCAATCATTCTTACCATTTGGGTCTCTTGACCAATTTGCAGCATCTTTATTTTCTCTATCAGATGATGATTGATCTCCTTTAGATTTGTGATGTTCTCTTCTAATGTATCTGATGCATTACTTGTATTTGATCCTGAAGATTCAAAGAAATCTAGAATATCTTCTTCTTGATAATATTTTTCATTGCTCCGAGTTTCCATACCTTTTCTCTCATCCAACAGTTCTCTCATATTGATTCTTTCTTCTTTATACTATTCATAGAACATCTGTATTTTAGGATTTTTATTCTCAATATTTTTATCAAGTTTTTACTTCTCCATTGTATGATCTTTTCTCTTAAGCCTTTAAGATTTCCAAGAAGAGACTTATCTCTGATATCAATTGTTGGGATTAATGGGAAGTAGTACTGAGAGGGGAGGGGTGAATCCGCACCTCTAAAACTTTTAACTCTTTTACATTTCATCATTAGTAATCTTTCTTTGTTGTATTACTGACCATTTCTAATGTTCTTTCTTATGCATGTAGCATTAGTTCATAAACTTAAATGTATGCAACGTTCATAGAAACATTCATGAAAATAATAAACACATAACACAAGATATGATATCATAGAAAACTCATGTTAGGAAGTAAAAACTGCGGTGGGGATGGCACCCACAAAACTTCACTATCTGCAGAATGGAAGGGAGCTGGTAAAGGCTTACAATTGATCACTTCTAATGATCTACCCTATTAGGAGTATTAAAGTGGAGACCTATTAAGATCTACTATGTTAAGAGCTTTTAGAAACACTGATGAAGTGTGCACTCAGTTAAGAGATTTACAATAGGAATGTTAAGTCCACCTTCCTTGAAAGGATTTCTTAAGTGTAGTACACTTGTTAGAATGAGTACAATATGTTTGACCTGACTGTATGCAATCTATAATTGCTGATCACAGATCCATTAAAGCTCTCATAATATGAATATCACCTATGGTGATTGATTAATACCTTTTCCTGCTCGTCAGTAGCTTGTGTTCTTGTTCTTGAAACTGAATTGATCCTTTTCTGTCCTTCTGCATGAACTCTCTTGTCTAATTCTTAGATGCTCTCAGTGGATACAATCATCATTGAACAACAACATGTTCTCAATAGATTGAGCATATATTTTTATAAGTATTTGACCTATTCTAGAATCACACATTACAATGTTAACTCTTGATCAAAGGTATACAACTTGACCTTGATCCTTTAGTTTGTATGTTTTAAAATAGTTAACTGATTAAAACAATAATAATTACATTTCTTTCTCTGTGCATAATGGATTTAAAACAAATTAAGAAGCTAAATATAAAACTTCAGTGATTTATCTGACATGGAAAGTCAGATCCACTTTTTGCGGCATGTAACTGACTATCGGTTCTTGATTGTTGGGTTGAACTGAAAGTCTGTCGGTGTTCCTTCATTGAACTAATCATTAGATTCCCTTCATCTATCAGTTTCCTCTCTTTTTTTTTTCATCAGGTTGCACTATTGGTTAGTCGTTGAGTTCATTTTTCCTTTTTTTTCATTGGGTAACACTAAATAGTGTTTGTTGGGATGCTTTGTACTTGGTAGTATCTGGTAACCTTGGCGTTGGGTAGTGTTGTTCCCTATCTATCGGTGTAGTGTAAACCGATGGTGTAGATCATGTTTTTATTTACATATACTAATGGAAAAATATAATGTCTTCTTATCTATCTTAGCCTCGGCCTCTTATGCATCAAAACAAAAATAGTATAACTCAAGACAACAATCTTACAAAAAGGGAACTGATGCTGGATATGAAGATTTTTTATCCAAAGAGGAAACATTCTAAAAGAAGAAATGCAGAGAGAATTCGCTTAGGGCCCGTTTGGTTGCACCCCATAACTGGGTTATGCAGCCCATAACCCGGTTATGGGGTGCAATTCCTTGTTTGGTGACCTCTAAATTGAATGTGAATATGGATTTGCAAATCCCCATTTGTGAAAAAATGTGGATATCCAAATTCTTGCTAAAGAGGTGGAATGACTTTCATCTCCATGGTTTTCATAGAGATTAAAGCCATTTTAACTTTGCCGTCGGGTCCAAGGTTTGCATGATTAAATTTTTTTATATATCTTGTCGGGTCCGGAGCACTGCGTCGATTTAACTGCTCGAATGTGGATTTACAAATCCATCTTCCAGGTCAACCAAACAGTCCCAAAAAATGAAAACTAGGGTTTGCATAACCAGGCTATGGATAACCATGATTTGTTTCATTTTCCAATTCCCCAACCAAACGGGCCCTTAAGGAAGGGGATAGAAACACCAAGTATTTCCATAATAGAACAAATAATAGGAGAGAAATTTAAAAAAAAATCAAAACTTGATCAGAAAGATGGTTCTCAAAATGAGGATCTCAAGAGAATTGTGGATAAGATTGTGAGTTTTTATTAGGAGCTTCTAAACAATTAGGGTAGATCATGACTCTTGTCTCAACATGAGCTTCTGTAACATATCCCCAAAATAATAAGTGATTATTGTAACAAACCTTTGAATGTCAGCTTGAATTTTGCAACAATTGAAGTTTCCCTTAAACAACTTCACCTAGATTAGCCCCCTAGTCTAAATGAATTTCTAGTGGGTTTATTTTAGAAGTGCTGTGGTATTTTTTGTGAATAATTAATATATTCTCTAGAAGCAGCAAGAAATTTTGGTATATTTCTTAGAGAAGTGAATAATAATTTCATTGTACCTATTACAAAAAAAGAGAGCTTAAAAATTAGAAGACTATAGGCTTATCTCCCTCTACAATATGTAATATAAGATCCTAACCAAGGCCTCGAAAAACATACTCAAACCTATGCTTCCTAGCATCATCTGGGAAGACCAAACTGGGTTTGTCCCTGGAAAATTGATTTTGGATGGGGTCATTATAGACCAAGGGGTGATTCATTTTTAGAATACTCATGATGTTGGTATGTTGATTAAATTGGATATTTAGAAATTATATGATAAGATTGATTGGTATTTTCTTTGTAAGGTTTGGGATGCTTTTGGTTTTAGTGGACAATGGATCAATTGGACACTTCAATGCATCTCAGGGCCAAGTATTCCATTCTAGTAAATGGATCCCCAAATGGATTTTTCAAAGATTCAAGAGGTCTGAGACAAGGGGACCCAATCTCTCCCTTCCTTTTTATTCTATTGGATAAGGCTTTAGGAATGGTCATTAAGAATAAATAATTATTTGGTTTATTGGAAAGAATTATAGTGGAAAGAAATCTTATAGTCACCCATTAGTAGTTTGTTGATGATACCATGATTTTTTGAGCTTCCAAAAGGTAAAAAGTCCATCAATTCTTGAATGTGTTAGCACTATATGCCATGGCCTTAGGAAAAGACATCAATCATGACAAATCATATGTATTTTTTCTAATGACCCCCTCAAGGAAAGAAATGAAAATTTTAAATACACAAAAGTTTAAAAAGGATTGTTGTCATGCTCCTATCTTGGTTTACCAATAGATAAAATATTGATAAATTCCAAACTATGGGATCCCTTGAAATACAAAGTTGACAAGAGAATAAACTCATGGAAATCTCGGTGGCTATCTTGGGCTGGTAGAATTGTGGGGTTGAAAATAGTCATTCCCTCCTTCTCAATTTATCTTTTTTCATACCTTGATCTCACGTCTGGAGCTAATATAACCTTAAACCCAAAAATAAGAAGATTCTTCTAACAAGGATTGGATGTAAAGGATAAATTTTCCCTCATCACATGGGAAAAGATATGCAAACCTAAATACTATGATGGGGTTGGACTAAGAGATCATAATTGGAAATAGACTGCACTTGGGGTTAAATTGGTTTGGAAAATGTTCATGGATCCATAGATAAAATTTTCCAAAGCCCTACAAACCAAATACCCAAATAGTAATGCTCCTATATAAATATTCAAGTTTCATAATCCTCCTAAGGGGTCATAGGTCTAAATTTTATGACTTGAAATGTAAATTTTTCATTGTTAACCATGTTTCTTGGGATGTCCACGATGGTGAGAGTGCTCTATTTTGAGAAAATTATTGGGGGATATCCAAGTCTAGAGAAAAAGATTGAAATTGAGAAAAATAAAGGCTTCCTCAAATAAAATTTGGGGAATAAATTTAGGGATTATGTTGTCTTCTTGAAAGATGATCCTTCCTTGGGTTGGAAATGGAAAGATCTCTCTTTTCTCACACTTCCATGAGAGGACCTCACTTGTTGGTGGAGACCTTTAAGAAAATAAATGTTGTTTTTAGAAGGGTTGTAGAAAATTTAATATGGGATGGTTCCAAGAATGGCCTCTACAATGCCAAAGATGGGTATAGGATTATTGTCAGGTTGAAGGATATGACAAAGATAGATATCTACACTTAACTATGTTGGAGCAAGCAATGTGTGCCCAAAGAAAGGTTCTTTTCTTGGGTTGTTTTCCAAAAGAAAATATTAATAACATAAAGGTTTAGGAAAATGAGATTTGAGGGTCCCTCTTGGTGTGTGCTTTGCAAAAAGCATGAGAGATCATTGATGATCTCCTTCTTGGATGCTCCTTTTTATATGATTATTGGAGGTGGATGTGTGAAAGATTAGGATGGATAAAAGGATTACCAAATGACATAATGATTATGTTTTATAGTTGGAAAATCATACCTTGGGTAGGTCTCCTTAGCTATTTGTGGATCATTTATCCCTCTTTTCTAAATTGGGAGATTTGGAAGGAACATAATAGTTAGTTTTTTTATAACAAGGAGATATCCATTGACACTTAAAAAAAGGTATAGGTTTCTATCGTGGAGGTCATGAATAGTAGAGTTTGTTCTTGCAATAGTCAGACTGGTAGATTCATAAACTGGGATGGTCAAATGAGATTCCTTTGGCATGAGATTTGAATACCACCTCATATTAGGATTGGGGGCAATGATTCTTCCTCTGAATGGATGCATACAAAGTGAGAATTATAAAATGTATTTTGGTTTAAATTAAATTTTGATGGTGTCTCATGGGGAAACCCTTTTCCCTTGGGGGTAGGATACATTATCAGAATGTGGAAAAAGGATTCAGTTGGAAGGATTGTCATTCCTCTAGATGAAGACACAAATAATGTAGTAGAATTTAATGCTCTCATCCATAAGCTCCTCATGTGTAGGGATATTTAGATTGATCTATTCAAAATTGATGAAGATTCTACACTTGTCATTAATACATTAAGATAAGGGTCAATGCTAAACTATAAATTGAAGACGTTGCTAGAAAGAGTTTTGGAAATGATAAAATACTTCAAGGCCTACACTAAAAATCATATTTTTTAGGGAAGATAAAAAATAGGTTGATTAATTGGATAAAAGGGATACATATGGGATTGAATTTGGCTCCATTTTCCCAAGATAAAATATAATTTTATTTGGCCTAATGGTCTATACGTGGGTGAGAGATGTTTATGCATTTGCGTCCATTGGCTAGTGCACAGTGACTTGACAGGAAGCTATTCCACATGGAATATGACCTAGACTTATTTTTGAATGAAAATTTGAGAATAAAGTGACATGAAGATTTCAAATTTAATCTCCTAAGGACATCAGTGTGTCATCATTCCATTTTACAACACTAGCTCCTATTATGTAATTAGACATAAAATCATATTTTTTGGTAGAAGGATTGATAGCCTAGTCAACATAAATCCAAGGATAAATACTTATCAATGGAGAGGTGAATTTTTTAAATAATGGAAAACCTAAATATATGGAATTATGGAAAGTATTATAACACATTTTTCTATTATGATGCATTTATGATCCTTCTTTCTGAGTTGGTAGGACCAACAGGAGCGTCTTTCTACAAAGAAACCCTTTATATTAAGTTTTTGATTTTTTTTATGATCTGGGATTTCTTTCTTCATTTCCTTCCTTTTCATTCTCAATCTCTTCTCATATAGATTCACCCATTAGGCTCATTGTAGACAAAAAACAAATAGTGTTCCTTAGTTAAGTGATTGATAAACACCTTAGTGAGGTGTTGAATTATTCTAATAGGTTGTTCACTTATGTGGTCAAGAAGATTTCGGAGAAGGAATTTCTCACTTCCAACCATAGATACAAGATTAATACAACCATTTTAATTATATTATTTTGGTTTTTCCAACTCATTTCTAAAAATAGCCTGAGGATTTGTCATGCCCAAAACTAGGGCAAAACACACATACAAATTTTTTTTTATATACACAAGAGCAAACCACAAATAGTGATGCATTGGAATTAATGTATTAACACAGTAAGGGTTGTCTTTGAATTCATTTCATTTTCTATCCTTAGTTACAACTTATTCGATAAATTCTAGTCCCCAATTACTTTCGACAATTGACTACTAGATAGAAATTCAATAACAGAACCAAATCTAAACCTTATTCCTCTAACCACAATTAAACCTCGTTATACAATTTTCCAAAACTATAGTCCTTAAATTTCTTGATAAATATTAAATTGATCTCAATTAGCAAATTTACATAGAACTCTAACCTTTTAACGCGCATAGGCAACATACTTAAATTAACTGACATTACATCTATCTAAGTATTTCACATAGAAACTACATCTGTAATTCAATACTAACTATAAAATAAAATAAAATATGTCTAACGAATTTGCATTACTAAAATTAACCAATGAGGAACATCCCTAATGTATAGTCGCTCTATAATTTTTCTACACATACTATGGTCTCAACAACTTATATTTATATAACATGATTTAAGTGAAAATACATCGATTAGGTGGTGCCACTTGATTTTAAATAATCATAAATCAACAAATAAATCTATTACAAAATTAACCTAATTGCAAAAATACTCTATTTATAATAATGTCTATAAAG
>MU223767.1:1183793-1194411 GCA_018584345.1 Thuja plicata
AAAACATAAAATTTTCATAATCATCATGACATAACATCCATGAAATAATCAAGTCCCATCATGATTCAATCTTCTTATTAGTTCACTTATCTAAAAATATATAATCAAAACAACCATCTGATCTAGGCCTAATCTATATCAAAATGAAATCCACACAATATAATTATCATCATAACATAGTATCTCGAGTCTCTGTCGGGATAATAAAAAAGTGTATCAATGTATCAACACATAAAATATCAAAGTGAAATTGAGCAGTAAGACTGTGATGGGTCGGGGTGAGGCCTCACAGGATTTTTCCTTCTCCTATTGTCAACTATTTCAGATCGTTGGCCAATTTCTTGAGGCCTCTTGAAAACAATAGCTAACTCCTACACTTTGGGCTCTGTAAAACCCAGGTGGGTTAACCTTAGCAACTTTAAGTAGAACTATAACACTTTACTAGTTGGGTTTCCATTTAAAAGATACTATCTCAAACTAGTCAATCAGAACATCACAAAATGTATATCTAAATTTTCTCAATCCTAATATATCCTTTTAGTTTGCATTTTTATTTTCTGAGGTTTGGCTCCATACTATCATAAAATAAATATAAAACATCAAGGAAATAATGATTTATTATGGTTATTCAGACCATTACCTTATCCATTGGGTAGAGTCTGATATTCAACCAATATCTCAAGTCTACATGTATTCTTTAAAAACTAAATCCTAGCTTGAGTATTCAACACATCACTATCAAATCATGCTTTACTTATATCACTATTACCCTCAAAATTTTCTTGGAATCTGTAATAAGAATATAATTCCTTTCTCAAAGCAAATCTTAACTACATAATCACACATTCATAATTGGATTCATGAAGATGAATTGATCCATTTTGAACCTAAAAACTCATGTAACAACATAAGAACATATTAAGAGACAAATTCATTTTGATATTTTTCATTAATATTTATGTAATGCAAAATTTACAAAATAGTTCAAACATAGGACTCCATTAACACCTGACTACAATCTATTACTTAGAAACAAAAATGTATTACAAAACTTCCCTAAATTTTAGAACCCTTAATTGAAAAACCATGATGCCCTTTATGAAAACAAAGAGAAAAACCCTTAGTTCTATCCTTTTTGTTTTTTTTGTCCATGTCCTTATTGTTTATCTGTGGGACTTTTTTATTTAGGTTGTTAACTTGTTAGCTTTTGTTCTTTCCTTGCTTGGTGCTATGGCACAGATGTTGTTGAACTCTCTTGAATATTTGTAAAACTTTTGTAAAGGTTTCGGGTCCTTGTAAAACCTATTTTTACTTAATCAAAACAAAGAGAAAAATAAGCTACCAATTGTTGATAGTTGTCAAAATATATTGCCTTACAATTTAATATGCTCTAAAGCATCTTTGAAATATTTTTAAAAATGAAAATAACCCTCCATGATTGCAAGATGACTTGCACATAAAACCACATTGCATCATGTTGAAAGACACCTGTAGAAACAAAATAGTGAAATGACTCAGCACCAAGTTGTTGTAGAGGTTGGCATAGAAGCAAAAATTAAAGAGAATGCCAAGAAATTTGTACACACTTTCCAATTATCAGCAAATTTTCATCCAAAATAAGTGACTCACAAATTGATCATCTTAACAGCCTACATGTAGGAACAAATATTACTCTCATTTTCCATTTTCTTCCTCTACATGTAGGATGTTAAGATGAATTGTTTTGAAGTCTTAGGAGCCAATCAAATGCCTTTATGTCTACTACCTTTCATTGGATTGTTTATATTTTCCATCAACCACTACCCGAACATCATGGATAAACTTGGAAAATATGCCCTCAGTGGAGATCAACCTATCAATGGCTTCATAATATATTTGTTCATTTAAACACCACCATTTCCTATTTTTCTAATGACCACTTCAATAATGGAATCATATTCCTTTGACCACTCACCCAAATCCTTTAGTGTAGAATCATTATTTAAAATAGAGGGAACTGTCTAGTGCTTCAATTCTTTGACCATTCTAATTTTCTCCCTCATTATTCCTATTTTTTCTTCTGAGTATTACAATTCAAAAACCAGAAAATCATACTTCTTACATAATTCCTTGATTTTTCGGGGCATATTTAATGTAATCTTGACTATATTCTTGAGGCCACCAATCTCTTTTTGTACCAACTTCATAGTTTGACTAATTTCCCCAAGGTCCCCTAAGGAATTCTCACAATTTTCAACACTTTCAAAAATAGTTGTAAAAGAAAAATAAACTTCAGAAAGCTTATTAGTAATAACTTTTATTAAATGAGAAAGAGTTCCCCTGACCATTGTCTTAACTTTATCTTTGTCCACTAGCTTTTTTGTGCCAACTCCACTTATTTCTCTTCCAAGCTTGTATTAGCTTCCTGTAATTCTGACTTCAAATTGGCTATCTCTTCATTATTGGAAGATGACTCTCCCTGTGTTATTCCATATTTAGTAGCACCAGACTACAATATTTCAAATGTTGTAGTCATTTGAGAATTATGGACCAATACCTTTGTATAATTTGCATGCATTTCCACCCTCTCCTCAATATACATCTGCAACTATTTTTCTTGAATTTTGGTTGCATCCATAGTGAGCATGGTGGTGTGCATTATTTAAGTGGATGCTTCATATGTTGTGGTATCCCTTAGGGTTCTGATCATAACACCATTACCTCTTCTATACCAAATAGAAGCTGAGGTCTTTCTGTCCTAGGAGACCTAACCCACTAAGCCAATGCCTTTAATGTTGGATGACACCCTAAACCAGTACACCCTCTATCCTTTTCAAATTCTACATAAAACATTAGGTTTGGTTGTTGTCTGATCTGATCCTTGACAATAAAATATCATCTAGGTTCCACCCAGGAATCAACATCATTCCACTCTCCTTAGATATCTTCCTAGCCTTGTCAAGACCTAGATGACTTAAGTTAATGTCATCCAAAGTTGCATTCTCTAGTATTCCTTCCAATGGGCCCTTCACCTTTAGCCATAAATATGTAAAGGCAGGTTTGTTCACAAATTCATGACCACTCATGAAAATTTGGGCAACTATAGCAATTTCATCATTTTCTTCCTCCCAATAAGGATCATACTCTTCATCTTGTTCATCTAATTTGACATTGGGATCATCACTATCATGTCCTCATTTCACCATCAATCCTCACTAGAATTTCCCACTTCTTTCAACATTGGAGGACTACAAAAAAATCCATTCAATTTCTAATGGAATCTTCATTGTGATCCAACTCATGCAAATATGGTCCCCTCTTGAGGTGGTTCTTCTTTAACCAATGCATAAATTTTTTGGGATCATAGCTTCGTTGCTTACCAAGATTCAAAACATATCTAGAAATAAGGAAATTTTGCACTTCATGTAAAGCATCATTCCCGACATTGAAATACCAACACTTGATGAGAATTAGGAGGAAATATCCCTTCCTCTCTTTTTTCAAATAAGTCTCTTTCATCCAAAGGAACTACCATATGAACTCAATAAAATAAAGTTTGGGAGACACATACTATGGAAGTTGGTGAGGAGACTGGGGTTATCCTATACTTTAATCAATGTGTAATATAAAAAGAAAAACCAATAAGCATAGTTAAATCTTCCAGTTTCAACAAGCCTTAATTCCTTAGGTCTCATAACGTCCATAAACTTGTGAGGTAGTCTACCCATCACAACTCCCAACCATCCATAAATCTTCATAACAAAATACTCATGGAAAATAAGGTAGTCAGCCACAAGGATGGTACTATCCCATAAGTAACACCATCTCTACATTGGGGTCATTATTCATTTTCCATCCAATAATCTATTCCCAATTCTCTTAACCATTCAAATTTATGTTGGAACAACATTAAGTGGCAAATCAAAGATGGATACATAAATTTTACCTTTTATAACTTACTTTTTACTTCAATAAAATCCTCATGAATCCTTTTATAAATATAATCTAGGCAAAAAAATATTTGACATTCACATATTTGTGTTGTATTCTCATTGCTATCAACATTATCCACACAGGAACCCTATCAGTTGCACCCACTCCCAGGATCTAAAATAATACATAATAGATTAATCTGAAGAAGTATTCAAACTTCTTCAACTCAAAAGGATCCTTCTCAAATTGAGGGATGGGAACTGGCTCAAGCCCCAAAGATTTACATCTGAAGAGGGGAAACTCTCTCAACCTGTATTTCAACTTCTTCTTCCCATAATCTTTCATGATATTTTTAGGTGAATTTTTTTCTAATGCAAGTCAAGTCAATCCAAATAATTCTCTAATTTCTCAAGGACTCACATCTAGAAGCACATGATAAGAAGTGGTGTGTATAGTCCTGGATGGAAGGTAATATTTTAGAGCTAGATATCTGATCAGGTCAACTTTAACAAAGACCTAAGGTACTACTAGCTTCACCATATCCAATGACCTTGGATTAGACTTGGGAAGAGGATCATCTATGTTCCTATTGAAGTAAGAAAATATATTATATCCCCTCTTAGATATCTTTTCATCTCTACATTGTGCACAAGTGTATACAAACAAATTTCCATCACTTTTTATCATAGAAGACTCAGGGAAGGTATTAAGAAATTTAGTTTGAAATGAAAATTTACCAGGGGCCTTAGGCGAGGCTTCGACATTCACCTCTAGAACTTGGGAATGTTCAAGAATACTTATAGACACCACTTTATGCTCAACATTTATAGGTTGAGCAACTGACTCATTAGCCTTCTTATTTCTTAGTGTCTTGGGTTTTTGTTCCTTAGGCTCAAATGTCTCTTCAGAATCAGCCTTTCTCTTTTTTTTAACCTTTTGTTTAGCTGGTGATTTTTCCTGAGTAATTCCTTCCCACCCTGAGTTTCTTTTTTTTCTAGTTGTATCAATTGTGGGGGTTTCAATTTTTCTATATGTTGCACCACCTTTGTAGGTTGAGAAGGCTCAAGATTTTCCTCTAATACAACTACTTGGGGTTGGTATTTTGACTTCTTTCTTCTAATAGGTTATCTACCCCTTCCCCTCCTTCTATCTGAGGAAATTTCACGTGTGCTCGCCTTTCTTAGAATTATGGGTATTAGAATAAATATGAACCCTATTATTACTAAGAACTTCTAATTTTAAAAAAGATATAAATTTAACACCTTTGTAGAAATAGAAATAAGCTTACAATTTCTCATAATAAAGAAAAGAAGAACACACAAATTCCTAGTTAATGCTTCACTAAAATTCACCAGAAAGCCTTTCTAACCTCAGAAATTTCTTTGGAAACACCTATCCCAGCTTTGTCTTCTTTTAAGCCTTCAAATAAAAAATGCAACTAGCTCTTAAGAATTTCTTTTGCATACTTCTCTATGAGTTTTCACATTAAAGGAAATTTTCCTTGAAGAAGTAGTCGTGATTTCCTTTCAATGTCAATCATAGATCATTTGGCCTTGGCAAGGATCAAATGACATAAATACAATGGGATTCCATCATGAAATTTATACAACTCATGAAATGACACCTCGCACATCCATTTAAGAACTGCAGTTAATTCATCACCCTTTGCAAAAATATGGCGCTCACAACTTACCACATATTCTATCTCAAAATTACCCTACACTTCCGCTATCAAAAATTTCATTCATTCTTTCCATCCATAGAAACTTGGGATGTCACCTAATACCTTTGAAAATAGGAACCCCTCACATCTGCTACAAAGGTATATAACTCCTTCACATGTTGAAGAAACATGGGGTCATAACACTTCATCATTGTTTTCCCTCACTTTCCACTCTTCTGCGCCAAAGACAACTTCTATTGACATTACTCAGCGGGAACCCAAGGTATACATCTCATTTAAATAAGCACATTTATTTCCTCACCCCACACTTACACTCAATTTTTCCTTTAGTTTGAGGAAATGCAGTGTAACTTTTTTACTTCCTTTTGATTAACCACCCACACTTCCACAACAACCTTTCACTTATTTAACTTTATATTGCGGACTAGCGAGGTAAAATAATACACCTTTTGAAAAGAGTAATCATGGGTTTCCATTGCCTGACTTGACTCTTTTACCCTTATAACATGGGAACATAGGGCAGCATTGGATTTTGTTTGAATTTATAAATGTACAATGACGTAAGGTAAATCAGGTTGGTTACCTAATGAGATAAGACTCTTTTTTAGTGACTTTTACCAGTTAAGGTGGTCAATAGTTGATTATAGTGAGACAAAATAAAATCAAACAAAAGGATTCTATAATTATCCAAACTTTTAAATCAAGACTCTTAATTAGACCTATAAATTTGACCCTATGGTTAGCATAAAATTGGAGGTCCTTACATATTCCTTTACACTATCTTGATTGTTGGAGAACCAAAGGAGGTTGCCAAGGATTTGTTTAGAAATATTTTTTAGAAAATATTTCTTGGGAGACCTTAATTGAGCATGTATAATGTGGATAAGAATCTCATATTTCTTTACCCCATGCATTACTTTGTGGTCAAGTACGTTGGAAAATAATTTCCCAAATTTCCAGTTCTTACGATGTGGAATGAGGTGACAATGGATATTAGAAAACTCATCATTTATAGGATTTTTTATTTTCTAAAATAATTGTTGGGCTTAGCTTTGGATGAAATAGAAGGAGAAGGTGCAGGTATTGATGTGGATGAGGAAGTGAACTGGGTTGTCCAATATAACTATGATGGTTTGGATGGTCTAGGTATTGAAGATTCCAATGAGGTTGAGCTCGTGATGGAGCCTGAGGATGAAGAAAAATCACCAATGGCTTATGTAGGTATTCAACATGGTCCAATCTCAAATGTTGTTGGCCCCTCATCTTCCCCTACTGCCAAAGATAAAGGAAAGGCACTACCTAGTGCATAATTTATCCCTTATTTCCTTTGTCAATGTATTCCATAATTTTATAGATATATTCTGAAGTATACATCTTAGATAGTCATAATGTATTACAAATACCAATGTAGTTATTTGTTTGGAATCCTGGAACCTCTCTATTGGACGTCTTTTTGAATTCAGGAATTTTGTGATAGGATAGGGGAAAATTTGACATTTAATTTAGATCCTTGAGACATGCTCAAATTTGTAATTCGCCAATGTAATACTACTATTTTTAACATTAACATAAATACTCGCAACTTTGTTCCCTATTATTGATTAAAAAAAAAGGTTATTGATAAAAAAAGATTATTAAGTGAATAAAATAAAATAAATGAACTTTAAAGTAATATGCTAACTATAAAATAACGCTTAAGTAAACAAAATGACTCTTTTTAAATGTTTTTTACTGTGAGATTCAGGTATAACACCCCCTACAAACTATAGTGCACCTGGAATTTTTATTAACATGAAAGGTGATACTAGTGTAACACGTCCTCCAATACCACATAGGTTAGGGAGAGACTAGAGCTCATGAGCTCCTTCTTTATAACAAGAAGGTATTTCCAATCGAGGTAGACCTTTATCCATCTTTTTTAACAAAAACATCTAATCTATAAGTTAAATATAATTAAATAAATTAAATAAATATAAAACATGACATTCATATGAAAAATTAAAAAATCCATTAAATTTTTTTTAAAATTTAGGGAGAATTGCAATTTTGAAAATAGTTACATCAGCACTCCTCATATATTTAATTTCCTACCTCACACTCACAACAAGGATAAATACAAAATTTACACAAAAGATGAGGAAATTCTTATCGGAGGGATTAACTAAAAATAAAAATGGCAATGATCTCTTGGGAAAAAATACACAAACCTAATGAGATGGGAGGAATTGGTCTGAGAAATAAAATATGGAAAAATAGGGTATTGGGTGTTAAACTACTATGGAGAATATATAAACAAACATATCTTAAATAGGTCAAAAATTTTGAAAGAAAATATCTAGAGAGCAATAGTCCTTATAGAATCTACCAAACCCTAAACCAACCTAAAGGTTCTAGGGTATGGAACTTCATACTAAGTTGTAAACTATTCATTAGTGAGCATCTATCTTCGAATATCCTTGATAGAAGAACTGTGCTCATCTAGGAAGATTCATGGGAAGAATAGCCTGCTATTGACAGTCTAATGAATATAGAGATAATTAAAGAGCTTGTTAAATTGTCCTAGGGAGAAATATTTAGGGATTATGTTAACATAGATGAAAAATATCCATCTATTAGTTGGAAATAAAAGAGTTTTCTGGGATTCCCTCTTCTTGAAAATGGCATTGCCCAACTCAATCAGATTTTAAGAACAAAGTATTAGCCTTTCGATAGGGGTAAGATAAACTAGTATGGATTGGGTTAAAAAATTTCCATTGAAACATAAACTATTGATATAAAGCCATAATTAGGAAAATTTGGTTTCAAAATATAGAGATATTATTAAACCTTTGTTGAAACAAGCTATGCATGCCCAAAGCAGGGGTGTTCCTCTGGGCTTATCTTCAAGGGAGAGTGCTCATAGAAAAATGATTTAAGAAGAATTATTTTGAAGGGCCTTATAGATGTGTACTATGTGAGAAGGAATAAGAAATGTTTGACCAACTTTTACTAGGATTCCCCTTCTCCCAAACATTTTAGAGATATCTTTGTGCAAAACTAGGATGGGTCATGAACCTACCAAATGACATAATGGGTTTTTTCAAAAGTTGGCACTGCATGAATAAGATAGGTTTTTTTGGGAATTTTTGAGTTATTAGTACAACAATATTGTTATGGAAGCTATGGAAGGAATCAAATCAAAGACTTTATCGAGACAAAAAAATGGAAAGTGAGGATTTAAAAAACTAAATCTTAAATTGTAGAAGTTGTTAATAGAAAAAATGCAACTCAAATCACAAAGAAAACATAATTCACTAATTGGATAGTCAAATGAAAAAGGGATCATTTGATATGAAGTTTCCATAGCTCTTTGGCATTGGAGGTGTGGTGAGCCAATCTAACAGACAAAAATGTCCATGAAAACCCCTACAACATGGTTGATTTAAGTGAAATTTTGATGAGGCCTCTTCTGGTAATTTGAGGCCCTCAGGAGAAGGATGTATTATACACTTTTGGGATGGACCAGTGGTGGTCAGGATAGCTACTCCATTGGAGGAACCAACTAATAATATTTCCAAATTTATATAACTTAATGAAGGACTATTAATATGTAAAGTTTTGGAAATAACCAATATGGGAATAGAAGGTGATTATGCAATTATGATTAATGAAGTAAGAATGGGTTTGACCTCTAATTGTACACTCAATATGTTACTTGGAAGATTCATGCAACTATTGGAGTTCTTTGAGAAATTCAATCTTAACCATGTCTATAGGGAAGCCAACAAAGTGACTTACAATATCATGCCCAAACAAATTGCGCCCAAAAATGCAACTTTTTTTTTTAAAAAGGTGAAATTAAAGTCAAGAGAGTCTAAGGGGAATCATGACTAAATGTCAACCTCCCTTAACCCTAGTTGTCTTCTAAATTTAAAGATGCACAAGGTGACGTTTAATTATATGTTTGATTAGAATTTAACTTAGGATAATGCTCAAAGTCTAAACAAGGTGAGGTTATAGGAATTCGCATTTCATCCCCTAATTTTATTAATAGAGTTTGATGATGTGGGGAAAAAGAAAGAGACTCCCTATACTCAATATCCAGGCTCATTCGGAAAATATGGTATGTATGATAGCTTAAGGGTCCTATATTTTGAAATACAACCTACGGTGGGGCACTTTCATAATATTATTTTTATAATGGCCAGTATACTGGCCACATATATTGACCACATAAAAATAACATTATAAGCCCCCAAATTTATTTAAAAACTTTAATTAGATTTTCCTCTTAAATAATTTCAATATTAATTTATTTAATTATCGTACTACTATTGACAGGTCGGATATAAATTTTGAATATATTCTTCTAACTTAAACGTTTAAGATTAGGTAAATGGTTAAAAAATTTAAAATCGCAGTTTACTATCGATAACTTAAATCATTCAATAGGTCCATAATAATTTAATTCACTAAACCTCATTAGAAATTAATTTCATTAAATCATTGTTGCAAATTCTATCCCGTAAATTCACTACGAGTGATTATACTATTTTTATAGATAGATTAAATTAATCCATTACATTTCCTCTCATTAATAGAATTTTCATCATTAATTCATTTACCTAGTTCATCTCTTCAACCAAAAAAAAAAATAACCTATTCATACAATGAATTAATTAAACTACCTAATAATATACTAAATAAGGGAATGTAAACTTCCCATTAAAATGAAACTAAAAGACTAAAGAACATTATAATAAATTAAAAAGAAGAAAAAGTTCCCTCCACTTTTTCCATCTCAATTTGAAATCCTAACCCTAATTTTGAAATTAGGGTTACGGTTCCAAAATGAGATAACCAAATTTCATTCCCCTTTTTTTTATACCATTCTTTTCTCACTTCCCTCCAAACCGTAACTTTTTTTTTGAAATCATTTGTGTGTTGCAGGTTTATCAATGGAGGAAAGGTGAGCCATAATATCTCATATATATATATATATATATATATATATATATATAGTATAGTATGTATATATATATA
>MU223767.1:1194594-1205695 GCA_018584345.1 Thuja plicata
GGCACTGCCGCCGCTGTGGTGGCAGCTGTGGTGGCTGCACCCACCACAGGGTTGCCCCCTTTACACTAAGGGCTGCGGGGTTTTGGGTGGCTTCGGCCGCCCCTCCCAATACATTTTTTTTTATTTAGAAATATTTTATTACATATACAATGTGCTGAGTTTTGTTATTTATTTATTATTTTGGTTTGTTATTTTTTGAAATTTAAATATTTATATATATATATATAACAGTTATGAACAGATGCTTATATATATATATATATATATATATATATATATATATTTTAAATAATTTTTTTTTAAACTAACTGTTTGGAAACATAACAGCAATAAAAATAAACTTTAAGAATATAGATTTAATATGCATTCCTAGATAAGCACATTTTTTTTTCAATTAACAAAGTTAAAATATATATGTAAATGTTTAGAAAGCTACAAATATTTCATTGATAGAAATTTGCTCTTTTTTTTTTTTTTACATTCAGATTTTCTAATCCATAGTCACTAAATCAATCTCTTGAAGGAGTGCAATTCCAGACTTATGCAAAAACATTTCAAATGGAACCTTTTTGTCTTATAAGAAAGGAGCTTAAATAAAAGTATAAAAAAATTATACAAGTAAGCTATATGAAAACTTCTGATTTCTTTTATTATAGGAAGTTAAAATAGTGTCAAGCTAAAGGATTTTCAAATACACATAAATAAAAAAAAACTATCTAAAACCTATTTTTGATACATTCACAATAATACAACTCTCATTTGAATAGGACTCCTACCAAGATGATGAAATGAAAAATTTTAGCCTTAAAGGATTTTTACAATGTTCTTTTTCTTTTGATACATGGCTAATATATACTTCTTGGCCTTTACAAAAATAGTAACATGATGTGATGAACATAAATATACATTCTCTTTTCTTCCATGCTTATTCAAATTTCTATGTAACTTCAATCTCCAAATCTGCATTACAAAGAAAAACAAGGGGAAACTAGAAACCATGGGGCTGCTCTCCACCCAACCTAGGCCTCTTATGAGGCCATCCCCGAGGTTGGGGAACCAAACAAAAGTGGGTGACAATAAAACAACAAACAACAACATAGGAACATGAAGATCTTTACATTCAACTCCCATTCTCACAGGCTTTTACAAAGGATCACTCAAGGATCCTACTTGGGGTGAAGTGAACCAAGTACCCAAGGGAGAAGGCCAACCCAACTCTTAAAAATATCAGCCATCACATGGATGTCCAAACACTTACTTTCACATTTGTCACTAAAATAACTTCATACCCTTATGACCCCCAATAAAGAAACAATAAGGGAGGCTTCATGGAGCCCATACTCCATGCTTTTTCCCTCTCCTCCTTGAGGAGAGACTCTACACCAAGGGTTGTCATAACTCTTCCACCCCCAAGACTACTCTTCCCTCCCAAGGGTGAGTGAGTCTTGATATGCCCAGAAAAAAAACATACAAGAAGAACAAAATGAAAAGCATTGTGACAACATCAAGCATTAAAATAACAAACAATATTCATGGCTTCCAACAAGCCCATAAATACAACACTCATTTGACAAGAGCACATAAGATTACAAAAGAAAGAGTAACACAAAGTCCACCAACCCAGAATCCAAGCTTAAGGAAGAAAGTTGTAAAAGAGCTCCCTTTTTATCCAAATCCCTCCTTCCAAGATCACCAACTCTAGCTATGTCTCTAAGTTAGAGAGTGGGCATTCAAACTCTCCAACATGGAGAGTTCTCACTAAAAAGCCACTAGAAATCTCACGGGGAGAAGAAAAGTTCTCTAATTGGTCCCTCTTCCCTAAACTCTTACATCTTATGAAAAATGGATCTAAAGAAAGAAGCTTCAAAAAGGTGAATTATGTCTTAACACAAATATGGAATGGTGGCCTATCCAAGTCAAGCCTCACAAGAGTTGATTTTCGTCCAATTTGGGAAATCAACTTTTTGGAAGGGTCACATGGTCAACAAGAGGCTATCCTAGGGTTAAAATGGCCCTTAACTATTGGTATAACAAGTGGGCTACCTAAAAATGACCCCAACACACCCCTGGACACTTCACAACCCCTCCAAAAGTCCACTATAAGAGTAATTTCGAAATTCCAATGAGATGACCACACTCCAATCTCCCAAACCAAGGTATGCATATGAGGATTCACTAATGTACTAATCTAGGTACGTGGAAAACCATTCCCAAGTTGACATGTCATGGCCTTAAGTACAAAACACAAGTGTCAAATGATACACACAATATTTACACATCACTAGGCCATGTCATATCCACTTAGGCAACATTCACAAAGAATAAAGAAATACATTTAAGGATTACATTTCCACAATCAACCAAATATATTTACGAATAAAATTATGAAACAACGAGGTCTTGTCTTTCATTAGACGCAACCTTGGCTCAAACTGAGTTCACATATCCCTTTGTTTGGTTCCCTAGATAAAATTCCATGGTTTCTTACATGCACACTAAATTCAAACATCAGTAGTCCAAGGAGATAAATATACATCATAAGGAAATAAGAAATATTCCAAATTTAAGGAAGTCATCAACATATTAAGTTTATTGCTAATGATCACAAGAATACATCAATCTTATTTTAAGCATTTATCATAAGGTAAAATTCACATTGCAAGAATTCAAAGTTAAATATCTATTTTTAATAAATCCCAATTTCATCAATAACCATAACATAATCATATTGTATCAATTGTGTCAGAATAAGTGTCCATAATAGAAAACATAATATAGTCCATAAGGTGCATCATAAGCATAAAATCCATAGTGTCCATAGTGCATCAAAAGTAAAGTTTCATATGCTAAATCTATCATAAGAAAAAAAAAATGGAACACTACGATGAGGTTCGGGGTGAGGCCTCACATCCTCCCCCCTAGGCTTGAACTTCCTCCTGGAGTTCATCAAAAAGATGGGGATACTGAGCTCTCATCTATGTTGCATCCTCCCATGAAGCTATAACCTCATCATAGCAATCCCAATGAACCCTAACATGGTCCAGCTCTTGGCCTCCTAGGCCCAGTGTCTGGCATGCCAAAATGCAAATAGGCTGCAATGCTAGCTACCCGTCTGACTCCGCCTGTAAGGCATCCCAATCTATAATGTGAGACTCATCATAAATATATTTTCTCAAAATAGAAACATGAAACACATCATGGATGCATGACAGGCTGGGTGGCAGGGCTAGATGGTAAGCAACTAGTCCTATCCTCTCCAATATATCAAATGGTCCCACAAATCAAGGTGCAAGCTTAGAGCCCTTTCCAAAATATATTGGACTCTTGTGAGGCCACACTCTCAAGAAGACCCTATCTCTGACCATGTAAACCCGATCTATCCTCTTTGCATCAGCATACTTCTTCTATCGATCCTGCGCCTCTAGGAGATGCTGCCTAATTAAGGCTACCTACTGCTCCATTTCTAGGACTAGCTGTGGTCCAATGGTAACTCTATCCTCAATCCTATTCCAACTCAAAGGTGTCCTACAAGGTCTACCATACAGTACCTGATATGGAGGCATACCCAAAGATGAATGATGCCCATTATTGTAGGCAAACTCTACTAAACGCAAATACTCTTCCCACTTGACCTGATGATCCATAACATACATACAAAGCATATCCTTGAGAATCTGATTCACTCTCTTAGTCTGGCCTTCTGTCTCTGGGTGATAAGCTATGCTAAAGTTGAGCCTGGTGCCCAAAGCTGCCTGTAATTCTCTCCAAAAGGATGATGTGAAGAGAGAATCCCTGTCAGAAATGATCTTATGAGGAATGTCGTGCAGTCTAATTATATCCCTCAAGAAGACCTGAGCCACTATTGGGGCTATAAATGTGGTATGAATGGGTGAGAAGTGGGCCACTTTGGTCAACTTGTCAACTGTCACCATGATAGCATCATGGCGACAAGATGACATAGGGAGACCAATAATAAAATCCATGGATATAACATCCCACTTCAACATAGGTACCTCGTGAGGCTAAAGGAGCCCTCTAGGATGACCATGCTCGGCATTAACCTTCTGGCATTCAAGACATCGAGCTACTAACTCTGCAATGTGTTGTCTCATACTCGGCCAATGATAGAGCTATCTCAAATTAGCATGCATCTTCTTAACTCCAAGATGCACCACATAAGGGGTGCTATGAGCCTCTAGCATGATGATATTACACAAATCCCTAGAAGAAGGTACATAAATGTGTCCTCTATGACATAGTAGTCCATTGGAATCCAAGGAATATTTTGAAAATCTACCCACAAGGGGTCTCTAAGATCAGATCAACTGAAAAACCTCTATATATAATTCATCCTCCTGCAAATGGTGTAGTATACGATCTCTCAAGTCTGTACCGGTGATCATGGAAGATAACTCATGTCACCTCCTACTCAAGGCATCAGCGACCACATTCTCTTTTCCTTTGATATAATGGACATCAAAGTCATACTCACATAAGAAATCCATCCACCTCCTCCGCCTAGCATTAAGGTTCGGCTGAGTGAATATATACTGTAAACTCTAATGGTCAGAATGAAGCTCAAATTGATGTCCCAAGAGAAAGTGTCACCATTGCACTAATGAATGCACAACTACCACAAGATCAAGGTCATGGGTAGGGTAATTGAGCTCATGAGTCTTAAGTTTCCTAGACTCATATGCTATAGCTCGCACATCCTGTGTAAGTACTGCCCCCAAACCTTCCAAGGAAGCATCTGTGTAGACTACAAAGTCCATTATAGGCTCTGGCACTGCTAAAATAGGTGCAATAGTAAGTGCTTTCTTGAGTTCCTAAAAGGTCCTCTCGCACTTCTTTGTCCAATCAAACTTCTTTCCCTTTCATTGAAGGGAGGTGATAGGATGGGCCACTCTAGAGAAACCCTGAACAAACTACCTGTAATATCCTGCAAGACCCATGAAACTTCTGACCTCGGTCACAGAAGTAGGTACTGGCCAATTCATAATGGCATCAATCTTAGATGGGTCCACTGAGATCCCATCACCTGAATTAACATGGCCTAAATATCGAACCTTTAATTCTGAAAAAGGCACATTTTGACAAACTGCCATACAACTGGTTATCCCTCAAGCACTGTAATACCTATCTCAAATGCTCCTCGTGTTCCTTCTCATTATGAGAATATATCAGTATGTCATCAAGGAACATAACCACAAATCTATCAAGTAAAGTGAAAAATACCCCATTCATGAGGCTCATGAACATAACAGGGGCATTTGTAAGACCAAAAGTCACAACAGTGAACTCATAATGTCCGTATCTAGTCCAGAAAGCTATCTTGTGGATATCACTTTCCACAATTCTCAACTGATGGTACCCTGATTTAAGGTCTATCTTGGAGAACACACGGGCACCCTGCAACTGATCAAACAAGTCATCAATCCTAGATAGTGGATATCGATTCTTAATGGTTAACTTTTTTAACTGCCTGTAATCCATACATAGTCTAAGTGATCCATCCTTCTTTTTGACAAAGATAATGAGTGCACCCCAAGGAGAGACACTAGGTCATATGTGCCCCTTCTCAAGGAGCTCCTCAAGCTAAATCTTGAGCTCATTAAGCTCATTAGGATACATCCTGTAAGGTGCCCTAGATACTGGTGTAGCTCATGGCACAAGGTCTATATGGAAATCAATAGCTCTATGGGGAGGCATACCAGGTAATTCTGAAGAAAACACATCTACAAGTTCCTGTAACATGGGATGATCATCAAGAGTAGTTTCCTTTTCTACTTCCTCATCCCTATCACTGATCGTGATGGAAAATAACTGGCACCCTTTTTGCATGCACCGCTTAAGCTGCATGGTGGAAATCATATGAATGGATACATCCCTTTGAACCCCTGGGATTACTATAGAATTACCATTGTCATCTAACCATTCAACCTTCTATTGTTGACAATCTAGCTTGGCCTTGTGTGCATAAAGCCAATCCATACCAAGTACTATCCCATAGGATCCCAGAGGAGTGATACATAGATCTGAAATGGTGGTCATGGAACCAATCTATATCTGGAAATCCTTAACTAAGGAAGTGACAGGTACTCTAGAACCTGAGGCTAACTCTACCTCCCAACTAACTTCTTGTCTAGCTGCCACTAGCCCGCAATGCTCCACAACCAATGGAGAAAAAAAAGAATCTGTAGCACCTAAATCAAATAGAATAGTAACTTTATTACCTCCAATCATACCTATAGTCTCAATCATAGTTGCCTGATGTTCTACCTAGCAGTTGTCAACCACTGCAAAAACTCTATGGGATCTACCCATATCACCAACAGTGGGCTCTGATGTTGTGGTGCACTAACCACTCACTCCCTTGGGGGAAATCTCTAGCCAAGTGGCCCATGGCACCACAAGAATAACATGGCCCTCGAGTCTGAAACTGGGTACCTTGGGGTCTAGAATACTGTGAGCCCCCTATCCTGCTAGAACCACTATAACCACCCCTAGAGGACTGCTGAGTCCTAGATGGGGGTGCCGATGATGCCTGTGACCTCTGATCCTTACTAGGATCCTATGACTACCACTGTTTGGGCTTGGAGCCCTGTTTCCCTTGAGGGGCCTTCTATTTCTGTCCCTGATATGACTGCTGCTGAGACAGAGGGGACCATTAAGAACCCGAGGAATTCCTATTATTGTTTTGATTGTTGTTATTCCCTTTCTAATGTGTTTTCTGATACCCTAAATTCTGTGGTGTGGTGTTTCAGTTCTATGACCGATCTTGTGTATCCTACCCTGAATCTCTTCAGCATCAAGGTCATTTCCATGGCCTCTCAAAGGTTTGTGGGTGCTTCCATACACAGTGAACCTAATATAGATGCATTCAACCCTCTAACAAAGCCGTTGACCTTGATCTCCTCATCTCTCATATACTCAACATAAGGTAGAAGTTCCAATAACATACACTCATACAGTGTGATGGTGAGCCCTCTCTACTAAAGGTCATGAAACTCATCAATCTCTCGCTGCCTATAGTGCTTAGATAGGTAACGATCCCTGAATCTCTCTAGAAAGGTGTCCCAAGTGAGGGTATCCATAGACAGATTACCCTTTAACTCTTCTGTCCTCCACCAAATAGCTGCTGATCCTCTCAACAAGTGGATAGAAAAGCATGCCCTCATATTGCTCCTATAAGGGTGCAACCCAAAACATCTCTTGAGGCTCAAAAGGAAGGCCTCAACCTCACTCCCACCCATGGCTCCTAAAAAAGGTGGTGGGTTAAGGCATATAAGTTCCCTGATGTGGTCCCCTGTGTCACGAGGTACCCTCTCAAATGCTGGAACAACTGCCTTTGGAGGTGGCATGTGTACTGACTCACCCTCATGGTCAGCCTAGTCCTCCATAACTCTAGGTGGGGGACTCCTATTGTGCTCAAACGCTACACCCCTGAGTCCTACGTGCTGATTATCCTAAGGTATCTTGTCCAAAATGATCCCGACCAGATTCTAAAGGGCATTCAATATTTCCTGGTTGGGGTTGGGGGGTTGTTCAAGAGGAGGCCTCTGCTCCTCATCATTACCCCCTACCTTCTGCTCCAACTAAAATCATGCTTAAGGGGCACGTCTATGGCTTCGTCCATGGGCGTGAGCTTGCCACGTTACTGGAGGCATCCTACACACATAAGAAGGTAGTATAAGTTTAAAGAATATGGTGAAAGTTGTTGCGTAAATTTTGTTCTAATAAGTTTGATCTTGTTTTTGAAAATTTTTACAACAGGAGTTTGAAGTTTGAGGAAAAAAAGTGGGTTTTAAGGTTCTAGTGTAGAAACGTGGCTTTGATACCAAGTGTCATGCCCAAAAAAATTGCACCCAAAAATGCAACAACTTTTTGTTTTTTTAAAAGGTGAAATTAAAGTCAAGAGGGTCAAAGGGGAATCATGACTAAATGTCAACCTCCCTTAACCCTAGTCGTCTTCTAAAGTTAAAGATGCACAAGGTGACGTTTAATTATATGTTTGATTAGAATTTAACTTAGGATAACACTCAAAGTCTAAACAAGGTGAGGTTATAGGAATTCGCATGTCATCCCCTAATTTTATTAATAGAGTTTGATGATGTGGGGAAAAAGAAAGAGACTCTCTATACTCAATCTCCAGGGTCATTCGGAAAATCTGGTATGTATGATAGCTTAAGGGTCCTATGTTTTGAAATATAACCTAGGGTGGGGCACTTTCATAATATTATTTTTATAATGGCCAGTATACTGGCCACATATATTGACCACATAAAAATAACATTATAAGCCGACCCTATGGTGGCGCCGCCCCCACAGCCCCACCATAGTCGGCGGACTGCCGCTGCTGTGGTGGCAGCTGTGGTGGCTGCGCTCACCACAAGGCTGCCCACTTTACACTAAGGGCCGTGGGGTCTGGGGTGGCTTCGACCGCCCCTCCCCATACATTTTTTTTATTTAAAAATATTTTATTATATATACGCTGCGCTGAGTTTTTTATATTATTTACTATTTCAGTTTGTTATTTTTTAAAATTTAAACATTTATATATATATATATAGTAGTTATGAACAGATGCTTTAATATATATATATATATATAAATATATATAAATATAGAAATCATAACATATTTAATAAAGAAGGTTCTTTACAAACATATATATATATATATATATATATATATATATATATATATATATATATATTTTAAACTAACTGTTTGGAAATATAACAACAATAAAAATAAACTTTAAAAATATAGATTTAATATGCATTCCTAGATAAGCACATTTTTTTTTCAATTAACTAAGTTAAAATATATATGTAAATGTTTAGAAAGCTACAAATATTTCATTGATAGAAATTTGCTCTTTTTTTTTTTTTTACTTTCAGATTTTCTAATTCATAGTAACTAAATCAATCTCTTGAAGGAGTGCAATTGCAAACTTATGAAAAAACATTTCAAATGGAACCTTTTTATCTTATAAGAAAGGAGCTTAAATAAAAGTATAAAAAAATTATATAAGTAAGCTATATGAAAACTTCTGATTTCTTTTATTATAGGAAGTTAAAATAGTGTCAAGCTAAAGGATTTTCAAATACACATAAAAAAAAAACTATCTAAAACCTCTTTTTGATACATTCACAATAATACAAATCTCATTTGAATAGGACTCCTACCAAGATGATGAAATGAAAAATTCCAGCCTTAAAGGCTTTTTACAATGTTCTCTTTCTTTTGATACATGGCTAATATATATAATTCTTGGGATTTACAAAAATACTAACATGATGTGATGAACATAAACAGCTACATTCTCTTTTCTTCCATTCTCATTCCAACTTCTATGTAACTTCAATCTTCAAATGTACATTACAAAGAAAAATAAGGGAAAACTAGAAACCATGGGGCTGCTCTCCACCCAACCTAGGCCTCTTATGAGGCCACCCCCGAGTTTGGGGAACCAAAAAAAAGTGGGTGACAATCAAACAACAAACAACAACATAGGAACATGAAGATCTTTACATTCAACTCTCATTCCCATAGGATTTTACAAAGGATCACTCAAGGATCATACTTGGGGTGAAGTGGACCAAGTACCCAAGGGAGAAGGCCAACCTAACACTTAAAAATCTCAGCCATCACATGGCTGTCCAAACACTTACTTTCACATTTACCACTAAAATAGCTTCATACCCTTATGACCCCCAATGAAGCAACAATAAGGGAGGCTTCATGGAGCCCATACTCCATGCCTTTTCCCTCTCCTCCTTGAAGAGAGACTCTACACCAAGGGCTGTCATAACTCCTCCACCCCCAAAACTACTCTTCCCTCCCAAGGGTGAGTGAGTCTTGATACTCCCATAAAAAAAACATACAAGAAGAACAAAATTAAAAGCATTGTAACAACATCAAGCATTACAATAAAAAACAAGATTCATGGCTTCCAACAAGCCCATAAACACAACAACACTCATTTGACAAGAGCACATAAGATTACAAAAGAAAGAGTAACACAAAGTCCACCAACCTAGAATCCAAGCTTAAGGAAGAAAGTTGTAGAAGATCTCCCTTTTTAGCCAAATCCCTCCTTCCAAGATCACCAACTCTAGCTATGTCTCTAAGTTAGAGAGTGGGTGTTCAAACTCTCCAACATGGAGAGTTCCCACTAAAAAGCCACTAGAAATCTCATGGGGAGAAGAAAAGTTCTCTAATTGGTCCCTCTTCCCTAAACTCTTACACCTTACCATAAATGGATCTAAAGAAGGAAGCTTCAAAAAGGTGAATTATGTCTTAACACAAATATGGAATGGTGGTCTATCCAAGTAAAGCCTCACAAGAGTTGATTTTCATCCAACTTGGAAAATCAAATTTTTGGAAGGGTCACATGGTCAACAAGAGGTTATCCTAGGGTTAAAATGGCCCTTAACAATTGGTATAACAACTGGGCTACCTAAAAATGACCCCAACACACCCCTGGACACTTCACAACCCCTCCAAAAGTCCGCTATAAGAGTAATTTCGAAATTTCAATGAGATGACCACACTCTAATCTCCCAAACCAAGGTATGCATATGAGGATTCCCTAATGTACTAATCTAGGTAGGTGGACAACCATTCCCAAGTTGACATGTCATGGCCTTGAGTACAAAAACACATGTGTCAAATGACAAACACAAAATTTACACATCACTAGGCCATGTCATATCCACTTAGGCAACATTCACAAAGAATAAAGAAATACATTTAAGGATTACATTTCCACAATCAACCAAATACATTTATGAATAAAATTACAAAATGAGGTCTTGTCTTTCATTAGATGCAACCTTGGCTCAAACTGAGATCACATATCCCTTTGTTTGGTTCCCCAAATAAAATTCCATGGTTTCTTACATGCACACTAAATTTAAACATCAGTAGTCCAAGAAGATAAATATACATCATAAGGAAATAAGCAATATTCCAAATTTAAGGAAGTCATCAACATATTAAGTTTATTGCTAAAGATCACAAGAATACATCAATCTCATTTTAAGCATTTATCATAAGGTAAAATTCACATTGCAAGAATTCAAAGTTAAAT
>MU223767.1:1212200-1225400 GCA_018584345.1 Thuja plicata
TGTTTTTGTTTGCCGCAGTGCCTGACATTTTTTAATATAAATCGTAGTGCATATAGCATGGGGTGGGGCGCGGCTTGGCCGACCCTGTGGTGGCGCTGCCCCCACAGCCCCACCATAGTCGACGGTACTGCCACTGTTGTGGTGGCAGCTGTGGTGGCTGTGCCCACCACAGGGCTGCCCCCTTTACACTAAGGGCCGTGGGGTTTGGGGTGGCTTCGGCCGCCCCTCCCCATACATTTTTTTTTATTTAAAAATATTTTATTATATATATGTTGCGCTGAGTTTTTTTTTTTATTTACCATTTCGATTTGTTATTTTTTGAAATTTAAACATATATATAACTAACTGTTTGGAAACATAACAACAATAAAAGTAAACTTAAAGAATATAGATTCAATATGCATTCCTAGATAAGCACATTTTTTTTTCAATTAACTAAGTTAAAATATATATGTAAATGTTTAGAAAGGTACAAATATTTCATTGATAGAAATTTGCTCTTTTTTTTATTTTACTTTCAGATTTTCTAATCCATAGTAACTAAATCAATCTCTTGAAGGAGTGCAATTTCAGACTTATGCAAAAACATTTCAAATGGAGCCTTTTTATCTTATAAGAAAGGAGCTTAAATAAAAGTATAAAAAAATTATACAAGTAAACTATATGAAAAATTTTGATTTCTTTTATTATAGGAAGTTAAAATAGTATCAAGCTAAAGGATTTTCAAATACACAAAAAAAAAAAAAAAACTATCTAAAACCTCTTTTTGATACATTCACAATAATACAACTCTCATTTGAATAGGACTCCTACCAAGATGATGAAATAAAAAATTCCAGCCGTAAAGGCTTTTTACAATGTTCTCTTTCTTTTGATACATGGCTAATATATACTTCTTGGCCTTTAAAAAAATAGTAACATGATGTGATGAACATAAACATCTACATTCTCTTTTCTTCCATGCTCATTCCAACTTCTATGTAACATCGATCTTCAAATCTGCATTACAAAGCAAAACAAGGGGAAACTAGAAACCATGGGGCTGCTCTCCACCCAACCTAGGCCTCTTATGAGGCCACTCTCGAGCTTGGGGAATCAAACAAAAGTGGGTGAAAATCAAACAACAAACAAAAACATAGGAACATGAAGATCTTTACATTCAACTCTCATTCCCATAGGCTTTTACAAAGGATCACTCAAGGATCCTACTTGGGGTGAAGTGGACCAAGTACCCAAGGGAGAAGGCCAACCCAACTCTTAAAAATATCAGCCATCACATGGCTGTCCAAACACTTACTTTCACATTTTCCACTAAAACAACTTCATACCCTTATGACCCCCAATGAAGAAACAATAAGGGAGGCTTCATGGAGCCCATACTCCATGCTTTTTTTCTCTCTCCTCCTTGAGGAGAGACTCTACACCAAGGGCTATCATAACTGCTCCAACCCCAAGACTACTCTTCCCTCCCAAGGGTGAGTGAGTCTTGATACTCCCATAAACAAAACATACAAGAAGAACAAAATGAAAAGCATTGTAACAACATCAAGCATTACAATAACAAACAAGATTCATGGCTTCCAACAAGCCCATAAACACAACAACACTCATTTAACAAGAGCACATAAGATTACAAAAGAAAGAGTAACACAAAGTCCACCAACCTAGAATCCAAGCTTAAGGAAGAAAGTTGTAGAAGAGCTCCCTTTTTATCCAAATCTCTCCTTCCAAGATTACCAACTCTAGCTATGTCTCTTAGTTAGAGAGTGGGTGTTCAAACTCTCCAACATGGAGAGTTCCCACCAAAAATTCACTAGAAAGCTCATGGGGAGAAGAAAAGTTCTCTAATTGGTCCCTCTTCCCTAAACTCTTACACCTTACCAAAATGGATCTAAAAAAGGAAGCTTCAAAAAGGTGAATTATGTCTTAACACAAATATGGAATGGTGGTCTATCCAAGTCAAGCCTCACAAGAGTTGATTTTCATCCAACTTGGAAAATCAACTTTTTGGAAGGGTCACATGGTCAACAAGAGGTTATCCTAGGGTTAAAATGGCCCTTAACTATTGGTATAACAAGTGGGCTACCTAAAAATGACCCCAACACACCTCTGGACACTTCACAACCCCTCCAAAAGTCCACTATAAGAGTAATTTCTAAATTTCAAATAGATGACCACACTCCAATCTCCCAAACCAAGATATGCATATGATGATTCACTAATGTACTAATCTAGGTAGGTGGACAACCATTCCCAAGTTGACATGTCATGGCTTTAAGTATAAAACACAAGTGTCAAATGACACACACAACATTTACACATCACTAGGTCATGTCATATCCACTTAGGCAACATTCACAAAGAATAAAGAAATACATTTAAAGATTACATTTACACAATCAACCAAATATATTTATGAATAAAATTATGAAACAACGAGGTCTTGTCTTTCATTAGATGCAACCTTGGCTCAAACTAAGTTCACATATCCCTTTGTTTGGTTCCCCGGATAAAATTCCATGGTTTCTTACCTGCACACTAAATTCAAACATCAGTAGTCCAAGGAGATAAATATACATCATAAGGAAATAAGTAATATTCCAAATTTAAGGAAGTCATCAACATATTAAGTTTATTGCTAAAGATCACAAGAATACATCAATCTCATTTTAAGCATTTATCATAAGGTAAAATTCACATTGCAAGAATTCAAAGTTAAATATCTATTTCTAATAAATCCCAATTTCATTAATAACCATAACATAATCATATTGTATCAATTGTCTCAGAATAAGTGTCCATAATAGAAAACATAATATAGTCCATAAGGTGCATCATAAGCATAAAATTCATAGTGTCCATAGTGCATCAAAAGTAAAGTGTCATACGCTAAATCTATCATAAGCAGAAAAATTGGATAACTACGATGAGGTTCGGGGTGAGGCCTCACATACAACATGGACAATGTGGTGACATATGCAATCATGTTAATGAAAGTATCACTGAAGAAGTAAATATGACATCAAGAAATAATTTAAATCTATTAATATTAATTGGGAATGGATTTTCTATTATAATGATGCCTCATATAATAATGAGGTAACACCATGGTAATATGATCTTAACTCAATAAAGGAAAGATACATGATTAGTAGTGATGATGATAGTGACCTCTGAAAACATTATATTTTTCCATTAGTATATACAAGGAAAAACATGATCTACACCATCGATTTACACTACACTGACAAATAGGGTAAAACACTACTCGACGCCAAGGTTACAAGATACTGCCAAGTACAAAGCATCTTGGAAAACACTATTCAGTATTACCTGATGAAAAAAAAGACAAAGGAACCCGACGAGTAACCAACAGTGCAACCCAACTGAACAACAAAGAGAGGAATTTGACAGATGAAGGGAACCTAACAATCAGTTCAATAAAGGAACATCAAAATACTTTTAGTTCAACCTAACGATCAAGAACCAATAGTCAGTTACATCCCACAAAAAGTGGATTTAACTTTCCACATCAGATAAATCACTGAAGTTTTATATTTATCATCTTGATTTGTTTTAAAACCATTATGTGCAGAGGAAGCAATGTAATTATTATTGTTTTAATCAGTTCAACTATTTTAAAACATGCAAACTAAAAGATCAAGGTCAAGTTGTATACCTTGGATCTAGAGTTAACATTGTAATGTGTGATTCTAGAATAGGTCAAATACTTGTATAAATAGATGCTCGATCTATTATGAATATTTTAATCAATGATGATTGTAGCCACTGAGAGAATCTAAAGATCACACAAGAGAATTCATGAAAAAGGATAGAAAAGGATCAATTTTGTTTCAAGAACAAGAACACAGGCTATCGACGAGCAGGAAAAGGTATTAATCAATCAATATAGGTTTTATTTATATTGTGAGAGCTTTAATGGATCTATGATCAGCAATTATAGATTGCATGCAGTCATGTCAAACATATTGTACTCATTCTAACAAGTGTAGTACACTTAAGAAATCCTTTCAAGGAAGGTGGACTTAATAGTCCTATTGTAAATCTCTTAACCGAGTGCACACTTCATTAGTGTTGCTAAAAGCTCTTAATAGAGTAGATCTTAACATGTCTCCACATTAATACTCCTATTAGGTTAGATCATCAAAAGTGATCAATTGTAAGCCTTTACCGGCTCCCTTCCATTCTGCAGGTAGTGAAGTTTTGTGGGTGCCATCCCCACCGTAGTTTTTTACTTCCTAACAGGATTTTTCTATGATATCATATATTGTGTTATGTGTTTATTATTTTCATGAATATTTCTATGAATGATTGCATACAACTAAGTTTGTGAATTAATACTACATGCATAAGAAAGAACATCAGATATGGTCGGTAATACAGTAAAGAATGATTACTAATAATCAAAGGTGAAAAGTGTTAAAAATTTTAGAGGTATTGATTCACCCCTCCCCTCTCAGTACTACTTCCCATTAATCCCAAAAATTTGTATCAGAGCTAAGTCTCTTCTTGGAAATCTTAAAGGATTAAGAGCAAAGGTCATCCAATGGATAAGTACAAACTTGATAAAAATATTGAGAATAAAAAGATTGAAATTCAGATGTTCTATGAATAGTATAAAGAAGCGAGAATCAAGATGAGAGAGATGTTGGATGAGAGAAAAGGTATGGCAACTCGGAGCAATGAAAAATATTATCAAGAAGAAGAGATTCTAGATTTCTTTGAATCTTTAGGATCAACTACAAGTAAAGCATCAGATACATCAGAAGAGAACATCACAAATCTAAAGGAAATCAATCAACATCTGATAGAGCAAATAAAGATGCTACAAATCGGTCAAGAGACCCAGATGGTAAGAATGATTGATGTGATGAGTTCTACTAGAAAAGTTGAAATAGAGATAACACTAGCTATGGATGACCAGAGGAAGATTATAGAGAAGCTACAGGAAAAGGAGTTAGAAATTCAAAGACATGTTGAGCATCACCATGAGATCAAATATTAGATTAATCTTATCAGTCAAGAAGCAAACATAATGAATATAGAACTCATTGAAAGAGTATAGGATATCAGTGAACTAAGAGAAGAGAATGAAAAACTAAAGCATGAGGTTAGAGTTTAGCAATAGCATAATGAAATTATCAGAAAGGTTGAACAAAGCAATAAAAGAATGGATGATTTTCTTGAAGGACAACGAAGAGTCAACAACAACAACAGTCTAGGTTTTACTGAAAATGAAGAATCATCAAATCAAGCCTATCCAAAGAATGTCTATGAAAATCCAAGACCAAGAAAGCTTACATGCAAACACTATGGAAAGAAATGGCACACATCATATGTATGCAGAGGCAAAATGAAAGGTATTGCTAAATCTACATCTTCACTCATAGGATTCTGTTATAAATGTAATAGGAAAGGACATAAAGCATATGAATGTAAGTCTAAGATAGATCAACCAAAGAAGGAAACCTACATGGAAAAATACTTTTTTACATGCAAAATGAATGGGCACACAAGCCTTGAATGCTGAAAAAAAGAAAAGGAAAGCATGGAAGCCTAAAGGTCAAGAGACTCCCTATCAACCAAAGAGAAATTGTAATCAATATGTATGGGACTATAGTACATGGAAAAATTGTACAACATGTGGTAGATATGGTCACATTGTTGCAAACTGCATGAGAGCATGGACCAAAAGGTCTAGAGGCTGGACAAACTCCGGAATGGCATGCTTACACTGTCATAAAGTTGGTCATATCAAGAAAGACTGTAGAGACAGAATGACATAGACAAGCATATATCCCAATGGAAACACCATTGAAGATATCCAGAGGGCTAGAGACAAAATGTGGAGAAAAGATTCAAGCAATGATGAAGCTAGACCAAAAAATGCAAATTGTGACACCCCATCCAATGGATCTGGTGACTTCACCACCCCCACTTAAGCTGAACAAGTAAGTATGGAACTGCACCACACCAATTCATATTTTGCATCAATTCCATTATACAAATTGATAGATAGTCAAGATCTACATGAATAAAGATGCATATTATGTTACTTCTTACAATTCTGAGAAAACAACCCCATCAGTAAACACATACCAAAAATCATCGGTGAACATAAAGGATGAGCTGTCTACACTTACTGAGAATTGTCGGTCAACACACAAATGGCTAAGTTTCTAATGTAACCCGACACCCATCAGTAATAAAGAAAATTTATAAAGTTGTCTTGACACAACACCGATATTCATCAGTGAAAGAAAAAATCTCAACATCTATCCTGAGCATCCTGAAAACACCGACAGTGTTAATTAAGAATTCTTCCCAATGAACTTTCTATTCATGACCCTAGTAGAACCCATGTTGACAAAGTGATTTGTATCCATTCTTGTTTAGGGAAGTAACTATTTACATATACCTACTTGTCTTTTATAGTTTTTATTTTCTATCATCTTTCTCTTATCAAAGTGTTATTATGTTTTCATTTACTTTTATATGTCTCATGGTTTAATATTTTGAGATTCTCATTATCCTAGAATCATTTTCTTAAAGTTTCTTTTCACTAAGGGAATCTAGGAGTTTGATTTTATAACTTTCTTCCCTTAAGGACATAATGTGATTGCGATTGGTCTTGAAATATACTTTTGAAGTCTTATATGATGTTTTCATATAAATCTTAATGCTATTTAAGGTAATTCAACATATCTTACCATTGCATTATAAATCATTAATCCATATTGATGATAAAAGCAGTAAATTTATAGTCATAACCTAATAGATAATATTTTGAAAGTGGAGAATTATATCTTTAATTTAATGATTCCTTTCAATGTTTTAACTAGAAATCCATTAATAAATTAAAAAGGGTTGATCTTGGTTTAATTAAGCTTCCATGGATTTGAATGTTTAGTATTTTCAAGAGACAAGGTGGTACTATTATATATGTCATGATTTGGAGATTACAATGTGTTATAGTTTGATCGATAGCAAAGATGATAAATGCTATTTCCTTTTCACACATATGTTATGCTTATGAACATGAAAGGAAATTTGAATAAACGATGTTTTGGAAAATTTTGTATAGAAAAAGGTTAAAGATTATATTAATACTATGTTAATCTTGAAAATGTTCATAAAGTTATGTATAATCTTTAAGTATATATATTCTTATTTTTTCTCCATGACATTAGTATATATTTATGATTTCTTTTATTAATTATCATGAACAAAATTTATATTGTTTTTGACTACGGTAAAAATAGGTTTTGAAGGGGCATCGAAACCCTTTAACAACAGAGAAGAGAGATAGGCATGAAGACCCAAAGAAAAACAAGCTGCCCCAAGGAGAGGAGCAGGCTACAAAGGGACAATTCCCAGATTTAACAATAAGCAACTACAAGTCAAAAAACAAAAAAGACACTGGAAGAAAAATAGAGAAAGAAAGCCACCAGCACCGAGGTCAAGAAATAGTCTTCGAGAAGCTCTCAGATTCCTCCAGCTGAGTCTGCATGGTCTTCACATTGTCTTTCAGCCTCTGAATATCCTGATCATCAACCTTCTGCTTCTTTGACCTAGTACGGGTACCAGGTCCCATCTGCTGGGTAAGTTTAATGAGGTCAATGGTATCTTTGTTTCCTTCCAGCATTTTACTCAGAGTATTCAATTTCTCCCTAGTGGACTTCATACCTGTGTTCACCAGACTAAGAAAATGTTTTAACATTTCCTCATTCCTGCTTGTCTTCTCCTGGATAGGTATCATAGCTATCTCGACTGCTTTTTTAATTTTATCATCCATATCAGAACCGTAATCAAACACACGGACATTAGCATTATGAGAAAACTCCTTTCTAAAGATAGCCATAGTATCCTTGATCATAGAGTTCTTGTTTTCCAATTTGATACATCTATTCTTAAGCTCAACCAAATCACTCTGCACCCATTTGTCCAGATTATACCCATTTGTCTAGATTATAACTGTAGATGGATTTATTTTTAGCAATCTCAAGGGGGGTCATGATGATAGTTCTTCTGACCTGTAAATCCATCATTCTGATTTCACTTTGAAGAGGTTGGGAATTTATACCATGAAGAATTTTCTCACTATCTTCATCCTTGTTCTCCTTCTCAAAGCTAGGGGAATCGTGAGAATCTAGATTTTCCTCTCCCAAAACCCTAAAGTTGTTGTCCCCTGAGTTTTCTGCATTACTATCAATAAGATTAGTATCAGGCTCTTTGTCATTATTGACATCATCCTCTACCTCAATCTCAGTATTCTATTTCCCTTCAGTGTTAATAATCTCTAGAGTAGGGTTAAGTTTTTCCCCAATTTTCAAATTTTCCTGACTCTCCTCAAGATTATCCTTGACATTTTTGATTGCAGGATCCTCTGAATCCTTCACCTCAGGGGTCTGGGTAGTGGGAACATTAGAATCCACCTAAGTATTCTTGATAACCTTGGTCTCAGTGTTCTGGGGAATAAGCTTCGCACCGTCAGGCTCAGGGAGGATAGGGCTAGCTGAGGGCTCTAGGATATTCTTATCAGGAACAGAGGCAATGACATCATGAGGGTGCTTATCATTCTTCGACCCTTCCAAAGGCTTAGAGGAAGTCAGCTCAGAGGGAAAAATTTCTTTCTTAGGTTTAGGATTCTTTGACAGAGATCCGACATTCTTCCTTTTTTTAATCTGGGCAGGGATAGGGTTGAGAATGTGGTCTCTAGCATATTCAACAATTAGGCGAATGAGCCTGACATGGAGAATAGGGAAATTCTTCACTGTATAGTCATTAATGCTCTGGTTAAGTGAACAAATTAGAAAATAGGGAAAAGAAATGCGAATATCATGTCTAAAGTGATTAACTAGGGAAAAATGATAATTGTAGACCCTAGAGAATCTCCCCTCAAGAGTGAAGTATTCCATTATAACTTTTATGAAAGAACCCCAAATTTTATCAATATTATCCATATCAACATAGTCTTTCTTACCTTTCACCAGAAGAGCCCTCTCCTCATCAGTAACAAGAAATTTCTTATAAGCTCTGGTGCCAACCTTCACCTCTTTTGAGTACTTTAAACCATCCAGCGGGAGACCAGTAATATCAGAAAGAACCTCGAGGTTGAGGCTAAAAGATTTTCCCACAAGATTTACTGTGCCCTTATCCCAACCATCAGCAAAGGCTCTGGAGACATCTATGTCAAAACCATGGAGTCTCTGAAGATACCGATGAACATGGCCTTTCTTCAAGATTCTCCACACTTCCTTATCCTACTTCTACTTGAATTCCATGGGCTCTTCCCTTTTGAGATCACCACCCATGGCCAAATACTTCACCTGCTCTTTTTTCATATACTGGGAGATGTTATGAGTTTGGTTGTTCTTTGGCAGAATAAGGCTATTAAACTAATTCACAATCCTCTTCACATGCACAAACTGGCCAAAGATAATAATGATGATAGTGACACACATTAAATTTTGGGCTTTCATAATTGGAAATTGATTCCATATCTAGGATATGTACTTAGCATTATTTTGGATTTCATTCCAACTCTCCTTGATCTGAGATGAGTTAATTGATATCATTAAAGACACTTTTAATGACTCCTTCTTTTTACCTGATTTTATCATAATTAATAAGTGAGGTGATCTCATCATTACTCATAGTGTTACCTTTCCATTTTTGAATCCCCTCACTTTTGGCTCCAATATTGGCAAGACAATCAGCAACCTGATTGGTCTCCTGATAATTATGAGATATATGGAACACCTCAAAGGATTGGACTATATTTTTAATTTTGAAAATGATATGCTCGATTGTCCAGGAAGGGGTATTGATATCTTTAATATTATTTATAATATTTAAAGAGTCACCTTCAAGCCAGAATTTTTTGAATCCCAATTCTTCCACTAGCATGATGGTATTAAGAGTAGCCAAGGCCTCTGCTTTATGATTAGACTGAATTCCCAAGGGGACTGAAATGGCACCTAAATAGTTACCAAAGCTATCTATGATGATACCCCCACCCCCAGAGACACCTGGGTTGCCTTTGGATGCCCTGTCAAAATTAGCTTTAACCCAACCATTAGGAAGAGTAATCCAGATAGAGGAATCTCTTAGGGAGAAATCTTGAGCATTATGAGGGGGAAAATTCCAATTAGACCAATCCACATCAGGGATGAGAATCTGGTGCTTGCTATTGCTATTAGTTATAGTAGAACTAAAATTTTCATTGATAGAGCTAGACATTATGTTGAAGATAATTTTAGGTTTAGCAAATTTCTCTCTAAAGATTATGTTATTTCTTTCCTTCTAGATACACCAGCAAAGATGAGGCGGGATAAGATTCCAAAAATTTCTAACCAGATCATTATCAAAAGGACATCTCCATTGAGTGACAAAGTCCTGCCAAGAGTTAGGAAAGAACCAAGCCAAATTCCAATATTGAAAAACCAAAGACCAAACTCTCTGGGTAAAACTATAATGGATCATGAGGTGATCATAGGATTTAGCTTGTTCATTGCAAAGAAAGAATCTATTAACATGAAAGAAACCTCTTTTAACTAAATTATCAATGGTTAGGGGCTTATTCTGGATAAGAATCCAAAATAAAAAGTTAATCTTTGGATTAAGGAGTTTATACCAGATAGTAGCACACTGAGGCTTTACTTCCTTAGAGAAGAAGGAGTAGGTAGAGGCCACTGTAAATTCACCATTAGCAGAGAGGTTCCACATAATCTTGTCAGGAAGATTACCTTCACTGAACCAGGACTAAAATTCTATCATAAGAGGGGACAAACTTCTATCAAGGCTAGAGAGATCCTTCCAAGAATTATTATTCCTGTAGTCAGAAACTTTATAACCAATGGTGTTTTTTTCTTGGATGATAATATCCTTCCATTCTTGTCTTTCTAAAAGGGGGCAGTCATGGATCCAAGGATCATCCCAGAAATCAATATTGGTCCCATCACCCAATTTCCACCTTATTCCTTTTCTCAAAAGATCAATGGAAGAGCAAAGACTATTCTAGATATAAGAACCATTGACCCTTGCATCATTGTTTAGGAGGTCCTTCAAGCTATTGGAATTAAGGAGGTATTTATTTTTAATTATACCATTCCATTGTTTAGTATCACCAAAGATTCTCCACACCTGCTTTGCCAACAGAGCCTTGTTGATAAGCTTTATAGGTCTTAACCCCAGCCCCCCTTTACTTTTAGGCTTACAAACTTTTTCCCAAGCAATCAAGCTAATTCTGTTTTTTATCTTCACCACTAGTCCATAAAAATCATTTTTGGATAGTTTCAAGCACCACCGCAAACTTATGGGGAATCTTGAAGAGGCTTAAAGCATACACAGGCAAATTTTGTAGAGTTGACTTTAGAAGCTAAATCTTACCAGAGCTACTAAGGAGAGCACCTTTCCAGCCTGCCAGCTTCCTATTAAATCTATCAACAATTTGATTCCAGAAACTATCAGGAAGTTTAAAGCAGAGGGGGAGACCCAAGTAGGAAGAGGGAAGTACACCAATACTACAACCAAGAATTTTAGACATCTTTGACTATCTCTCAAGGGGGGTATTGATAAAAAAGATGAAACTCTTGTTCCAATTGATGAGTTGACCCGTAGCCAAAGTATAGATAGATAAAGCTTTTTTAAGATTCCTAGCTTCTTTAACAGTAGCTTCACCCATAAAAAGAGTATCATCAACAAATTGTTCATGGGAATAGGAGGATCTGGTTGAGGAGGGTTGGAGACCAGAGATTATTCCAACATTAAAAAGTTTAGATATGTACCTTCCCATCCCTTTAGCCAAAATAGAAAACAATATAGGAGAAATAGGGTCCCCCTGCCTAAGACCCCTTGAAGGTTTGAAAAAATTTGGAGGAACCACCATTCACAATAACAGAGGAAGTCATAGTAGAGACCAGCTGATCAATAATTTTAATAACCCCTGCATCAAAACCAAAGCTGCTTAAGACTTTTTGGAGGAACTGCCAATCAACCCTATCATAGGCTTTAGATAAGTCCAATTTCATGAGAAAGCCCTGTTTCTTGGCCATTTCAAGGGAGTGAATATTCTCATGGGCTACCACTATGGAGTCCAGGATTTTTCTCCCTGAAACAAAACCATTCTACTGAGGAGAGATAATTGAGGGCAGCAAAGAAAGCAGTCTGGATGTCATAACTTTAGCTATGATCTTGTAAATCCCATTACAAAGACTAATTGGTCTGAAAGATTCCACCATATTAGCACCATGGATTTTAGGAACAAGGACCAAGAAGGTGGCATTAAGTTCTCTAAGAAGAGCTTTAGTTCCAAAAAATTCTTTGACAGCATGGAGAACATCCTGACCAGTAATCTCCCAAAATTGCTAAAAGAAGAAGAGGGGAAATCCATCAGGACCTGGAGATTTGTCACCTTCAAAGGAGAAGACAACATCTCTGATTTCCTTATCATTTGGGATAGCTTTGAGTCTGGAGTTTCTATTTTTATCTATCAGTAAAGGAATAGCAGAGAGAATTTCATTTTGGCTCTAGGAGTCAAGATTAACATCTTTGGATAAGAGGAGAGATAAATATTGAAGCATTTCCTTTCTTATCTCTTCTTCCTTAACCAGAGACTTATTGTTAACAATTAAGGAAGAAATTATGTTAATAGTTTTGTGTTTCATGATTGTCATATGAAAGAATCTTGTATTTTTATTTCCATCTTTAAGCCAAAGGGTTCTTGATCTTTGCCTCCAGTAAGAATCCTCTTTAGAAATGATATTATGATATTCAGCCACCAACACATTCTTAGTACTTCTATGCTCCTCTGAGAGACCCTCTTTTTGAATAGTTTCTTGAGTAGCCTTGATCTCTTCCTGTTTAATGCTTTTAGCCTTGAATATGTCCCCAAAGACATCCTTGTTCCAAATTTTAACATTTTTCTTGACATTACTCATCTTTTTAGCTATCCTATACATAGCAGTACCTTCCTGGTTATAAATTCCACCATTTAGTAATACAGTCCTTCAGATTAGGGTGGGCTAGCCACATCTTCTCAAAGCGGAACAGGGTATTCTTTTTGCCATTCAAAATATTAGCATTGAAGATGATAGGGAAATGGTCAGAACCAATCCTAATAGAAGAAGATAAAGAGCAGGAAAACTTAGAGAGCCAATCAAGAGAAAGGAGAGATCT
>MU223767.1:1245936-1256069 GCA_018584345.1 Thuja plicata
TATATATATATATATATACACACACACACCAATTGTTTAGGATTTTGTTTTCAATTCATGTGTGGCACAATCATGAACTTGTACTCTTCATGTGGAGGCTAAACCAATACCAAGAGAATTATTGGACATCTCCTCTAGAATTGAATCTATCTCTGTTATACTTTTTAGCACAACCCTCTGCAAACAAAGGTTCCAAGTAATGAATAGTGATTTTAATAAGGAATATGAATAATAGACTAGGTTGTGGTAGATTGACTAAACTACACATGTGATGCCTCATCTAAAGAACCAAGAGAAAACCTGATGAAACATATTTTTTTAAGAGAAACCAAACAACACACTAGATATTGGTCGCACTTACAAGTTAGATCACAGACACAAATTCTCAAGAATAATACACTACTAAAGAATGACTATGCAAGACCTCACTATTGCATGAAAAAGGTGGTAGTAGTGCAAGACTAACAACTATGGGGAAACTATGGGGAAACTCACCACAATGAAATCATGAGAGAGAGAGAGAGAGAGAGAGATTTGAACCTTTCTGATGATCAACATAATCCAAGATGATAAATGACCCTTAAATCTACATCAAGCCACACTGACCAAATCAAGCTAAATACTTAGAACACACTCAAAATATTGGCATTGCCAAAGGAAGTATAGGATCCTATAAGGTGGGAAAATGTGAACTAGGACCCACAAGTTCATGCATGCAAAAAAGGAACCTAACTCATGCTAATCACATTACATTAGATGGAATATGATCCACTAGACTCAAGATGGATCAAGCACTAAGAAGATTCAGTGGTCCTTTGTTGTAATGGACTATGGCTATACAATTTTGATTGAAGAAGGAAATATCTAGATCCAATTAAGGTGAAATAGTGGTTTTCTACATGCCTAGGGAGACTAGGAACTAACAAACTAATTAAAGAATCACATATAACAACCACAAATTATAACTGACCTACAGTCTAAATTTGAGGCTGAAGTAGAGGGACTAGGGTACTCAGGCCAACCTGCTCCTTAGGTTGGGGTGTTCAACTCAACCTATTCTTGACATTTTCCAATCTACTGAATTGGAGAGTTTAGCTCTCCTCTTGATTTGATTGTATATCTATCTGTATGTCTTCTTCCTATAACTACTGTAGACACCCTAAAATGGACAGACTTGCGACCTTACATTAAAAACACTAATTTTCACCTATTAATTAATAGTTTTTTAATCATTAATTAATCATCTATTTTATTCTAAATTTATTCCCCAAGTCATCTAATCAAATCCCCAAAATTATTTAAATAATTAATTTTATTTAATTATTAAGCTTAATTGATTAATCTTCATTAATTAATTAAATTCAATTTCCCAAAGTTTAAATTATAATATTTAAACTTATTAATTAATTCTTCTAATTAAATTAATTTTATTTCATTCGATAATTCAATTCTAAATCCAAAAAGAATTCAGTTGTCACATGTTTAAATACTTTAATTACAAAAATCAATTAAATATTCAAATATATCCTTTCGCAAGTTCAAAAGGTAACTCATGATCAACTTTTCAGTTAACTAAACATTACCTCTTCTCTCCAAGTTGAAGAGGTGGAGTTTACTAGTTGCTTCTCAGTTAACCAAACTTTATCTCTTCTCTCCAAGTTGAAGAGGTGGATTTTACTAGTTTTTCCTTGGTTAAACTAAAACATCATCCCTTCTCTCCAAATTGAATAGGTGGAATTCACTGGTTGCTCCTCAGTTAACTAAAACATCACCTCTTCTCTCCTAGTTGAAGAGGTGGAGTTTACTGATTACTTCTCCCATTCCTTTTGATCAGAACCATTCATTTTCCAATCTTTGGGATCAATCTCAACCATTCAAATCAGTTAGATATTCTATATAATCAACCCTTCGTAACCATTTGAAGGATCTAGGATTTTAAGCTTTTATGTGGCATTACTCTACAAGATTCCTTCTAGAGGTATTCAAATAATTCTTGTGATCAAATTCAATATTGTTACTAAGATTGCACATTGAATTTGTCATTAGTTATCAAGTAGATATAATGGACAGTCGGTAATAGAGTCAACAAAGGATAGTTGGTTTAATCTTTGAAGTGCAGAGTTAACCGAGAGCACTGATCACACTCAGAGTAAACTGAGTACAATGATTACCGATTAGACAAACTATACTGAGAAGAATACAACACCGAGCTACACAACATAACCGAGCACCAATATAACCGAGATACATAGACAACACCGAGCACTGAGAGATAGCAATAATCGATTGGAACATAGACCACCTAAAAGTTTTTTATGGCACATTACTCTATGTAACAACTTTTGAGATGCCCTAGATAATGGTTTACACAATCGAGGAGGACGTTAATTATAGATTTACACCATTAATTGTTTATGTCTCCTATGTGTAGATGATCAAGGTAAATTATGTACACCGTTGATCTTAGGGTAAGGATGTAACTGTTAAGCCCTAACTAGGTCACATTGTTTGATATATAAATGTATAGATGTCAAAAAAATTTATGTATGTTGATCAAGGAATGATCAATTAGCCGCCATACTATAGACATCAGAGAACTAACAAGGGATTTTTAGAGAAGGACTACATTGCAGAAATCGATTTACAAAACTAAGGAAAGGCTACCGAGTAGAAGAGAGCAGAAGGTATTATCATTCACATTAAGGTGATATATTTTTGTATTAACTTAATGGATCTGTATCAGAAATATTGAGATTGCATATGTTTCAAATCAAAATTTTGTTACTCTCTAATAATTATAATAGATTTTCTAAATCTCCTAACAGAGTAGACTTAACCGTCTTATTGTAAATATCTTAATCGAGTGCACACATAGATTGTGTTGCTAAATCCTCATACAAGGTACATCTAATAGATATTATTGTTACTCCTAACAGGGTAATATTATCAGAAGTGATCATTTTGTAAAGCTTTAACAGGCTATCTTTATTTTTACAGTAGTGAAGTTTTGTGGGTCTCATCCCTGCCACAGTTTTTACCTTCTAACAGGGTTTTTTGTGATACCAAAATACTAGTGTCATGAGCATTTAATTTTATGTATGTGTATTGTTTATTTTACATGCATTTATAGTTTTTCATTGATACTATATGTTTGGTACATGCAAATATACTCAGTTGGTTAATAAATAATAGTGTTTACAAGATTTGATTGAAAAGTTTTAAGGGTACTGATTCAGCCCTCTTCTCTCACTACACATCCTTTCCATTATCCCAACAATTGGTATCAGAGTAGGTTCTCTTATTTTGAAGGTTTAATAGCTAAAGAGAAAATATCTTACAATGGAAAGGTATACACTTAACAAAACTATTTAAAATCAAAAGTTACAGTTGCAGATCTATGTCGAAAAATTTGAGGAAGCTAAAGTGAAACTCAGGGAGATGTTGATTAAGAGAAAGGATATGGCACTTCATAATCAAGAGATTGATTATCATGAAGAAGAGATTCATGACCCATTTGATACATCTAGATCTGAATCTGGTAGCATATCTAATGCATCTAAAGGAATCATATCAAAGCTATCTGAAAGCAATCAGCAACTTACTGAACAAGTGAAAGCACTTCATATCGGACAAGATACACAAATGGTTAGAATGGTTGAAGTCTTGAATGATGCAAAGAAAGCTGAACAAGATAAAAACATGGTTGTTGATGACAGAAGATAGATGACTGAAAAGTTACAAGACAAAGAAACTAAGATATTGAGACTTACTAAAAATTACTTTGAGATTACCAATCAAGTGGTTACTATGAATCATGAGGCTAACCGAGTGACTACTGAACATGAAAAAAGAATAGAGGATATTGGTCTATTGAAAGAAGAAAATGAAAAACTAAGAAATTAAGTGAATATGTTACAACAACATAATGAGGTGATTAAGAGATCCGAATAAAGCACTAAGAGAATGGATGAATGTCTGAACTATCAAATAAGACTGAACAACAATACTAGATTAGGGTATACCAAGCAAGGATAATTGTCAAATCAAGTTGAACAAAGGAATGTATACTCAATCCTAAAGCCTAAGAATCCCTCTTGCCATCATTGTGGAAAACTAGGCCACACATCAAATGTTTGCAGGAGCAAAGAAAAAGGTATTCTTAAAAACCCTCCTAAATCCAATGGCATTTTCTATAACTGTAATAAGTATGGACATCAGGCACATGAGTGTAGATCAAAGTTGAAAAAACCACAGTAGAAACCATACATGGATAAATACTATTAGAATTGCAACATGCATGGTCATACATCTCAAGCATGCATAAAGAACACAAAGAAAATCTAGAAGCCTAAAGGACAAGAAAAGGTAAATCAACCAAGAAGACAAGGCAATGCTTATGTATGAGATTATAACACTTGGAGAAGTTGTGAAACATGTGGAAAATATGGAAATATAGCTGGAAATTGTATGAGACTATGGTGAACCAAATCTAGGAATTATTCAAGCTCTAGAATGGGATGTTCTCACTGTCGCAAAGTTGATCACTTAAGAAGAGATTGTGCAGACCAAATAAACACTTATGGGAATGGAAATATAATTGAGGAAATTGTAAGGATAAAAAATCAAATGTGGAAAAGAGAACCAAATGATAATGCAGGACCAAGCACAACAGTTGGTGATACCTCATCCAATGGGTTAGGTGGCTCCACCATCTCCAAATGAGAAATAAAAGTAGGTATGGAACTATGCTTTGCAATGCTATATCTTACATCAGTTCCTATATTTATTGCACAAATGCCAAATCAGAATGAATTAAGATGCACTATGGTATTATATTTTTTATTACGATGATCTAGTTGAGTATGTTAATATGTATCAAGATAGAACTATCAGTCGGTGAAATTGTGAAGAGACAACCGAGTTGCTATGGTAACTGAGTATATGTTATAATCACCGAGCTAAAGCATTGTTAGTGTTAACTAAGAAGAATGTTTTTTCACCGATTGGTTGGTCAAGATCATTTATTGCAGCGTCCTAAGATTTTTTTTTTGCTATAAATTTGGTTGATGTGAACTCATTTGTTCACAACACGATCACAGAAAAGAAAAGAGGAAAGAGAGTTAAGTTGCAGCAAAACATTTTTCAAAGCATTCAACAGAGATTTAAGCAAATTTGAGCATACAAAGGTTGGTTACTTTGATTTCCTCCCTCACCAAGTTATTTGAGCACATTTTATGGAAGCCCTAAAGACAAAAAAATATGGCATCTTCATCACGAACAACGAAAGCTAAAATGGATAAGGAAAATAAGGTTGTTTTGGTGAAGAAATCCACCTGCATGGAACCAAATTAAAAATTTCACCCACAGGTTGCAGCACAACTAGACAATCAAAGCACATTTTCATCTATCCCACCTATGGTTTTTCTAGCGCAAGACGTTCATGCATTTATACATTGCAAAATTAGTGAAATTGGATATTTTGAGCTTATAGATACTTACCAATCATTATGCATAGATGGGAAGCTAAAGTAAGACCATAAACACTTAGAGGTTAAAGGGTTAACCAATTCCCTATTTTTTCCAAAGGTATTTCACAACAAATGGATATGCATAGTACTAAGCAGATTACATGAAGGAAAACTCTTGCTAGATGAGGCCAAGAAGATAACCAGGGATGTCATTCATGTAGTTACAGGGTATCTCATATGTGACAAAGCCAAATCCCTAAGACACCTATCAAGAACCAAGCTGGAAAAGATAACATTAGCCGAGTGGGATGGTAGAGGTTTGAAGGTAAATTTCATCAATGATCATGAACTGAGATTGGGTGCTTATGTTAGTGGGTATAAGATATTCCAGTCTAGCAGACCGAATAGTGTACCATGTGGAGTTGTTAACATAGCTTACAAAATTGTCAAGAAAGGTCTTCAACTTGATCTTTCTGAGCTATTGTAGAAGCAACTAGAAGAAAACATGAGAACCATCAGGTTAGCAAAGATAAATACATGTAAGTTCACTTCATTACTAATTTTCATATTCTTCTACATGTATAATTTATTTCCTTCAATCAGTAAAGTTAAGTGGAAGATAGACAGACCGCTTATAGTCCAAATTGATGAAATGATTACAAGTCTAGGAAAGAACTTTGAACCTGTAATGAATGAGTATTTTTCCAAGTTCAAAACTAGGATGGAAAAGAGATCCCAGAAACCTAAACAACTAGTAGAACAATACAAAAATGATAGTTTTTTTGTAGTAGATACAAATACAACATTAATTAAAGCAACAGAGCCGAGGACAACATGGCTAACTCCAATGGATTATGAATTGGATATTGGTGTTGCATCTGATGCTATTGATAAATTGTTGAATTATCCTATTGAAAAATATACCATGAGATTTGGCACCTATGAAGAGGCAAAGACTTGTATAGCAATTTCTTTGCAAGTACAAAAATTGGGTAGGAAGAAGACAAAAATTGTCAAAACCTTGAAGAGGAAACTTGCAATAACAAATGAAGAATTGGATAAATCTGGAGAGGAAACTGAGGAGAAGACCTCAGTCAGTCAAGAAGAAGAACATGAACATGAAACTGAGGAAACCAAGTTGGATATCGCACTAGTTAAAGCACCTAAGTTCAATAAGAGAAAAATCATAAAGATTGAATCTCCATCAAAGACAAGTTCACAGTCAGTGACTAAGGATTCACCACCTTTGAAGAAAGGTGTAGCAAAATAACAAGACCATCACCAAAATTTACTTACGAAACAAGGAAGCAGTACTACTTCTACTACTACTACTACTACTACTATTGTTGTTGCTACACCGAGACCAAATAGGAGATATGTGTGAAACAAAGATGAAAAAGATGATTTTGATGATAATCCAAAATAATTCAAGGTTGTAAAGAATAAGCCATTATAGAATATTGATGAGATTGTAGAGGCAATCAAGACAACCGAACAGCTTGCACATCCAAAAATACAAACATATTCTGATCTGACCACTGAGCACAAGGACAAACTAGAAGAAGCAATCATAGGTATGATGATTAACTTTAAACAAGTTCCTGTTGATTTTTCTACTTCTATTCCATCAGAACTATATGATAGAATATCATCAAGATGGACATATGCACTCCAAACTGAGAAACAAATGAGAGAAGAAGCTCTGACACTTATTAAAGTTGAGTGCATAGTTGAGGAAATTCACAATATAATGAGACAATATGCCAAGCAATTTATGAAGAAACAAAGAACATTAAATATCCTGTAAGGTAATATGAAGGAAGTGGATATTGAGAGAACTGGTGAATCCAATTGAAAACATCTAGGATACTGAGAAAGTAAATGATGTTGCATCTACTAAACTAAGTACATAACCCATAACAGATGATGATGTTGATGTTAGCAATATATTAGATGGTATTACTAAACTCTTGACTAATTTAGGTCACTTGTATATCACAATCACTGATGTAACCAAAGGAGATCTGGATGCTAAAGCCAAGGAAGATGATTCAATCAAAGAAACTGAGACTATTGATGAACAAGATACATCATAGGTTTCCCAAGCAAACATACCAGGCCAATTACCTATTCTGGTCCATGAAATTGAGATTGATATTGAAACATAGCATAAGCAACCTAAGAAAGAAAGAGATACAACTGAAGATAAGGGTGAAAATCATGGTAAAGAGACTGAGCATAGTGGTGGGATGACACAAGGTGATACACCTAAGGATACCACTGATGCTGTAGAAGAGAAAGGTGAAGGTAATACAGAGACACCTAACAAGATAGTACATAAATCTACTAAAGACATAAGGTCAACTACCGAGGTACCTAAACAAGTTCTCACACCGAGTACCAAGAAATCAAAGTCAGTTAGCTCTAGCACTATCACCATCATCAAGTGGTCATGGAAAGAAGAAGAAGAAAGGAACCAAAGACACAGTTACACTAGATGAAATTATAGAAATTCTTGACTGGGATCCAAGGACACTTGATCTGGAAAAATTGAAGAAATATGGTGAACTTTTCACCAAAAACCCAAAATAGGACAAGTTAAGACAAGAAGAAAGGAGTGCTCAAGTGCTAGAGAAAGAAAATGAGATCTTAATGCAAGTTATACCTAATATAAACATTGATGAATGAGCCCCCATAGTAGAACAACTTGAACTACTCACCGAGGCAATTGACAATCCTGACATTAATGCCAAGAAGAAATTGGAAGAATGAGTAGAGAAGAAGATTCAATATAAAGTTACAGAGAAGATCAGCCAGGGAGTGGCAGTCCATAAGGTAACTTTGTTAGAACTTGAAAATGCTTTAGAAATTGTTATATTAGAATCCATTACTATTCTACAATAGTTATGCACATTAGATTGATTCACTACCGAGATTAGTGAAAAAATCAAGCAAGTAGATCAAGATCTAAAGAATAGTACACAGAGTCTATCAACCGAGAAACATGCATTACAGATGCATTACACCAAGGTACTTCATAACAATCAGTTGAGACTAGACCTATAGAAAGAAGAGGAAAAAATCAAAGAGAAAGTAACTGAGCTTCAAGCGATGTTACTACTGCATTTAGTCATGATGCAAAAATATGTGACATCAGCAAAGAATCTCATTTCCACCCCAGAATTATCAGTGACACAAAGCATATATGATATGCATGCATAGCTAAATCTAGAGCTACACACCCTTGAGCATTTAAACAAGGAATGGGAGAAATTAATAGAAACACTCAAGAATGCCCATCCCAATATTTTTGACAAACTGCATGTTATGCACTTTTTTGTCATTATTTTCACAAAAGGGGGAAATATATGTATATATGTATAGTAAAGGGGGATACTATAATCATCTGTATGATTTCATATACATATACCAAGTATATACAAAGGGGGAGCCTATATAGTATTATGTACAATACTAAGTTTTTGATACTAATGCCAAGGGGGGAAATGTTACTCCAATTGCACATTGAAGTTGTCATTAGTTATCAAACAGACATAATGGACAGTCGGTAACAGAGTCAAAAAAGGATAGTCTATTTAATCACCGAAGTGTAGAGTTAATCGAGAGCACTAATCACACTTAGAGTAAACCGAGTACAATGATTATCGAGTAGAAAAACTATACCAAGAAGATTACAACACCGAGCTACACAGCATAACTGAGTACCAGTATAACCGAGATACACAGACAACACTGAGCACCAAGAGAAAATAATAACTGAGTGGAACAGAGACCACCTAAAAGTTTGTTATGGCACATTACTCTATGTAACAACTTTTGAGCTGACCTAGACAATGATTTACATGATTGAGGAGGACATTAATTACGGATTTACATCATTAATTGTTTATGTCTCCTATATAGAATTTTGCAAACATGCAAATCCACAGACCCCAAATACACCTGCATGCAAGAACCTGATACAAAATAGAAGCACAAAGATGAAAAAGCTGAAGAACTCAGAAGTTTCTCAAAAAGTGAGAGCGAAATTATAATCTGAATTAATGAAAGACAATTACAAAGTTCGACCTTATAAAGGTGAACGAAACCCTAAAAGGTAAATACTAGGTTGCACATTATTAATTAATAATGCACCTAAGAGACGCTTAAGCAACTAGAGTAAAAATGAAATAATACTCTAACACCCCCCCTTAAGCTGAACGCAGGGAGAAAGCAGACCTAGCAAGACTAAGAAAGCAAGAAATGGGTCCCGGCAACAAGGCCTGATCAGGTACCCAGTACAAGGAAATCTTTGCAAACCGGAGACAAAGAAGAAAACCCAGTGGGAAAAACCCCTCTCCAAAAAGAGATAGAAGAATGCAGAAAAGAAATGGCTCAAGAGACTCTCTCAAGACCATAAGTACAATCATCCCCCCCATGAGAGAGGGATGAGACACCAAAGTCCCCCCAGAATGAAGAAACTCCTGTCACAATGGTAGATGCTTGATGTAGAATCCAAAAGGAGATCCTGAAGTGGCAAATGATATTCCTCCCCTTGGGAAGAAATGAATCCAAAGGACAATGTCGAAGAAACCCTGTGAAGAGTGATAAACCAATCTGTCTCAGGATGTGTGCCATGAGCGGATGCTGAAGAATCTCTCTGTC
>MU223767.1:1256689-1269936 GCA_018584345.1 Thuja plicata
GCCCATGATTCATAATTACCCCGTTCCAAAATAACAACAGAAGGGTGAGGAGAGAAACCCATGATGACTCTTCTAAATGAAAAAACAACTGAGAAATCTGACCTTATTCCATTTAGATCAAAACCTGGCACAAGGAGGAGGGATGACAGAAGCTACAACTTTGATGCTGAAAATAGGAACTCAAACAGCCAAATCAGCAAATAAGACCAGCACCATCACGTCTGGCTTAGAAACACCTTTCTGGAAATATTTCGTTTTTCAAAAAATGATACCGGATGCCCAAGTTATGGCCAAAAAACCACAAGGACCCCTAAAACACACCCTCACTGAAAAAAAATAGTCACTGTCTTAAGTTTGACGGGCGTATGGCCATCGCAGGCCATCGGCGGCGCGGCGGTGGCGAGTTGGTGGCGCCACCAGAGAAGGCAGAGCGCGGGCGGTGCGCGGGCTGAGCGCGGGTGGCGTGGTGGCGGCCCACCGAAAATTGATAAAAAAATGCATTTTTTTTTGAGGTTTTGCCTCGGTTTTTGAGCCGTACGGCCCTCGTAGGCTCGAAAATTTTCCCTGGGGGCACGGAGACCAAAAGTGGTCGAGTTTTATGTGATTTTGACTCTCCCGGGACTTCTGAGCGCAATGGCGGTGTCCGTTTCTGCTCAATCTGCTCCAGAAGTTCATGCCTCCTTCAAAGTGCCAAAAAAACTCCAGAAAACCCCAGAGAGGCTAAGACTGACTTCTTTGAATTGCGGCTTCAAATATCTTCAAACCAGACAGCAGCAGGGCGGCTCTGATACCATGTAGAATTTTTCAAACATGCAAATCCACAGACCCCGAATACACCTGCATGCAAGAACCTGATACAAAATAGAAGCACAAAGACGAAAAAGCTGAAGAACTCAGAAGTTGCTCAGAAAGTGAGAGCGAAATTATAATCTGAATTAATGAAAGACAATTACAAAGTTTGACCTTATAAAGGTGAATGAAACCCTAAAAGGTAAATACTAGGTTGCACATTATTAATTAAGAATTAATTAATAATGCACCTAAGAGACGCTTAAGCGACTAGAGTAAAAATGAAATAATACTCTAACATCCTATGTGTAGATGATCAAGGTAAATTATGTACAATATTGATCTTAGGGTAAGGATGTAATTGTTAAGCCCTAATTAGGTCACATCATTTCATATATAAATGTATAGATGTCAATTTTTTTATGTATGGTGATCAAGAAATGATCAATTAGCTGCCATACTACAGACATCAGAGATCTGACAAGGGATTTTTAGAGAAGGACTACATTGTAGAAATCAGTTTATAGAACTAAGGCAAGGCTACCGAGTAGAACAGAGCATAAGGTATTATCATTCACATTGAGGTGATATATTTTTGTATGAACTTAAAGGATTTTTATCATCAATATTGAGATTTTATATGTTTCAAATCAAACTTTTGTTACTCTCTAATAATTGTAATAGATTCCTAAATCTCCTAACAAAGTAGACTTAATCTTCTATAAATATCTTAACTGAGTGCACACATAGATTGTGTTGTTGAATCCTCATATGAGGTAGATATAATCAATCTAATTGTTACTCCTAATAGGGTAAGATCATCAAAAGTGATCATTTTGTAAAGCTTTAATAGGATATCTTTATTTCTAAAGTAGTGAAGTTTTGTGGGTCTCATCCCCACCAGTTTTTACCTTCTAATAAGTTTTTTCTGTGATACCAAAATACTAGTGTCATTAGCATTTTATTTTATTTATGTGTATTGTTTACTTTACATGCATTTTTAGTTATGCACTGATACTATATGTTTGGTACAGGCAAATCTACTCAGTCGGTTAATAAAGAACAGTGTTTACAAGATTTGATTGAAAATTTTTAAGGGTACTGATTCACCCCTCCCCTCTCAGTACACATCCTTTCCATTATCCAAACAAATATCATATTCTCAATGCTCCCAAGTCATAGAAACTCACAATACCATTACTGAGCACCACACACACAACATTTCAAGAGTAGAGAGAGATAATAGAAGATTCCAGCTTTGTTAGTTTGTATTCATTTGTAGTCCTCCTTGATTGCTTGTCATTTTATTGTTCGTAGTTTCATTATTAGTAGTAATTGATTGATTTCCCACATTGCAAATCAGTGCTACTGACCTCTTGTTAATTCAAGCTTGGAACAGGAGTGGATCTATACATTTTGGTGAACCTGATGTGAATCAAACAACCCAAATATCACTTGTAGATGACAGACATGACTTTCTTGCCTTGGTCATACGGCTACAGATTTTCCTTTTTGTGTTTTTTTGTATATCATTGTAATATTGCAATCACTGGTATTTTTTTGTAATTGACAAAAATTTTCCGCAATCAACTGGATTAATGTCATGATCAATTTAAGGGTTTCGCAAATATTTTCTGTCTTTATTCAATTCTCTATTTTTTGCACTGTGCTGCAATTGATCGATCGGTGCCAAAATTGATATCATTTTTCCACAAACAAGAAAAACTTACCGCAATTGACCGATCTATGTCGTAATCACCAACATCTTGCCGCAACTAATAGTACTTTACCACAATTGGGAGAACTTTGTTGTATTTGACACAACTTTTCTGCAATTGCCAGAACTTTGCCGCACTCGACAGGAATCATTTTGCAATTGCCTAAAATTCATTGTTCTCTGTTAAAATATGAATTTTTCTCAGTTTCCGTGCAGAATCAAAACACCAGGGACAGACAAAATTGGGAAACTGTGAGTATTAAAGGTCTTTATCAAGCTGTTCACAATTTCATAGATTTTGATTGCAAGGTTTTTTGGTACTAACTTGTCATTTCAGATTGTGGTGTGGAAATAGATCTAACAAAGCAACATAAAATTCATTCACTTGTATTTTTTGTGCTTAAAAAGAACATTGCATGTAAACATCTTGAACCTTACTTTTTTCAATTTGGTGCTTAAAATTGACATGAAGGTTAAGAATTGAACAAGGGAAAAAAAAAATCTTTCAATTTGGTGCATTAAAATCGAACAAGAAAATCATCACCTACTTTGGAATTTAAAATTGAACATTAGTTCTTATATGGGTGATTATCTTAGTTCACACTTGGAATTTTGGTGTTTAATAGATTAACCTTGTGTCTTGGGTCATTGGTGTGCTTACAAAAATCTGTTAGTTTAAAAACCTTTATACATTTTTAGAAAGGCTTGTCTGGGGAATGCACTTCTTCCTCAGAGAACAACCTTAAACCGGTAATCCTTCTAATTGGTATATAAACAAGGTGCAAACCAAAGCTCCATTTTATATCTAGCCAAGCTTGTGTGAGGTGTGTTGATGATACCCTGGATCAGTTGAATATCCCTAAGTAGTCAGCATGGTTAACTAGGCTCTTAAGTGAGTCACAAACGTACAAACTAATTGGATAGACTCCACAAACCCTACTACAACCTTGCTAAATAGAGACCTACCAGATTCATCTCTGAAAAATACCTTATTATAGTGAAAGGCGTATAATTTCCCTCAAGATTCCCAACATATGTGTTCCAGGATATTGTGGTAGTGAAAGAGATCTTCACTAACATGAAAGCAATATCTGGCAATGGTAAAAACACAGGAGCCTATGTTGTAGACCTTTGTGTCTTGTTAGTGTGATGATTGTTGTGTGAACTAATGAAAATTCAAGAATTGGGCCTATAATATTGTATCTTAAAGCCAAATTTGACCTAGATTAATCTATTTGTCCTTGTGTCAAGACCCATGCTAGATTACAAAACACATTGACTATTGTGCTTGATTTTGTCCTTGTGTCAAGACCCATGCTAGATTACAAAACACATTGTCTATTGATGTTTGATTTGTGACATCGATAACCCTTGTGTCAATCAAATATTGAATGGAGTTCTTTAATCTATAGTAGTTGGGTGTCTTGTGTCCTTTTACCTGATGAAATTCAAAAAAGTCATTATCATTCCACCACTTTAGTTTAACAAAACCATGTTTGTATTCTCTGATTTTAGGTGAAGTGATAGTATTGGGTTGTATCATCTTTCCTAAGGCTAACTCTATCAACTCCCCTAATGGTGTGTAGTCTCATTTGGGAAATAGAAACCTCTATGGGTGTTGTGCATTGGGTTGGTTGTTGGATACAGCTACTGCTTGCACAGTGGGTGTTTGATTTTGAGTGTTTACTTGATGAGTGTTCACCCAAAGTTTCACTACAAGGATCACCTATGACTAAACCCGTGGTGAACACTCATCAAGTAAACACACAAAATCAAATAGCCACTGTGCAAGAAGAATTTGTATCCAATAACCAACCCAATGTACAATGCCCATAGAGGTTTCTATTTCCTAAATGAGACTACACACCATTAGGGGAGTTGATAGAGTTAACCTTAGGAAAGCTGATACAACCCAATACTATCACTCAACCTAAAATCAAAGAATACAAACATGGTATTGTTAAACTAAAGTGGTGGAATGATAATTACTTTTTTGAATTTTATCGGGTAAAAGGACACAAGACACCCAACTTCTATAGATTAAAGAACTCCATTCAATATCTGATTGATACAAGGGTTATCAATGTCACAAATGCCCAATCCAAAGGCACAACTGATCATACAATCTTCAACAACACATTCCATGATCATAAAAAATGGAAATCCTCAGGGTCTAGTGGATATTCCAAACAAGTGAATTACACCTATACTAACACTAATAACACCATCAACTACATCAATCCCTCAGATAGTCATGTGGCTACCATTACTATTAGAGACCCAAATGCTAAAGCATTGTTACCATGCGTCGTTCCAAAGTTGTCTTTTAAGGATCGCCTTCCACATTAGGTATACCAACTAATCCTCCAACTACCTCCAATCCACAAACTACTCTAGTAGATTAGCTAAAGTGTACGCCTTCTAGATATCTATGTTTGACCTTTTGTGCATATCCCCACAGCACAAGCAAGCTCTCGACCAAGCACTCCAAAATGTAGTTGTCCCAAGGGACATAACTCTAGAAAGCTTCCAAACCATGGTGAACTACATAGTTTCCAACAAGTATGAAACCTTTACAAACCATGATGTGTTGTTGTACAAGCCTCTACATAATGATCCCTTACACCTACTTATCCAAGAACACAAAAACACTATATGAAGGGTCCTCATTAATGGTGGAGCCGGGTTAAACGTATGTACTTTGAAAGTAATCAAAACCTTGGGATATTTTGAATATAGCATTGATGTCACAAGGAGAATCAATATCAGGGCCTATGGTGAGGAAAAAAGGTCTTCAAAAGGTATCCTCATACTACCAGTCAGAATAGGCCCAATCATTAAAAACACCCCGTTCCAAATCCTAGACCTAGATTTGGGATATAACATGTTACAAGGAAGACCATGGATCCATGAGATGCAATTTATACCCTCTACCTATTATTGGTGCATCAAGTTCACATACCAAGGGGCAGAAATAATCATCGAAGGAGATCTAAACCCATTCCAATACTATAACACCATTAGAAGCAGTATTGGCAATCAAGTACCTTCAAATCAAGAGGAAAACATTCCTTCCACCTCAAATTCTATTCCCAAGGATATAAAAAGAAGAGCGGGGAAGATATCCATTACATACAAAGGATGTGGTGAGTACAGCTATGAGGAAGCTTTTACCATCACTAACATGCCTCAAAGTCCAAGGTCATATGGCATTGCCTCAACCAGTGACAACACCTGTAACCCTGGAAACTATTATGTTTAGATGCCCACCAACCACATTCATCAAATGGGGGACATTTTGGAAGAGAACCCTTTCAATCCAGATATAAACACTTGGTTGTATCAAGACCCACAAGAAACACTGCAAGTACACAAACCCGTGTCAACATATGGAGCCAGCTTTGCAATACTGCAAAAGTTTGGGTGTGATGGTACAACTGGTCTAGGGGAAAGACAACAAGGTCTAATGGAACTATCTTTACTGCAAACCTAGAGAAATAAGAGAGGGTTACGATACGGGAAAAATAGAACCAATACTACCACCTGAGACATACCCATTGATCAAGAGCAAGTTGCAGAATTACACTAGGGGTAAAACCTAGAACATGCATTAATCAACAATATACTCCAACATTTATTTCTACCAGAAGTGGAGCCTCTTATTCCTAATTAAACCTTAACCAAGCTATCAAAGATGATGAGGAAAGTGAGACATTCAATGAGCATTCTAGCATGATCGATTCCCATGAGTACATGTGGAGATCCCTCCACAATTTTGAACCAGCCATCACAGACTACTCCCCTCGGTCAGTCAGCACTATACACCTTGAAGATATGTTCAACCAAATGACCATAAAGGACCAGCCATCTATCGATAACAATTCCTTAGGTGGTGCATCCACATCACATTCTAGGTTCATTGGCACTATCATCACTATCTTGTTTACCCAAGTAGAGTCATCCCCCTGTATATGCTGGAATCTAACCTATTGGGAGCACGCTTAGACATGCAAATCTTAGAGGTATAAATAAATCAACTACACTAACATGTCTAAAAGAATACAACAAAAGCAAGAGACTCCATCATAACCTCCGATGAGCTGAACAACGGCACCCAATGCCTTGTTGATTTTCTCTTAGAGAATTTTGTGGGTGTGCTCTCCCAACACAATATAATAATCCCACTTGATGATTAAAAATGCAAGCTAAATGACTAAAATGAGTGAAGAACTCAAGAAACAAGTATTGAGAACTTGTCTCAAGCTTTCACCATGGATGAGATGCAAGTATAAATAACTAAACTAGAATGATATGCAAGATCTAAGCTAAGATTCATTCCATTATGGGCCTAAGATGTGATATCTAGATTCAAAATGAAACAAGCATGAATGAAGAACTAATATGAAAAATGCTAAATTGCTCTAGAACTAAACTAGCATGATAACAATGCATAAAAGGGAGATGATTTTCTCTTGACAATGGCCTCTATTTATAGAATTTTTGGAGGAGAGAGAGGGCTTGGATGAGGTGGAGCTCATGTGGCATCCACATAGGTGCCACATGAGGGACACATAAGCCATGCAAGAGGCCCACTTTCCTCACACATGTGTGAGAAACTTTGGATGTGATGAGTCAAAGTGTACTTAAAGTACACATGTGAAGGATCTTGTAAGACGTGTAAGAGATTTGGGCCAATATAACACTTTTAGAAAGTGTAAGAAGGTGTCATCATGGGTGTAAGAAACCTTGTTGGCACCAAATAAGGATTATTTGGAAAAAATAGTTTTTGGAAATTTGCTCACACATGTGTGAGCAAATAATTAGGACTAATTGTTGTAGGAATCAAGAAATTAGCCTAATTAACCTTAGTTAATTAGTGAGTGTGTCTATTTGGTGAGAGTGATGTGAGGTAGGGTAGGATCTAGGTTCAAATTAGCTTAATCTAAATTTAAAATTTAGATTAATTTGGTTTAGTAGAATTTAAGTCATGTGGAGGAATAAATAAATTAAAATTTATTTAAAGGGGATTAATGAGGGATAATGTATATAAATAAAATTTAACATATTAAAGCGGGTAGTATTTAAATTAAATTTAAATACTAAGGAAAGTGAATTATATTTAATTAAATAAATAGAAGAATATAACAAATATAATTAATTAATTAAAATTAATTATAATGCTAAGGGAATATTAATTAAATTAATATAAGGACAATTTTAAACGTCTACATTTTGCCCCTCTTTGATGTGGTGTCGAAAGTGGCATTGTGTCAAAGAAAAGAAAATAAGATGCCCCAGAGAAGTCAGAAAATCCTATAGCAGCGAGAGTGGAGGAGGGTGCCCTCTCGAGAAAATAATAGGAAAAAAAAAAATTTAATAAAATTTTCTCAAAACAGGCAGGAAAATAGGGAAAGAAGACCAATTGCATGTTGTGTCCAAGAAAAATGGAAGAAAAACAAGGACCAGAATGGGGAACGGGGAGAAGAATGGAAGAAACAGGTCCAAGGGGCTATAAATAGTCCACCGGGGCCCATAGACAAGTCATTTTCACTCACAAAGAACAAAAAAAGAGAAGAAAAGGAGAGTGATGGCAGCAGAGCGAGAGAAAGCACAGCTAGGAGAGCGCATTTAGGTTCACTAGCGACCGGTAGATGCGGGACCACCAGTGAGTAGTCAACCACCTCCTAGTCTGTTACGCATTTAATGCTTTTTTTAGATGTCTAGGGTGTCATAAATGCGTCCAAAAGCTGGCGCGCAGTGCAGACAGCGGTCACCTGACCACCATCTGCACAGATGATAATTGACAGATCATCATCCTTGTAGATGACTGATCATAGATTGGTGGCTACATAGACAGAGATCACTCGATCTCTACCTGCAAGGGAAGAAAAAGAGGGGGAATGCACAGCAGAGATGATGGAGTTAGAACTTCATCGTCTGCGTGGAAAAGAGGCGGCAACATAAAACATCATCTCTACAGACTGGCATTTACGAAGATCTGTTGGCTCCGCAGACTGGTGACTGTGAAAGTCTGCCATTTGTGAGGGTCAACCGTCATCTATGTGGATTGACCCAAAAACAAAAGAAAAGAGAGGAAGAAGAGGAAAGACAAGGGTTTGGGAGCATTTTTTGATGCCCCAGAATTCTATCTAAGGTTTGACATGAGCTTGCTCGATGTAGGAGGATACCATCACCTTACGAGCAAGGGAGTGTTACCCAGCGACTATGGCGTTGGATCAGGAGCTAACTACAGCAGAGTGGGGGATTGTCACACTATGCGGGCTAGAACATGTACAACATTGGCCACATCTGAGAGTGCATAATGCACTTATGACTGATTTGATCAAGATTAGGTGGCACAGTACCACTTCAAGCTTTCACTTCCCAATGGGGGAAGCTACTATTCAGGGGTTGATACCCGAGTACTATTTTGAGGGTTCAGAGCCATACATGGAGATGACACTTGGTCAGAGGTATGCAGATATGCTAAATACACAGCAGTGGATGTCCTGGATAGGGGTGATGATGATGCAGCCATGGTTGCAGTGGGTGGCCTTATACTTGGCTGGATTGATAGGAGGTTGATTAATGCCTGATCATGCAGGCAAGGGATTCCCTATCGGTTGGGCTTGAGTTCTCAGTAGCATGGTGGAGGATGGAGACCAGTACTACTAGGGATACACTATTCTTGGGTGGCTCTATTATGATTTACACATGTGTGCCTACTGTAAGGGTAGGGAACTAGGTCCAAGATGCACGCTTCTTCTTGTATGGGCGTGGGAGCACATTGCGGTCATACAATCGATGAAGACCTGAGAGACCAGAGTGGCTTATGAGTCATTCGTATGCAAGTACCGGCCACCCATTAGTTATGAGGCCACAAATTTAGTTGGTTACTACCGATGGAGACTTGATGAAATGGGGGAGATATAGTGGGCACCCTATACGGGGCGCGAGGCATAGGGAGATGAGATCCCACAACAGGATGAATATGTAGAGGACAAGTTTTATGACTTGTATTATATGAGATTTGTTCAGACCAACTGCTGGTTGATCGGGAGGACAATATATATGATCTCTATGTACATGTAATCTAGGGTATAGAGACAGATGGGACAGATCCATGAGGCAGTTCCAGATGGGTTCCCACACCCACTGGTGACGCGAGAGGTGGGGAGTATCTGGGGGATGGGTGTAGATCCCCACATATCATGAGAATATTTTATGGGGATGATAGAGGTCCCATGGATTAGGGCATGGGAGTCTCTATAGGATGCAGGCATAGTGCCAACATACAATCAGTGGTGGGCAACACACAGACCGATCAGGTTGACAGTGTTGGGGATAGTGCAGGAGGATGAGCAGCCGGGAGACGGAGGGGATGGGGGAGGTCAGGATGGTGATGATGATGATGATGAGGATGGAGGAGGGGCCGGGGGGAGGAGAGTCCAACCAAGGGTGGCAGCACAGAGATAGAGAGGACAAGTGGAGCTACCAGCTGGGCAGCAATCTCACATACTCCCAGGTGCACAGGTATAGGATTTGGGATAGGATCAGGAGCCACAGGGGCCACCTGATCAGCCATAGGGACCACAAGGATAGGGGCCATAGGTGTTAGGAATAAGGTGCCTCAACTTTGGATAATTCCTATTCTTATTATTTGTTTTGTAAAATGTATTTCTTGCAAATAATGTAATTAAGTGTGAGTGTACATGTGTAGTTGGCATGTTGATGTGTCACTCCACTTGATCTGTTGGCATCTTGAATTGTGTGTAAGGATATCATGGCTAAAACGGTTATGATGGATTCCTATGACACGTAAGATCTATTTCTAGAAGATTCAATGACGGGTGAAGACATGCAATGACATGTGGCAACTGATAAATTTGAGTACTTTACACTCGTCCACAATCGTATAATGGTAAAACCCTAATACGGCTATCTTTGGAAGTTGCCCTAAAAAGGAAAGTGCATGATATAAGCATTTTTTAGGGTTGCAGATAGATATAGAAAAAGAGTGTATTGTTGGTATGATCAGGCGCTACTGGATTTGTCTTTGAGTGTCGATTGTCTCCTGAAAGAACTTGCATTGCAAATGTGTTGTAACCATTGTGTTGAAGATAATACTTTGTGCAGGTTTTGGAGTGTTGGGGTTTTTTACCGAAAGTTTTTCCCCAAGGTAAATCATTGTGTCATTCTCTATTTTTTGTATGCATGGTATATGGCTGTAATTTCATTGTTAAAGTAGTTAATGAATCTAAAATTGTAAGGATTTAAAAGAATTTGCACAATACTTTCCTTTAGAGATTACTGTATGAAACTGTTTCCGCACTTGAGTTTCCTTACAAGTGGCATCAGAGCCTGATCAAATTTTGATCCTAGTTGTTGAGTAGGGTTTTTTGAGCTAATCTCAAGTTGAGTGGGAATTTTTTTGTGCAGAGCATTCTAAATATTATTTGTAGATTGAGATGGCAAGTTCCTCATACAGTAGAATGGAGGAGGAGAAATTTAATGTCGCTAATTTTGAGTTATGGAAACTCAAGATGAAAGACATGCTTGAAGACCACGATCTATGGGAGGCTACTTCACTTGATGTGAGACCTGTAGTGATATCTCAAGCAGATTGGGAGATCAAGGATCGGAAGGCTAAGGGTCTCATTAGGCTCTCTCTAGCAGATGTCATTCTTCTGAATGTTCTTGATGAGACTACTACAAATTCTTTGTGGAAATGGCTTGGGTCTGTGTATCAGGCCAAATCTCTAGTGAATAAATTTTTCCTGAGAAAGAAGTTGTATTCTTTAAGAGTGGAGGAAGGTGGATCTATAACTGATCATCTCAATGCATTCAATTTATTGATTGCATAGTTGGCATCATCTGGTGCCAAGATCAAGGAGGAGGATTGATGTATGACCCTGCTTTGTTCCTTGCCGGATTCATGGAACCATCTTGTGATGGCTCTTGGAAGTACTATAGTCACATTTCGTATCGATGATGTGGTGTCTTCACTGCTATCTAAGGAGATGTGAAGAAAGACTTTGGATTCATCTAAGGAAGCCCTTGCTATTCGTGGGAGATCTAATGACAAAGGAAAGAAGAATGAAAATAAGCCAAAGAAGGGTAGATCCAAATCCTATGGGAGTTCTAAGACTCCTGGAAAGTCCAAGGAAAAATGTTGGAACTGTGATAAATTTGGGCACTTCCGGAGGGACTGCAAAGAACCGAAGAAGAAGAAGAAAGGCTCAGATTCAGCTTCCAAAAAATCTCAAGAAGATGGAGATGCTTTTTTTGTAGCTTTGGTAGCCCATGCATCTAATGATGTGTGGTTGGTAGACTCGGGTGCTTCTTTTCACATGACTTCTCATCAAAACTGGTTCTCAAAATATGAAGAGTTTGATGGTGGAAAGGTGTACTTGGGTGATGATTCTCACCTAAAGATAGTTGGATGCGGAAGGGTCACTATCATATTTCCTGATGGATGAGTAAAGGGAATCAACAAAGTTATGCACATTCTAAGTTTGGCATGAAACCTCTTATCTGTAAGTATGTTGAATGATGTAGGTGTGCGATTTATCTTTTCAAAAGATGGATGCAAGATGATGAGAGGTTCTATCGTCGCTCGCTAAAGGTACTAGGAGAGGTACTTTGTTTAAGCTTGATGCATGCATTGCTCAGTGCAATATTTCTTCTATTTTAAAGAAGAGAGCAGATATCACTTCATCCCCACCATCTAAACAAGCAGTAAAGAAGACTGTGGCAATGGGTTCCGATGGTAGTGCAGTAAGTGTACCTAAGGGTGAAAACACTTTGGAAGGCAAGCTTCCTACAGAAAAGACAATGTTGTGGCATATGAGATTTGATCACATTGGTGAGAAGGGTCTTAGGACCTTGAAAACTAAAAATCTCATCGAGGGGCTAAATTATTGTAATCTCAAATTCAATTTATGTGAACACTGTGTTTATGGTAAGCAAAATCGTGTTCAATTCTACTTTAGTTCTCACAAGTCTTTTGGACTTTTAGATCTTATTCATTCTGATGTATTTGGTCCTATAAAATTTCCTTCTATCTCTAGTTCTGTATATTTTGTATCTTTTATAGATGATTATAGTAGGACTTGGATATATTTCTTGAAAAGTAAGACACAGGTTTTCAGTCGGTTCAAGGAATTTAAGGCTCTTGTAGAGAATTAGAATGGTAAAAGAATCAAGTGTGTGAGAACTGATAATGGTGGTGAGTTTTTTTCCATAGAGTTTGAATAGTTCTGTAAAGAACAAGGAATCGAGAGACATAAGACCACTCCTTACACCCTGCAACAAAATGGAGTTGCAGAGAGAATGAACATGACACTGATGGAGTAGGCTAGGAGTATGCTTAGTGGAGCTGGTTTAGAACAAAGGTTTTGGGCTGAAGATGTGGCCACTGCTTGCTATCTGGTTAACAGATCTCCTACATCAGATCTTGTTGGTAAGAAACCCATGGAGGTGTGGCCTGGTAAGAATCCTTCAATTAGACATATTCATGTTTTTGGTTGTGAAGCTTATGCACATATTCCAAAGGAGAAAAGATCTAAGTTGGAAAACAAAGTTGTCAAATTTATTTTCATCAGATATAGTGTAGGTGTGAAAGGATACAAGCTTTGGGATCATGTGACTAGTAAGGTGTTGCATAGTAGAAATGTTATTTTCAAAGAGCTAACATCTTCTCCTATTGTGCTACAACCAGATGAAAAAGAAAAGGAAAAAG
>MU223767.1:1270793-1317511 GCA_018584345.1 Thuja plicata
AAATCTCAGTTGTCAGCACAGTTTGAGATGAAAGATCTTGGGGCAGAAAGGTACATCTTGGGTATGGAAATTAGTAGAGACAGGTCTAACAAAAAACTTTGGTTGAGTCAGAGTAAGTATGTGAAGTAGGTGTTGGACAGGTTCAGCATGGCAGATTGTAGACCACTATGTGTTCCTATTTCAATGGGAACAAAGTTATCTGTAGATGATTGTCCAAAATCTCCTAGTGAGGTGGATGACATGAGTACAGTACCTTATGCTAGTGCAGTTGGTAGTCTTATGTATGCTATGGTATGTACTAGACCAGACATTGCCCAAGAAGTGGGAGTCCTAAGTTGGTTTATGGCTAACCCTGGACGGGTACATTGGGATGCAGTTAAGCGAGTATTCAGATATTTAAGGGGTACATCAGATTACTCCATATGTTACCATGGTAACTCTTCTAGATCTCCGGATTTAGTTTGTATTCATGGGTTTGTGGATTCAGATTGGAGAGGTGATATTAACAGTAGGAGATCCACCAGTGCTTATGTGTTCACTATGTTTGGTGGTGTCATCAGTTGGATGAGTAAGCGACAACCTGTGGTTGCTTTGTCCACTACAAAAGTTGAGTACATGGCTTCTACTCATGCTTGTAAGGAAGCCATTTGGCTTAGGAGATTGTGTTCTAATGTTGGTGTTGATGTAGAATATATTACTATTTGGTGTGACAATCAGAGCCCTATTTTCCTTGCAAAGAATCCAACTTTCCATGCCAGAACGAAGCACATTGATGCGCAGTTTCACTTTGTGAGAGATATGGTGGAAGATGGAAAGGTAAATTTGGAGAAGGTAGATACTATGAAGAATTTTGTAGATGAATTAATGAAACCAGTGGGCACTATGAAGTTCAGATGGTGTTCGGAGTCTATGGGCCTTTTGGCCTATAGCGGTTAGTTCCTGTTATGTTCCTATTCCTCTTACAAGGTGTTTGACAAGTGGGAGAATGTTAGGAATAGGGTCTCTCAACCTTGGATAATTCCTATTCTTATTATTTGTTTTGTAAAATGTATTTCTTGAAAATAATGTAATTAAGTGTGAGTGTACATGTGTAGTTGGCATGTTGATGTGTCCCTCCACTTGATGTGTCGGCATCTTGAATTGTGTGTGAGGAAATCATGGCTGAAATGGTTATGACAGATTCCTATGACACGTAAGAGATATTTCTAGAAGATTCAATGATGGGTGAAGACATGCAATGACATGTGGCAACTAATAACGTTGAGTACTTTACACTCATCCACAATTGTGGGGTTCGGGGCATCGCCTCAAAAAAAATTTTAGGGTTCCTATTTTCTCAGAGAATGGTAAAACCCTAATATGGCTATCTTTGGAAGTTGCCCTAAAAAGGAAAGTGCATGATATAAGAATTTTTTAGGGTTGCAGATAGATATAGAAAAAGAGTGTATTGTTGGTATGATCAGGCACTACTAGATTTGTCTTTGAGTGTCGATTGTCTCCTGAAAGAACTTGCATTGCAAGTGTGTTGTAACCGTTGTGTTGAAGATAATACATTGTGTAGGTTTTGGAGTGCTAGGTTTTTTTACCAAAAGGTTTTCCCCAGGGTAAATCATTGTGTCATTCTCTATTTTCTGTATGCATGGTATATGTCTGTAATTTCATTGTTAAAGTAGTTAACAAATCTGAAATTGTAAGGATTTAAAAGAATTTGCACAATACTTTCCTTTAGAGATTAGTATAGGAAGATGTTTTGGCACTTGAGTTTCCTTACAATAGGGGCCACAAAGACAGGGACCACCAAACGGGCACATATCCCAGGAGGTGTATGAAATAGTGGTAGCTAAGAGGGACAATCTTCAGACTAAACTAGGTAGGCTACAGGGCTTGCTAGTGACATCTCAGGTGACTGAGGTGAGTGCGCAAGCAGAGAGCTAGAGGATACAGGGATTACTGGCTACAACGTAGGCTACATATAGTAGCTTATAAATAGAGCTAGCCAGGATGTAGGGGGAGCTAGCAGTGGAGACCGCTCGGGGAGATAGTGCATAGAGAGCACTAGATTTATTATAGGCTTGGGTTGATAGTGGAGAGTTTGCTATTATCAAGGAGCATGGGGATGCGAAGGAGCTGGCAGCGATGTCAGCACAGATAGTAGCTCTAATAGCAGAGCGAGACCTAGCACAGAGACATTAAAAGGATTATAGAGCACATCAAGAGATAGCTTGTCAAGCAAGCAAGGCTGCAAGTATGGGACAGATGATGGCAGATGCTATGGCAGCACAGAGAGAGGCTCATCGGAGAAGTTGAGAGGTCACATATTATATGGGACTCTACTACGACGTAGTGCCAGAGGAGTTACAATAGCTTGTTTACTCAGAGAGAGCATAGACAGAGAGCACAGGTTGAGCTTCACAGGGATCGGTGGGGTTACCACCATGCCCAGGTAGTGGTTCAGGACCATCGCAGCCGCCACCATGATTCATCTTAGACCATTTTTTATACACATTTTTTTTATTTATGTGACACATTATGTATGACTTTGACATTTTGAGATATATACATGGACTTTATGCACTATTTGGACCTTATGGACTTTATTTATGATGCTATATGATATGATGTTTATGCAGGATGTATGGATGCATTATGATTTTATATTACATATGTTATATGATGTTTATAATTGACATGCAGGATGAGATGAATGTATATGAATATGCTGATGCATTTGTGATACAGGGATGGGATGCAGATATATATAGATGTTAGATGTGATGTGTTAATGCTTATAGATGGATATATTTTGACATGTATCGATGTAATGTGATGATTAACAAATGTAAATGCATATATGATTAGTGAAATGTGTAATGAATCCTAAAATGAATTAATCCTAAAATGATGTTAAGAACTTAACAATGCAAGTAAATAATGAATGGATAATGAAATGCAACTATAATATGATGACTGGATAATGAATGAAATGCAATTATATGCAACTATAATATGTAATGGAACTAAATATAATCTTAATGAGTAATGATTAATGAATGAAGTAAAAATACAACTGTAATGAATAATGATTAATGAATGAACTTAATGAATAAAAGTAACCTAATGAATGAATGCAATATGAGACATATGAGGACACTATTTTTGTGTGTATCAAATAGGTCTAATAAAATCAATTAGGTGACTGGATAGGGGGAATAAATAGAAACATTTGCCAAGAGCAAAATCAAAATGCAATATGACTTAACTAAAATGCAAATACTAACTACATGATGATAGTGGGATTGATACCATGTTAATGTTGGAGAGCACACCCTAGTTTGATATTGCAAAAGGAGTTATGCACCATGTGCTAGAAAACACAAATGACATGGTTCCTTTGCATGGACTAGACTCTCAGACAAATAGGTTGTTAGGAACAAGAATGCAAGACATCAGGTATGATGAGATCTATGAAATGTTACTCATGAGGAGACGTAGTACATCCAAAGCTTTTGAGGGATTTGAAATGCATGAATCCTACCCCCAGTGAGGCATACATAGTCATAACTAAATATCAAAACATAAATACACTAACAAACTATGACAAGCAGATCATACCACAACTGACACGTATTTACTATATACTCACCATAACGAACCAAGATATAAAAGATCGAAGCTATCATGATAAGGACATAGTAAAACACAAGATAAAATAAACAAAAAGGCATCCTAACCAAGTGGTCATTTAGTCCAAAAGTTCTTGCCATAAACAATTTTGATGTGAGGATTGATAAAACAACCGACACCGGAAGGATGCATTCTAATGGGGAAAAGATTGATTGATATAAACCAGGATTTCGTTGGAAATTTCTTGTGAATAGAATGGTCATTAGGAAATTCAATCTATCTGCTAATTTGTTGGAAAATTTTGTGATCACTGTGTCTAGAACAAAGCTTAGTATTGATATGGTAAGCTCAGTTGTACGGGAATTTTTATTATAGGAGTGGAAAATGGTCAAGGAACTACCTGCACAGATATGGGTAGTGACTTTTTATTATGGAAGGCGATGTAGGCTGCTAGGAAAAAATGTGGAAATAGATGGTGGATCTGACTACACATGGCATATAAAATAGGTTTTCACCATGGTACTTATCCATTGCGCCACCGAAGTGTTTTCACAGATGGACAGATTTATTTATCTTTCTCTTTTTCTTTTTTGATACTTCTTTTCAAGCTTTTGTATTTTTTATGCTTTTTTGATTTTTTGATTTTTTTTCTTTTGCTTTCTTTTTGAATGTTTTTGGATTTTGTACTTTTCTAATTTTTTGGGATTTTTTACAATTTCTGCTGTACAATGAACTGCTGACAGATCAAGCATAGAAGCACTTGAGATGTACAATATTTATAGGATCTGAGATAGTATCTCCCTCTGGTGATGCAATTTGATAAGTGTCGGAGCCATACTTTGTTTTGATGATGAAGGGACCCAGCCAATTAGGTTCAAACTTTCCTTTCTTTTTACAATTCTAGAGGTTCTTCATGTTGTGCTACAAGACAAGATCACCAACCTCAAACTGACAAGGCTTGATCCTTTTTTGAACTAAAGTTGAAGGCAATTTTGATACACATGGAGGTGGTCTAGGGCATTGAGGTGTCTCTTATCAAGGAGTTCCAGCTCTTGCAAGCGGGAAACTCTATATTCTTTTTTGGACAATAGATTCTTGAGAGAAATTATGAGGGAAGGGAGCTCAATTTCAATGGGTAGAATAGCCTTAGTACCATAAACAAGGGCAAAGGGAGTGGCTCCCATTGGGGTTTGGATGGAGGTGCGATAAGCCCAAAGGGCAGGATTGAGGTTAAGGTGCCAATCACGGATTGAGGTGAAGGTGCCAATTACGGCCAACTTCATCGACTATTTTCTTGAGGATTCAGAGGATGGTTTTGTTCGTAGTGTCATCTTGACTGTTGCTTTGTGGAAATTACTTGGAAGAGGTATGGTGGGTAATACTAAATTTCCTACATAGCTCTGTGACATCCTTATTCTTGAAAGGTCCTCCATTATCAGTAATAATGTCCTGAGGAATGCCATAGCGACAGATAAGATAGTTCAAAATGAACTTTGAAATCTATTTTCCAGTAGTGTAGGTGAGAGGAACAACTTCAACCCACTTGGTAAAGTACTCAGTAGCAGCTAGGATGTATTTATGGCCATTGGAAGAATTAGGGAAAATATGGACAATGAGGTGGAGACCCCAACATGAAAAATGCCAAGAGGTGATGGTGGGCTGAAGGGATTGGGATGGAGCATGTATCAAATCATCATGTTGTTGACAAGGCACACATTTCTTAACATAGTTGTAGGTATCTTGTTCCATAGTCGGCCAGTAATATCCAGTGCATAAAATTTTTTTGGCCAAAGTAAGTCCACTAGAGTGAGCCCCACAGATTCCTTGATGTACCTCCTCCAAGGACATTTGTGCTTCATTAGAATTCAGACACCTTAAAAGAGTTCCATCAAAATGCTTTCGGAAAAGGGTATCACCAAGGATTGTGTATCAGGAAGTGTGACGAATGAAGGTTTTTTTTTTGTTTGGTGGTTAAAGTAAGTGGGGTATGTCCATCACGAAGGTAGGAGTAGACTTCTTGGTACCATGGGGAGTTGGGATCAACAATTCCACACACCATTTTGGAATTTGGTTTGTCATAGGCAGGGACCATAAGATTCTTACCATGTGTTGTGTTCTGACATGGTGATCAGGGACCCAATTGTTGTCATGGCATCTGCTACTTTGTTTTTTGTGCGAGGGATCTATTGGAAGATTAGCTCAGTGAAATGCATTCTAAGATCTTCAATTATATGGTGGTAGAGAAGCAACTTGTCATCCTTTGTTTGATATTCATCCATAACTTGTTTGATAACCAATTGTGAATCACCCAGCACCAATAAAGTGAGAATCTTCCATTGTATGGCCTATCAGAGTCCAAGTACAAGGGCTTCATATTCTGCAATGTTGTTGGTACAAGGAAACTATAATTTATAAGATTTAGGGATGAGATCCCTTTTGGTGTAACAAACAAGATACCTGCCCCTGATCCTTTCTGAGTGAAGGATCCATCAAAATAAAGCTTACATGGTGTACTCAAGGCAAGATTGAGGATTGATTCTTCTAGAAAGTCTATGATCAAAGGATGTTGACCGTCAACAAGTGCTTTAGTTAACTAATCTGCAATTACTTATCCTTTGATAGCTTTGCAATCCACATAAATAATGTCAAACTCACTAAGGATCATGACCCATTTCATTGTACGGCCAGTAAGAGCAGCACGTGCCAGGAGATATTTGAGTGGATCAATTTTGGAAACAAGATGAATCTTATGATTAAGCATATAATGTCATAGTTTTTGTGTACAGAAAACAACAGCCAAACATGCCTTCTCAATTAGGGAATAATTCAACTCATAGCCAATAAGGGTCCTATTGAGATAGTAAATTTCTCACTCTTTTTCGGTATCATCTAATTATGCGAGGAGGGATCCCAATGTGACCTCTGTAGCAGATATGTACAAAATTAGAGGATGGTCAGTAATAGGTGGTACCAACACAGGTGGATTAGCCAGATATCCTTTCAGTTTCTCAAATGCATTTTGACATAAGCAATCCTGCTGAAACTTGATATTTTTACATAGGAGATGAGAGAACAGATGCACCTTATCTGATAGTTGTGACATTGATCTTTTGATTCATTGCAGTTTTTCTTGTAAACTACATAATTGCTTCAAGGTTTTGGGTGGTGGCATCTCTAGGATTGCTTTCACTTTCTTTGGATCAACTTCTATTCCACGCCGTTGCACAATGTATCCTAGCAGCTTACCAGATTGTACTCCAAAGACACACTTCTTAGGATTTAGCCTAAGCTTATACTTCTCTAATCCCTCAAAAATGGTAGTAAGAATAGAAATATGTAATTCCCTTGTCTTAGATTTTCCCAAAAGATCATCCACATAATCTTTCACGATGACATGTCAAAGGTCATGAAATATGGTAGTCATTGCTCATTGATAAGTGGCTTTGGAATTTTTAAGGCCAAAGGGCATCACCTGATAATAGAAAGTGCCCCAAGGCATTGTGAATGCAGTTTTGTATTAGTCTTCTGGTGCTATCCTAATCTGATTGTAACCTGAGAAGTCATCCATAAGTGACAACATTTCATGTCCGACAGTCAAATCCACTATAATGTCAATATCTGGGAGTGGAAAATCATCCTTGGGACATGAAAGGTTTAGATCTTTGAAATCAGTGCACATGTGAATGCCCCCAGTAGGATTACCTACTGGTACAATATTAGAAACTCATTTAGGATAATTGATTGGTCTGATTACTTCAGAATCCAACATTTTTTGAAGTTCTACTTTGACTACTAGCGCGACTTGCAGATGCATCTTCTGAAGTTTTGTCTTAACAGGTTTTATACTTGGATCTATAGCAAGATGATGCATGAAAAGATCTATATCTAGCCCTGGCATGTCTTTGTAAGTCTAGGAAAAGTTGATTTTGTGTTTATGTAGGAACGTTATCATGTCTTTCTTTTCCTGACTGAGAGAAACTGCAATGTAGGTGATGTGTGGATCTATTTCTGTGCTGAGATTGATTGGAATAGTATCTTTGATTATCATAGAGGACACTTCTAGTTCTAAAGATATAAATGGAAAGTCAGCCTCTCCCTCCTCTAGCACCTCAAAAAGGTTTTCACTAGAGGAAGCATCCTTTATTTTATCTCTTTCTTCATCCAAAGGTACCTGCGAGAGGTTTTCACCAGAGAATGTATTTTCATTTTTTTAATTTTTAGTTTCTTTTTCATTTTTGTGACTGAGAGAGTTGACTTGGCTACCAAAGTAGGCTTGTTCATTGTAGTGGATCTGATTATCGTACTCTTGGAGATTCTTAAGTCCAAAGAGGGCTAAAACTACCTCATCCGAATCACAAACATCCAAAGCTGGTGATGAGTCTTGGTAATCCCAGCCAATTAATTTAGGGTTTGTAAGGGGTAGACGAGGGGATGAAAGGTTATCTTGGGTGATAGTGAAGACATGATGATTTTTGTTTAAGTCATCTTCAACATAGTGGAAAGGAATTTTGAAGAACTCTTCCTCAATGTTTGAATCTGAGGTAGCTAGACAATAATCCTTAGTGAAGTTAGCCTTGGTCTCTACATAACCCAATCCATGTCCTTTAGGATAGCCATTGGCTATTATGATCTTCTTCTTACCTATTCATTATCTCCAAGGCCAGTACCATGATATCTCATTCTTTCGACAATGGGAGTAAGCTTAGGATACTTTCCTTTGGGGAAAATTACAGGTCTTTCTTCTTCATCACTATAGAGCCAATCAAGGAAATTGTATTCCATGTGTTCATCTGATAGGGACCCCCAATGTTCAAAAATAGTTGATTTGCAGCACATAAGTGCTTTTTCTTTAGAGGGGGGTAATGGTGATGGTCTCCCATAAGACTTTGCAGACAAAAGGAGTTTCCCAATATATAGAGCACTTTCAAATTTATACTCTCCCATGCCTTGATCTATTAAAGTGGCCTTTGCTTCAGATGAGGAGGGTTTGTCTTTAATAACCTTGTCTTCAGTAACCTTTTCCTTTCCTTTGGAATGATTAGCTAGTGTTTTTGATGTCTTTTCTGGAACCAGTGGAGTGTTTGAAACAAGGGTTTCTTGATTAGAATATCGGCCAAACTCATTCAATAGACAATAGTTAGATTGTTTGCCTTCCAGTCTTTTGCAGTATTGAAAGGGCCTAGGATATCTAGGAATTGTGATTTTTCTACCGTGATGTGGGAATTTTAGACATTGATTATAATTAGAGGGTACACCTTTGATAGCATGTATCCATGGTCATCCCAGCAAGATATTATAAGGTAGATCTAGAACCACCACATGGAAAATAGTTTCAATCAAGGCCAGGCCCACTTGTAAGGGTAGTGTTATCAGACCCTTGCTTTCTCACTCTCAATCATCATAGGCCTTTATTGTGATTTGTTTGTCTACATCATGAGGTCATCAGAAAGATTGATATTATGAATCATTTTCAATGTGCACAGATTCAAGCCATATCCACCATCTATAAGGATTCATTTTGTTCTGGTGGATTGGATTTTTCCTTCTATATGGAGGGATTTATTATGATGCAGGTCAAGACCATGAAAGTCTTTATCCATGAAGACAAGATGTTCTTGTGCGGCTAAGTTCCCTATCATAGCTTGGAATTGTGCAACATTAATGTTCTCAGGGACATGGAATTCATTTAGAGCTTTATCAAGGATTTATCTATGAATTGGTGAGGTTGTCAGGAGATCTAGAATAGATATCTATGCAGGTGTCTTCCCTAACTGAGCCAATAGGTCATAGTGCAAGGTAGGCCGAGTAGTAGTAGATGGTGCAACTAGTGGATTTGCAAATGTAGAAGGTTTATCAGTAGCTTGGAAAGTGACTCTGGGTCTGCGTGTAGTAGCATTACAATCAACAACTTTGAGTGTTATGTATGTGGAGCCTAATCAGACTCAGGTTCTTTCAATGTGGTTTCCCCCCAGACTTATCTACAGGGGATTGGGGGTAGTGCCCCCAAGCTTGGGGTCAAGGGGCAGAGCCCCTAATGGGGTCAAGGGGCAGCCATCAATTTGTAAAGGGTCAAACATAAATTTTCTATTAGTCAGATTATTTTTGCCCTAATTAGGTTATTTCAAAAATATGTGTGTAAAGGGCTTAAGGTTTTGAGATTCTTTTTTGTAAGAGGGATTTTCATAGCTTCCTATGGTGGTATTGAGTTGCAGGTTTCAGATTGTAATCACTGGATAATAATAAAGACATTGGACTCGTTGTTGGTGGACGTAGCCCAGGGATCAGGTGAACCACATTAAATTTATGTGTTATTGTGTTATCTTTTGTGTGTTAATATTTGCATTTTTCTGCTTATTATTCAAACATTGAGGATTATAGAATTAACATGCATGTTAGTTTCCTCAATGCAGCCACAAAGAGAGTCAAACCCAAAGATATCATTTTCATTTAAACTTCCACATGTTTGATCATGGCCTATGATAGTATTGGTAGAATAGTCATACGGGTTCGCGTTTGATGCCTTGTTTTGATTGTGAGGTGGGAAGGGCTGATTGTGGACTTTGAGTTTCACATTAGATGAGGATGCATTTTGACCTTCAACTTCAATTTTCCCATCCTCAATGAGATCTTGCACAAAGTGTCTAAGCTTCATGCATTTCTTGGTATCATGCCCCTTGATGCGAAGATAATCACAATATTGTTTATCTCTATACCAAATAGGTTTAGGTTGATTCTCATCAAAAGGTTGAGTATTTGGATAGATTATCATTCCTTGATCTGTAAGTTGTTTAAAGATCACATATAGAGGTTCTACCAATGCTGTGAATTGATGTCATTGTCGATTGTTGTTATTATTGTTGTTGTAATTGTTGTGAGGAAACAGAAATGATTGATTGCGTGGTTGTTGATTATTGTTCTGATTGTGATTCTGATTGTTGTTTTGATTCTGATTGTTCTGATTCTGATTCTAATTTTGATTGTTGTTCTGATTCTGATTTTGATTCTGATTGTTATTGTAATTATTTTAATTGTTATTGTTGGATAATTGAACATTTTGAACATGCTTGGCATCAGTCACTCCATCATTGACAACTCCTTTGTTTTTACTCCAAAATTTTGGTTTATCATTGTTGGACGGAGTATAATGTTTGATGCTACCTCTTTGCAAAAGGCCATCTTCAATATCTTTTCCCTTCTTAACAAGGGATTCAAAGGTGTCCAATGAAGCTATTTTCATTTGGAAAGACATCTCAGAGATTAAATTTTTTGTGAAGATGTCAATTAAGTGACTATCAAGTATTTTCCATGGCATGTGATTTGCAATATGTCTCCATCATTGTAAGAAACTAGCAAAGGTTTCTCCATTCTTTTGCATAGTATTGCACAAATTGCTGAGTGTTGTTTGATGTTCAATGTTATACAAATATTGTCCAACAAACTTCTCTACAAGATCAGAGAAAGTAGAGATTGACCCTTAAGGAAGGGCCATGAACCATTCTAAATTTGCACCTCCAAGACTCCTAGTGAAGATTATTTTTAAGTAATTCTCATTATAGGAAACTTCTTGACATGCAATGTAAAACTCTTTGAGATGTTGTAGAGGACATGTTTCACCTTTATATTTCTCAGATTTAGGCATCTCAAAGTTTGGTGGGAATGGTTGCATGGTGATGGACTTGTCAAATGGATAGGGACAAATTTCTTCAAAAGAAAACTCCTTCTTGCCCCTATTTTGTAAGCCTTGTACAATGCTTTTGAGCTCATTGAATTGTTGGGTGAAATCTGGAGTATTCAGGGAATAAACGGTGGTACATAACATTTGCCTCCTCCAAATTATGCAGTTGAAAACCCCATGGAGGTCATACAAATAGTAGGAGGTGGTATATATTGATAGGCTTGGGATGTATTGGTTGTAGATGTCTTCATTCATGTTGTTTGAAATAGAGATGTAGGCAAGGGCATGGAAATTTGCCCTATGTTGTTGACATTAACGCTTGCTCCTTGTGTTGTCATCATTTGAGTGTTTTTGTGCATAGTATTATTTGGCAAAGCGCTTAGGATTTGTTGAATTTTTTCTAGTGTTAATTGAGGTACTGATGCGATTATTGACATAGGCTCTGATATAGGTACTGATGTGGAAGGTTCACTAACATGTCCTTTACCGGTGTCACGTGATGATGTATCATTGGAAGTAGAAGCCATGGCTGCAGTAGTGGCAGCGGCGGCTTTGGTGACATTTCGAGTAAGGAGTGTTTCATCAAAGTCAGCAGGCACTGTGACACCATTATGAACAAGATTCAAGAATATTTTAGCACTGTTGTGCATAATGTCCTTCTCAACCATCTCTAAGTTGTATGGATCACTAAGGAAGTCCATCACTTGGGTGGGTCTTTCTTCTTGGTCCACTAGTTTAGTTTCTTTAGGAACTTCCTCAGCTTGAACTCCAGTTCCTTGAAAATATTGAGTGGCAAAAGGATTCTCCTCACAAGTAATAGCGTTGAATTTTGCTCACCTCATGTTTCTAGCTTGGGATTGAGTGACTACCATACAATGGTGGATTTAGAAAAATGGAAGACAAGCAGGTGTAAGAAATGAAATGGAGCAAAGATCTTGTTTCTTGTTTTGATTGGATTTGATTGGATTGATTGATGTTTGATTAAAGATTGATTGATTGATTGGATTGAGGATTGATTGATTGATTTAAAGGTTTTTGGAACAAAAACTAAGCATGAAAAAACCTTGTGATGATACAAACATAAAAGGATGTGAAGAAACACTTGTTCTACTTGAAGATGGACTCGTGATCTCAAGAAAAATGGGACATTACTAAGGGATTTAAATTACTTGAGACAGACTGATGGTCTACAAGCAATGTTTTGTTTGTTTGAGGATGAAGGTTTATAATACTTTGATTAAGGTCTTTCAACCTAAAAGGATTGATTTGACTTGATGATTTGATCTAATGCTCCAAGAGAAGGAATAATGATGATGGAAGAGTGGAAGAGTGATCCTAGAAGCAAGAGGTTATCTTATCATATTGCTCAATGGAAACAAAAATGTTGTTGATAGAATATTTAGCCATGAAGTTGCATACCTTGTTGTTGTAAAGGATTTTATTAATTTTCTTGTGATGCTCAATCTCTTGTTTGATATATGTGGTAATATATTGATATTCCTTAGATTTGCGAGTGGTTTCCTTCTGTTCTCTATAGACTAGAGGTGTTGGAAGCTTAACCTTCTTATGTTTCTTGAAACTAATCATGTCATATAAAAAAATTAGATTTTGGCTAAATGAATGAATGATCTAGGGAAAATGATTCCAGGGTCTCACAGAAGACCAAATTTTAGATGTTTTAGTAGATTTGGAAGCTCACTGTTTTCAAGCGAAGACGGCGATCTCAGAAGCAGCCAGCGATCTACACAGATGGTGATCTACATAGATGGAAATCTGCACAGATTGTGGATCCAGAATAGAGATGGCCGATTGTTGAGAAGACAGTGTATTGAAATTCTAGGCAATTTTTGATCTTCAGTCTAATTTTAGAAAAGTTTATTCGATGTCAAGAACTAATTTCAGCACATTCAAACTAGAAAAATAATAGACACACGTCTAAAAACAATCCAATAAGGGACAAAGCAACCTTGAGGGATACAAGAAAATGTGACATTGGAAAACTTTGATTCAAATTCTAAGATCTTGTTTGTGTATGTTCAAGTGACTTTTTCAAGCCACTTATGTTTTTCCTTGGTCTATCACAACGAAGATAGTTCAAACAGTAGCTACCTTAGGAAATTGGCTTCACATGAAATATTATAGGCCCATTGCTTGGTATTCCTTCAGCTCATACAATAGTGTCACCCCTGGAAGGGCGCCCGTGTTTTTGCCTTTTGTCAGGTATTGTTTCCATGCTATGAAGATCTCTTTTGCAACATAATACCATGGGTCACGTATGATGGGAATCTTGGGGGGAGAATCTTCCCTCCCCTTGCACTATAATAAGTCACTATTTGGAGGTGAATCAGGTAGGATACTAAGTTATAGTTTCTAGTAAGGTTTCATGGCATCCCCGCAGTAGGTTTGTACAGCATGAGACACTTAATTCTCTAGTTCAACCATGCCAATATGCTGAGGATATTCACTCAGTATGGACTACCATTGAACATGACCCACCTAAGCTTGATGGGATAAAGAGGACCATTGGGTGGCACTTTATTTCTATATTGGCTAAAGGGATTACCGGTTTGAGGTCATCCTCTAAAGGGGAAGCGCACCCTCTAGATAGGCCTCTCTAGAAGCTTGATTAAGCTAAGCTTTCTCTTCACCCAAGATCGAAGAAGGTGAGGGGAGAGGATACGACTATAACTTAATCATAGCATCACTTATATTAAGGGATTTTAATCTACTAACAAATAGCTCAAAATAAGTGTTGAAAAACACTTCTTCAAACACACCAAGAAGAATTCATTCCAAATTGAACTTAATTAGAGAAACTATGTGTTTTCTATCTAAACAAAATACACAATAGTATGGTTAATGATATAGGTTCAATTTGTTTCCCACAACAAAAAGAAATCTTGGAAAAGTGTGTTTATTTATCTTATGTCATTCAAGTTATGTGAAGTTCATTCCCTTGAGTCATTCAAGATTGGATGTGATAAATTTACTTTTAAGAAACATTCATTCAAAAGACTAATGTTTAGACATACAAGTTCATTTCCCAAAATTTGTTAGAAATCGAAGGAAACCTACATGAAAATTGTTAGTAGTCTTGAAATTTTAGATATGAAACGTTGCAAAAAATCATTAAAACCCAGGAAAAAAGCACAGACGGCCAAGTATTGTAGATAGTGATTGGCACAGATGGTGATCTGCGCAGATGGCCATCTACGAAAATGATGAATCACCTGCATAGACGGCCAAATAAGAAAAATTAGTTTTTATTGTAAAATAGACTTAGAGTGCATAAATATTAGCTTTTTTATCAGTTTTAAAAGCATTTAACCCTTAAAAAACATTACTCTGTCAAAAACTCGAGAGTTAAAAACTTGAAATCTGATAAAAAAAATGGTTTAAACCAGGTTACTAAAGATTTGTTTTACAACAGGTGGAAACGGTGATTTATAGGCGCAGACGGCCAAGACACGCAGACTGTTGGGAAGTGTAGATGGTGATCTACGGAGATGATGACTCCAGAGTGGAGACAAGTCTACGTGAAAATTTCTAGAACCGCAGAAAATCTACAAAAAATGTTAGAAAATTAGGGACATGGGTCCCACCGGGCGTGCCAAAATGTATATGCTGGAATCTAACCTGTTGGGAGCATGCTTAGACATGCAAACGTTAGATGTATAAATCAATCAACTACACTAACATGTCTAAAATCATACTACAAAAAAAAGAGACTCCATCATAAGCTCCGATGAGTTGAACAAGGGCACCCAATGCCTTGTTGATTTGCTCTTAGAGAATTTTGTGGGTGTGCCCTCCCAACACAATATACTAATCCCACTTGATGATTAAAAATGTAAGCTAAATGACTAAAATGAGTGAAGAACTAAAGAAACAAGTATTGAGAACTTGTCTCAAGCTTTCACCATGGATGAGATGCAAGTATAAATAACTAAACTAGAACAATATGCAAGATCTAAGCTAAAATTCATTCCATTATGGACCTAAGATGTGATATCTAGATTCAAAATGAAACAAGTATGAACTAAGAACTAATATTACTATGAAAAATGCTAAATTGCTCTAGAACTAAACTAGCATGATAACAATGCATAAAAGGGAGATGATTTACTCTTGACAATGGCCTCTATTTATAGATTTTTTGGACAAGAGAGAGGGCTTGGATGAGGTGGAGCTCATGTGGCATCCACATAGGTTCCACATGAGGGACACATAAGCCATGAAAGAGGCCCACTTTCCTCGCACATGTGTGAGCAACTTTGGATGTGATGGGTCAAAGTGTACTTAAAGTACACATGTGAAGGATCTTGTAAGAGGTGTAATAGATTTGTGCCAATATAACACTTTTAGAAAGTGTAAGAAGGTGTCATCATGGGTGTAAGAGACCTTGTTGGCACCAAATAAGGATTATTTGGAAAAGGTGATTTTTGGAAATTTTCTCACACATGTGTGAGCAAATAATTAGGACTAATTGTTGTAGGAATCAAGCAATTAGCCTAATTAACCTTACTTAATTAGTGAGTGGGTCTATTTGGTGAGAGTGATGTGAGGTAGGATAGGATCTAGGTTCAAATTAGCTTAATCTAAATTTAAAATTTAGATTAATTTGGTTTAGTAGAATTTAAGTCATGTGGAGAAATAAATAAATTAAAATTTATTTAAAGGGGCTTAATGAGGGATAATGTATATAAATAAAATTTAATACATTAAAGGGGATAGTATTTAAATTAAATTTAAATACTAAGGAAAGTGAATTATATTTAATTTAATAAATTTAATTAAATAAATAGAAGAATATAACAAATATAATTAATTAATTAAAATTAATTATGATGTTGAGGTAATATTAATTAAATTAATATAAGGATGATTTTAGACATCTACACCCCCCACGGGGACCTTTGTCTAGTACACCCTGAACTGATAGAGTGGGATCAACAAGGACAACCTGATATAGATCTCTTTGAGAATGATGAATACATCGTAGACTTCATGGGACTCAGAGAAGACATGCCATCAGGGGACCACAAAGCGGGTTTCTCTATTGACCTTGATAGATCAACCTATTTTGGGGAGGAATCTCATCTTTCCAGTCAAAAAAGAAAAAGAAAAAAAGAACATTCAGTAAGTGAAAAATGCAAGGCACTTTATGACTCAAAAATGAGAAAAAAACAATATAAGATGTACCTTCTAGTGAAAACCTCTCTGAGGCACTAGAAGATGGAAAGCAGGGACTCCTCCCCTTAATAGAGGAAAATTCAGCATTACTAGCTGGGAAATAGAAGAAGTCAACCTAGGTGCTGAAAAGAACCCAAATAATATCTATTTGGAAAAATCACTTACATCAAAGGAATGAGAGAAGTTCATTAGCTTCTTCAAAGAAAGGAAAGTCAACTTTACATGGTCCTACTCATAAATTCCAAGTCTAGATCTGGAGCTAGTATTACATCATCTATCGTTGTTACCAAATGTCAAACATGTCATGAAAATTTTGAGAAAGATGCATCCACATGTCGCATTACTTGTCAAAGTAGAGTTGAAGAAACTACTAGATGGTGGATTCATAAGACCAATCCCATCCCCAAGTTGGATATCTAATCTGGTGCCAGTAACCAAGCATAATGGTCATTTCTGCATTTACACAAATTTGAGATATCTAAACAAAGCTTGTCCCAAGGATGACTTCCCTTTACCAAATATCAACATGATAGTAGATATCACAGTTGGACACCAGATGCTATCACTCATGGATAGTTTCTTGGGATATAACCAAATCAGTATTGCACTACAAGACCAACACAAGACTACATTTACATGTTCTTGGGACACTTATTTCTGGAATGTAATTCCATTTGGCCTTAAAAATGTAGGAGCAACATTTCACAAAATAATGGAAGACTATGTCGATGACATAATATCCAAGTCAATGCTCAGAGAGGAACACCTACAAGTGTTGGGACCAATATTTGATCGAATGCAATAATACAAGGTCCCACTATATCCAAACAAGTGTGCATTTGGGGTCACCATAGGAAATATTTTGGGATTCATTATGTCACATTGAGGCATCGAGGTAAACCTAGAAAAATTCAAGGTCATCCTTGACATGCAACCACTGACCAATCTAAGGCAAGTAAGGGGTTTACAAGGCAGGCTTCAATCCATAAGGTGTTTCATCACCCAATTAGCAGAAAATTTCCATCTATTACAACATCTACTACACAAAGATGTGACCTTCATATGGAAAAAACAATGTGAGCAAGCATTCCAAACATTCAAGGAATATCTATTGAATTATCTCATATTGGTTCCACACATTCAAGGTAGGCCACTACTTTTGTATATCTCGGCAACTGAGTTAGCACTAGGAGTTCTCCTATCACAACATGATGATGAATGAAAGGAAAGAGTTGTCTACTACCTCAGTAGTAATTTCATGGGATATGAGCTCAACTACTCACCAATTAAAAAATCATGCTTCGCAGTAGTCTTCGCTTCCAATAAGTTAAGACATTACATGTTGAGCCATCGAACAAATTTGATAGCACACATTGATCCCTTTAAGTACTTACTCAGAAAAGCAACACTAACAGGAAGGCTCTCTAAATGGGTGATGATCTTAAGTGAATTTGAATTAGATTACATAGATAAAAAAGATATCAAAGGGCAAGTAATTGCGGACCAACTAGCAGAGGCACCCATATAGGATCATTAGCCTATATTGTCTAATTTTATAGATGATTACATTCTCATAGTACAACTAGAAGTAGAGATTTGGCATCTATTCTTTGATGGGTCATGCACAAACCATGGTGCAAGAGTAGAGATAGTGCTCTTTAACCCAAATAATGATGCAATACCTAAGTCTTTTCGACTCAACTTTCCATGCATGAACAACATAGCTGAGCATGAAGCTATAGTCATCGAAGTGAAGACATATATAGAATGGAGAATCAAGAACCTCAAATTCTATGGTGATTTACAATTGGTCATCATCCAAGTAAACAAAGACTACATCAAAAAAGATGAGAAATTGATCCCATATAGAGAGTTGATAGATAGGTTGCGGGCTTCAACCCATTTCATTGTATTTGAGTAGGTGCCAAGAGTTCAAAATAAAGTAGTGGATGTGATGTCTACCATAGAATCCTTGATCGAAATGTCAGGCAACGAGACTCAGTTCAAGTTTCTGGTAGAGCAACTCATGGTATCAGCACAACAAGCTCCAATCACAGAGTCAGTGTGCATCCTAGTTGGTCCTAAAACCCCATGGTACCATGATGTATACAATTACCTCCAAAATAGTGTCCTACCACCCAAATTGTCTAGGAACCAAAAGAATTCCCTCATCTACCAATCCTCTAGGTACACCCTTCTCACTATTACTCTATATAGAAGAAATCTAGATGGAACAATTTTACAATGTCTCACTTCCATGAAATCCCAGAGAGCCTTGTACAAGGTACATGAAGGAATTTTTGGAGCCCACACAGGTGGAAATATCTTAGTAAATTAGAATGGAATACTACTGGCCCATAGTAGACAAAGATGCCAATAAGTATGTGCAAAGGAGTAGGCAATGTCAGATTCATGGAGATCTCATCTATGTACAAGCCCAAGTACTCAATCCCATCACTTCACTATGGTCATTTTCTAAGTGGAGATTTGACCTAGTGGGTTAGATTACACCAACCTCATCTAATGGACACAAGTATATCATTGCATCAATGGAGTACTTTACAAAATGGGTGGAAGCCATTCCTCTCACATACATCACTGGTAAGCATATATATATGTTCATACTAAACAACATCATTTGTCGATATGGCATTCCTCAAACCATACTCACAGATCATGGTATACCTTTTCAAAATCAAGATGTCATAGATATTTTTAAACATTTCCACATCAAACAAGGTTTCTCTTTGTTCTACTATCCCTAAGGGAATGGTCAAGTTGAAGCCACAAACAAAACCATACTAAAGATCTTAAAGAAAATAGTCAATGAATCAGGGCAAGACTGGCATTTACAGCTCAGTCTTGCACTATGGGCATATAGATCTAGTGTGAGAACACCTACAAGAACCACTCCTTTCTCACTAGTATATGGATTAGAGGCGGTCCTACCCCTCAAAGTTGAAATCCCATCCCTGAGAATCTCATTGAAGAAAATCATTTCAGATGAAGACTATAGAGTAGAAAGACTCAATGAACTAGAACTGTTGGATGAGAGAAGATAGAATGCACTCAATCACTTACAAGGCTACCATAATCACCTTAGAAGAAACTATCACAAGAAGGTCAGACCAGAAAGGTACGAGACCTCATACTTATGGAGAATCAAAAGAACCAAGCAGAAAGGGTAAAACCAGGAAATTTTGAGCCTAATTGGCTAGGACCCTATGTCATTGTCACATCTTGAAATAGTGGGGCATACCAACTGGAGACACCAAAAGGAGATTAGCTCTTAGGTTATATCAACATCATTCACCTCAAGAGGTTCTATGCATGAGGTCGCAAGGTTAAGGCACTTATCTACAAATCCATAAAATACAAAAAAAATCAAAAAATGCAAAAGGTTACCTTGGTGAAAACCTGGCAAATAGGCACCTTGGAGAGAAAAAAAAATTTGCAAAATCTCAAGCAATAAAACCATCTTGGTTATCAACAAAGCAAAAGCCAATATGTCAAATAAATCAATGTCAAAATCATGAGCTAAGGAAATCAGCAATGGACTCATATGAATCAGCTTTATCAGCTATCCAATCTATCAACAAGATAAATCTAATCTTTTGATCAATCAATGTCAAAATCATGAGCTTTGCAAATTAGCAATGGACTCATATGACTCATCTTTATCAGCTATCGAATCTATCAACAATAAAATGGTGATCAAATTCAATCCAATCAATCAAAGGTAAAAATAATGAGCTTTGCAAATCAACAATGGACTCATATGACTTAGCTTTATCATAAATCCCAACTGTCTTCAAATTGAATCAATCAATCTTCAAATAAAACAAATCAATTGTCTTACGTAGTGACAGATACACTCAAAACTAGATAGATCAGTCTTATATGAGTCATCCATTCCTGAAACCTGACACGATCAAGCATCAAAGATCCAAGAAAATCAAGGAACAATAAATTGTTGACTAGGTCAGTCATGTTAGTCGGGTGTCAGTCTATCTTTCACAGTTATGTTCTTACACCCACTAAGTGATGAGAGTATCTATGATGGATCATGATCTTATTTTCTTTGATTGTTCTTTGTGGAATGTTTCATTTCAATTCTAGGGAAATGATGATTTAGGATAAATTTGGTAGGCACTATCACATATATGGTAGCCACACAATTCCACAATTTGCGCTTAATCCTAGAAAATAATTGGACAATTCTTTTCTTTTATCTATTTTTTATACCAATAGAATCATAGTGGTGTCTAGATGGTCTGTATCTGGGTGCATTGGATTTATATCTTGGTTTTTATTTTCATAAATTTTGGAGATCATAGAGGTATCTAGATAGTCAATATCTAGGTTCTTTTGGTTCTCTTTCTTTTCAAAATAAGAGATCATAGCGGTATCTAGATGGTCAATATTTGGGTGCATTTGGATCTCTTTCTTTTCAAAATTAGAGATCATAGCGATATCCAAATGGTTAATATCAGGGTGCATTTGGTTCTCTTTCTATTCAATCTCTCTACTCCTAGTTATTAGAGATCATAGCGATATCCAGATGAGCATATCTGGGTGCATTGGATTCTCTTCCATTTTTATAATAAGGTGCAATGATGAAAAAAATTGGAAAACTCGGTAGCAACTTGGGTCACACATCCTATCTATCAGTCCAAATCTATCAATCAATTCTAGACATGATATTCCACTAACATTCTTCTAACTAACACATGCATTACTCAGATATTTTGTTCATAGTAGATTGAATTCATTCATTTATTTGTATAAATAAAATAAAGCATGTACATACATAGTAATCGTAATCAAATGCATTCATAAACATCATCATATAAGATGCATTTCATAAAAACACCATCCTGCATACATATGTCAGTATCATAAGAAAGTAAATGATACATCTAAGAGTCTTCATAATAGAATCACATCACATACATTTCATCATAAAGCATCATCATATAGAACCATACATATAGAAAGTTAAAAACTGCACATCATATAGCATCATAGGTTGCATCTCATATATAGATATTGATATCTAAGTACAATGAACGGTCACAAGTCTGACAAAATGAGGTGATCAACATAAATGTCTATAAATATCAGTGTGTCAGGGATACAAATCATCATTACAGCATCATAAAATATCAGTGGATCATCACTACAAAAATGGTACAACACAATGCAAAATGGATCAGTAACACAAAATCAACAGGTGTTTCCCCCACCCCCGCCACCAGGTGGATGAGAGGGTGGAATATCAAGTCCAAGCCTCTACTACTATAAAGGATCTCATACCCCCCCACTACTCTGGGACCTCTATAATCTACTAGATCTCTTTGAGGAAATAAAACTGGGCACTCGCTAGGTAGAAGGAACAACTGCCTCATAATGTCGGCACCAGTACTCAATCTCCCTCTCAGCCTCGCGATCTGATCTCCAGAGCCAATCATGGGCATCCCTCTATTTCAAGTCATGTACACTATCCAATTAAGATCTCACATCTACCCGAGCCTGTCTCTCCCCAGGCTCTGCAACAGTAGCCCTTGATGTAAGGCTAGTGTTGAATAACAATTATTCAAAGAAGCATATCTCATTCCTCCTTTACTTGGCAATGAATCCTTAAAAATTCAATCAAAAGATCACTCAAAGACCCATCCCACACCATAGACCTATCAAAGGCCAACTTCCAATCATACTAGACTCCACTAGACTCCACAACTTGAGTTTCATCCACTCCTTCCTACCCAACCCACTCAATCATGCTCTAACTTCAGATTATGCACTCTTCATCAAATAGAATTCTTCAAAAAAAATCATGAACCTTGCTTATAATGGTGATTCTAACTCCCCTAAGGATCCCAACATGCATTTTTCATCTTCACTCCAAGTTACAAACACTTCCTTGTAGACATTTTGTCTTCTTTCACCAAACTATCCAATCTAAGATAGTCTTACTAGTACAACAGAGACAGTTTTTAATTGTTTTCACAATATTGTTCCACACAACTTTGAAAAAAACATTTCACATTCAAATACCATTTTCCAATCTTGTTAACATATCCCAAAACCAACCCCTTGTGTTTTGGACCAACCTTCTCAAATTTTCCACTGTTCCTAAACTAGGATGGCTAATTCCACCACATTTATAAAGCAACTACCCTTTGTTCTTGACACCAGACCTTGAGACCTTCAAAAGAGTTCTTAAATGACCTCAAATCAAGGATTCTATAACCAATTTGGTGCTATGACCTTCCTAAGTGTAAAATTCCTAATTTTCTCCTCAAACACCCTAAAATCTAGGGCTCGACCAAGGTCTCGCTTCCCATCTATTGGAAATGAGTTGAGTAACTGAGAGGGGAGGGGTGAATAAATTACCCAAAAAAAAATCCAAATCCCTTAGATGTCTTAAACAAATCAGTCATTGTTTCTCGGTTAACATAGATATTTCACTGTCACTCGGTTAACATAGAAAATCTTAAGATATTAACTGTGATTATCTTTAGTAATTAATTGTAGAAACATAAACCATAAAGAAAATGAAATTTACATAGATAAAACCAAGATTTAACGTTGAAAACCAATATGAGAAAAACCACCAATAGCAGCTAGTCACTATTTTTCACTCTTCTAAAGTGAGCCCTGGTAGAAGTCAACCCTGTTAAAGGTTACAATAACACACTGTTAGGTGTGACCTGGTTAGAGGATTTAATCACCCTATAAGGAGTGGCCTTGTGAAAGGTCTTTAAACACTTCAATGTAGAAATGTCACCTTGTTAGAGGATTTACAAAAGATTGTTAAGTCTACTATGTTAAGAGATTTTATCACTGCTACAATTGTTAGAGTAATAATGAATTAACATGTTTTGATAAGCAACTGTCTTTGTTGATTTAGTTCTATGTTCTGGATTAGGTACTTGTTCCTCACTAATTAGATATTCTATTATAGTCCTTTGTATTCTATCTTCAATCAGAATCCCATCTAATTTTGCCTTCACTCTTCATATCACACTTCACATGCAACTTCCACATCACTACTATTATCTTACACAATTCAATCCAAACTTGACCTTACATATATATGTTAAGACTTGTCAATTCAGCCTTGATATCCTTCCAAATAAATAATAAAACTCATTTTTTTTGTCTGCATATAACTAATCATCCATAAAATATAATCCATTGTTATTCGGCTGACACTAACAACTCACTTGGTCAATACTAAAATTCTTCAATGCCCGACCAACACTACAATGCTCAAGTGAACTCGGTTAGAACTAAAAAACACTTTGGTCATCTTTAATGCCTGAGAGATCTTAGTAGACACTGACTGTGCTCAGATAGGATTAGAAATTAGTGTAAACATCACTATTCTTGTGTAAATATCAATGACAATACACAATTGAATAATTATCATCAACAATCTCCCTCTTTGGCATTGATGGTAACACAACATGTCATAAAACATAGAATTATAGAGCAGAAAAAATAAGAATGAAATATTATTAATGTCCTTAGCTTCACTATGATTCTCATCCAATTTTATTAATGTCTTTATCTTCATTATGATTCTCATCCAAAACTCCCTCTAATAATGAAATACAGATTTCTCCCTTTTACATTAATCTTTGTTTCTGATAAAGTTCTCCCTCTGTCATCAATCTCTCCATCGCTAATCTCTCCCTCTTTCACTGATCATGTAGTATTTTCTCCCTCCATCATGAGTTATTATGACATATAGTAATCTCTCCCTCTTTAACAACCAATTCCAAAGACACCAACTGATGTATCCAATGAAATTGTAATGTACCTATCTGTATTGATTCATATGCAATAAGCTCTAAATATCTGCACCAACATGTTAAGTATGTTCTGTAGCTCGGTTGATGCATCACTAAACTGTATTTTAGTGAGCCTCAGTTAGGAGAATTATCCCTAGCTTTCCTCTAAGATACAAAAATTCATCCTTACGTAGCGGTTTTGTGAATATGTCTGCAATTTGTTCTTTGGTATTCACATACTCCAATCTTAATTCTTTGTTCTGAACCAATTCCCTCAAGAAATGATATTTTATTGTAATATGTTTAGTCTTGGTATGCATCATGGGGTTCTTTGAAATGTTAATAGCACTGGTGTTGTCATAGTAGATAATGATAGGTTATGTGGTTTCCACCTTCATACCTGACAACAATTGTTTGAACCATATGATGTTTGAACAATTCACTGTTGCAGAAACATATTCTACTTCTGTTATAGATTGACAAATGTAGTTCTATTTCTTGCTTGTCTAGGAGACTAACCTCTTTCCAAGAAATAGTGCTCCACCACTTGTTCTCTTTTTGTCATCAACACTTCATGCCCAATCAGCATTATTAAAGGTCTTCAAATCAAAGTTTCCTCCTTTCTTATACCATAATCCATAATCTTCAGTACCCTTAAGATATCTCAAAATCCTTTTGATAGCCATCATATGATTCTCTCTAGGATTAGCTGAAAACCTTGCAACAATACCAACTGCTAATGCAATATCAGGTCTATTGTGAACAACATGTTGAATTTTTCCAATCATGGATCTATATGTAGTCTAATTTGCCTCATTTGAATCATCATCCTTAGATAGCTTATGTCCAGTAGGCATAGGTGTTCCAACTGGTCTAAAGTCTTCCATCCCAAATTTAATTAGTATTTCTTTTATGTACTTAGACTAAGTAATGTAGATACCATCCTTCATCTGATAAACTTGTATGCCAACATAAAATTTGATTTCACCAAACATAGACATCTCAAATTCCTTACTCATAGCTTCTGAGAATGCTCTGCATAAGTCATCATATCCAGTGAACAATATGTCATCAACAAATATTTTTGCTAATAGTATATTGTTCTGAGGTCCTTCTTTGATGTACAATCTACTATTGTAATTAGTTCTCAGAAATCCAATACTTATCTAGTAACCATGCACTCTTTCATACTAGGCTATCAGAGCTTGTTTTAGTCCATACAATGCTTTGTGTAGTTTGCAAACCATATTCCTTTTGTTAGGTTCTACAAAACCTTTAGGTTTCTCAATGTAGACTTCCTCTTCAAGAATTCCATTCAAGAATGTAGATTTTACATCCATTTGATATACTTTGAATCATTTATATGAAACATATGCCAGAAGAGTTCTGAATTCTTCAAGTCTTGTAATAGGAGCAAAGGTTTCTCCATAGTCAATACCCTCTTCTTAATCATATCCTTTACATACTAGTCTGGCTTTGTTTCTGGAAACTTCACCTTTGTCATTCATCTTATTTCTAAAAACCCACTTAGTACCAATTACTTTCTTTCCTTTTGGTGTAGCTACAAGAGTCCAAGTTTTTTTCTTTTCTATCTTCTCAATTTCTTCTTTCATTTCTTCAATCTAGTTCTCATAATTCAATGCATGTTTAAAATTTCTAGGTTTAATTTCACTAAGTAAACATGTACCTTTTATCTTGTTCCTTGTCATTACACCTTCTATCTTATCTCCAATTATTTTTTTAGGTACATGATGCCTTCTAACATATTTAGAAAGTACAAGATCCTTCCTCCTTGATTCTGGGCTTGCTCCACTATGTTCACCATGCTCAAAATTTTTGTCATTTTCTTCTATCTGACACTTAGATTCCACTGTCTGAGACTCAGGTGTATCTGTTTATGACTCGGGTACTTCTATCTGTGACTCGGGTGCCTTTGTTTGCGACTTGGTTTCTTCAGTCTGAGACTTAGTTCCCTCTATTTTTGACTCAGTTTCTTTAGTTAGCATCACTGGTTACACATATTGCAACAAGGTCTGTGTAGATGAATTCAGTGGTTGACATGCTTTTTGTCCAAGCCCCATTTCATGTGTCTTAGGTATAGTATCAGGTTCATAATATACAAAGTTTTTGTAGTCTTCAAGATCTTTACTGCTCTGCTCTTGATTTTTCTCTACAATCTCATCAACCTTTACATGCACACTTTCTATGACTTTATGAGTATTAAGATTTAAACATTTATATGCTTTTCTTTTGCTGGAGTAGCCTAGGAATATACCTTCATCACTTTTTACATCAAATTTTCCATTTCTTGATTCCTTCAAGATGTAGCATCTACTTCCAAATACTTTGAAATAATGAACATTAGGTTTATAGCCATACCATAATTCAAAAGGTGTCTTCTCAATACCTTTATTTAGTTGAACTCGGTTCAAAGTGTGAATTGCAATGCTAATGGCTTCCTTCTAGTATCTGGTAGCAACATCATTCTCAATCATCAAGGTTCTTGCACAATCCATAATGGATCTATTCCTTCTTTCTGCTATATCATTCTTCTTTGGTGTGCCTGAGGAAGATACCTATCTTTTGATTCTTCTTTCATTGTACAACTCATTGAATTCATTAGAAATGAAATCTCCTCCTCTATCAGATCTTAAGCATTTAAGTTTCTTTCTTGTTTCTTTTTCAACTCTGGCTAGGTACCATTTGAACTTATGAAAGGCTTCTGATTTGTCTTTGAGAAACATAACAGTCATCATTTTGGAATGATCATCAACAAATAGAATGAAGTACTTCTTACCTATGTAACTTCTTGTTCCAATTGGTCCACATAAGTCAGTATGCACCAATTCCAAGACTTCTTTTGTATTGTAGTTCTTTCTCTTGAAGCTTGTTTTTCCCATCTTCGCAATTTGACATTGTTTGCATACTTCTAGTTCAGGTTTCTTCAGAACAGGAATACCTCTTACTCTTATGTTGATCAGGTTGTCAAAGTTCACATGACACAACCTTTTATGACATAACAATATTTCTTCTACTTGTGCAATAAAACAAGAAATTTCATTGAGATCAAGATAAAATAGATTACCTTTTGTTTGTCTTCCAGTTCCAACTAGGTTTCCTCTACCATCCAGGATCTTGGCCTTACCATTCATGAATTCTACCTTGAAACCAATGTTATTCAGTTGTTCCACACTTATTAGATTATGCCTTAGTCCTTAAACCCAATAAGCATTATCACATTTGATTCCTTCTGTAAGAGAAATACAACCTTTACCTTTTACATAGCAGGGTTCATCATTCCCAAAACTAACACTCCCACCATCATAGTGTTCAAGATTTTCAAATCTAGTTTTATCACCAATCATGTGGTGAGAACAACCACTATCAATTATCCAAGTGTCATTCTTCCTAATATGAGAATATAGTGTTGTATTTTCATTGTCTTCACTATCTGACTAATCCTTAATAGCAATGTAAACCATTTCATCTTCATCTTCATCACTATCAGAATCTATAGCAATATAAAAGGATTTCTTACCTTTGTCCTTGTAGATTTTATAGCTTTTTTAGTCTTTCTTTCCTTTATACTTGTTGAAATTTTTCTCACATTTGTCTTCCTTGTTCGGACATTTAGTAGCAATGTGACCGACCTCATCACCTGCAAAGCAAATCAATGGTATTCTTCCTTTGTATTGTCATTTTCCTTTTGTAGCTCTCCTTGCAAATAATGCTTCAATGATTTCAAGATCCTCATCATTAGAATCATCATCACTATCACTTTCAATCTATTTTCCTTTCATCTTTCCAAGGTTTAATTTATCTTTGAATGCTGACTCAAGAATTCTAGGATTAGGAGAATAATTGTCAAAGTTATCCAACTCAAAAGCTGATAATCTTCCAATCAATCCATCGAGAGTTATACTATTACTACATCTCATCGCTTGAATAGCTAAAACTCTAATTGCATATATAGGAAGTAAAGTTCTTAATACCTTGCTAACCACTATGGTGTCTTCAATTACTCCACCGACAGCTCTGATGGCACTGACACTTTTCTTGATTATTTCACTGTATTTTGTAATGTCCTCTCCTTCTTTCATTTTCATCATATCAAATTGACCTATGAGACTTTATGCTTTGGCTCTCTTTTCATTTGTATCTCCTCCATAGATATCATGTAGCTTGTTCCACATATCAAAGGCAGTAGTGTAGTCCTTGACTTCATCAAATTTGGAATAGCTGAGTGTAGAGGCTATATCAATCATCATTATGTTATGATACTTCATTTCCAACATCTGATCCATAGACATAGGTTTCGGTGGCTCCACATACTTGTGATCTAGGAATTTCAAACTAGTATCTCCAATAGTAGATAGATGTAGCCTCATCAGATCTTGCCATGCATCAAAGTTTTCCTTGTTGAGCTTAGGGATCTCCCTTCTGTAAGACATCTCTGATCTTTAGCTTAGGCCTTTAAACCTTCCCTGTAAGAACTTGAAGCTCTAATACCAATTTTTGTAAATGAGTTGAGTAACTAAGAGGGGAGGGGTGAATAAGTTACCACAAAAACAAATCCAATTCCCTTAGATGTCTTAAACAAATCATTCAATGTTTCTTGGTTAAAATAGATATATCACTGTCACTCGGTTAACATAGAAAATATTAAGGTATTAACTTTGATTATTTTAGTAATTAATTTCAGAAACATAAACCATAAAGCAAATGAAATGTACATAGATAACACAAATATTTAAGGTGGAAACCCAATATGGGAAAAAACACCAATAGCAACTTGTCATTGTTTTTCACTCTTCTGAAGTGAGCCCTGTTAGGAGCCAACCCTATTAAAGGTTACAATAACACACTATTAGGTGTGACCTAGTTAGAGGATTTAATCACCCTGTAAGGAGTGGCCTTGTGAAAGGTATTTAAACACTTCAATATAGAAATGTCACCTTGTTAGAGGATTTACAAAATATTGTTAAGTCTACTATGTTAAGAGATTTTATCACTGCTACAATTGTTAGAGAGTAATAATGAATTGACCTGTTTTGATAAGAAACTATCTTTTTTGATCCAGATCTCTATTCTAGATTAAGTACTTGATCCTCACTAATTAGATATTCTATTGCAGTCCTCTGTATTCTGTCTTCAATCATAATCACATCTGATTTCACCTTCACTCTTCATATCACACTTCACATGGAATTTCCACATCATGACTATTATCTCACACAATTCAATCCAAACCTGACCTTACATATATATGTTAAGCCTTGTCAATTCGGCCTTGATATCCTTCCAAATAAATAATAAAACTCATGTTTGTCGGTTGCATATAACTAATTATCCATAAAATATAATCCACTATTAGTCGACTAACACTAACAGTTCACTTGGTCAATACTAAAATCCTTCAATGCCCGACCAACACTGCAATGCCCAAGTGAACTCAGTTAGAACTAAAAAACACTTTGGTCATCATCAATACCCGAGAGAGCTCGGCAGACACTGACTTTGCTTAGATAGGATTAGACATTTGTGTAAACATCACTATACTTGTGTAAGCATCAATGACAATATACAATTGAATAATTATCATCAACATTGTCATCATACCAATCAATTGATGGATGATTCACCATCCCCTGACTATACTAAAATGGATTCCACCATAAAATTGTCCCCTCTAGTGGCTATATCTTCTACAGCAATATCCATGCACCATGCTCTTAACCCTTCAACACTGTCTAACTCAACCATCCACTCTTAATCTCTACAAATAGCCTTCACTCCTACATTATTCATGTTAGAATGATACAATACAAATGGGGATCCATCCCCAAGCAATAATATGTACAAAAAGGGGATAAATCTTACAAATCCATGATTGAAATCAAAACACAAATGGAGGTTTCTACAGGATAGTCAAACCAAAATGATAAAACAAAGTTACAAATTGTTTGAAACTTGATCTAAAACACCTTAGAGACCATTACTCAACCATACCAAAGATCTCAAACCAATACTCTGTCAAATAAGATTCAAAATTGCAAGGAATCAACTTTTTATTGCTCTAGGAAAGTATAGCTTGTACAAAATGAAATATGAATCACACCCTCTCATGCTCTCATGCCTCTCAAGGCTTACATAGACTCAAAATAACTCCCATAACTAATCCAAATAGATTGGTATTCCTAAACATGCAAGATAATCTATTTTTAGGCTTTTCCCTCCATTTGGAATCTAACCGTTACATTTCAAAACTTTAAACACTAAAACTTATTTAATTAACTCCCTATATTCTAGGACTTTGAAATTTGTCCTTGTAAGACCTTAATATACTATTAAGTCCACTAATTCTATTCTAATACCTATCCTTAGCCTTCTAGGCTTACTATGCCAACCTAGGCATTCAACTCCCTATTACATCAATTTGTCATTGTCATACCTTTATACATTTAGGCTATCACTGTCATGCCTTTATACATTTTGGCTTATTACATACAATTACATAAAATTGGCTTCAAGCCATATCACATTAAATATATTGATCTTTAGATCGTTCATTCTTTATGAGCCATCCCTATGACCCTCTTTATGTCTTCATCAGGGTGCCCAGCAGCAGTGACCCTACTCTCCAATGAAGTAGCTCGTGCCTCTAAAGCTGTAAGTCTAGCCCATAGATCAGCTATCTCCTAGGTCACTCTCTCCATCTTTGATGTCTCATCATCCATCCCACCCATGGCCACGTCCATGTCTCCCTCTTGACCCCTATCACCCAATCCCTCCTCCCAGTGCCCCGCACTACCCAAGATTCCTCCGCACTGCTCTCACTCCCTCTAGTACAGCTACCAGTACTACTAATACCAGTGGAAGAGCTAGACCCTACCTCCTCAATCTCCACTTCCTCAGTCTCCATCTTTTCAACTACCCTCTCCTCAACCTTATCTGACAAAACAACACCTGTGCACTTTTGCACTCTCCTAACTAGCTGAGGTGCATCCTCCTCTAACCCCTCCTCCTCCTCAAGCAAAGCACTCAACCCAAATATCTTACCAATCCCATGCCCACCCCTAGTCCTAACTCTCCCACCATAACCACCAGGCCTAGGATCATCTCCATCTCCATCTATCCCACCATCCCTACCACTATCTTGTCCTCCACCCCTACCTCCGTCCCTACCTCCTCTTTGTCTCTATCAATGCCGCTTCATGATGATACCACCAACAGAACAAGACACATCTGTCAAGGAAATAGGCTAAGCCTATAGCCACCATGCATCATATTGAGGGGTAGTACCTTCAAAGAAAAAAAATTCACTATCATAACCATATGGATGATAAATCATAAGCAACTAATTAAAAAGCATCTACAACAAAAAGAGCAAAAATTGAGTATAACAATCAACCAAGGAAAATAAAAACATATACCTTCATCAAAAGTGGTTGATCGCCACATCCAAGGAATAGGAAGCAGACCCATGAACTCAGTCCTAGCTGCATCAAGAGAAATGATAGCACCTCACAGAGTGACATCCCTCAACCAGGGAGAAAAGTAAGCATATGATTCAGATACATCCTATCTCTTGCTAAACTGGCGTAGTACCCTATCGGTATTGTGAAAATCAATCATATGAGTGTGGCCACTAACATGACCAATTAGAAATCTCCTCTATCGAAAGAATGGAAGGTGTACATCCTCTCCATCCCAAATAGGAAAATCCATATAAGGTCTCCAAATAAAGTATGGCATCATGTCTAACTGTTGCCTCCAGTACATCAAGTGCCCCATATGGGATTGAATAATAGTGCCATCATACATGAAGACATATGGTCTCCCCGGAGGAAGATCATGAGCACCTATGAGCCTAGAGATAGCAATATGCTCCCACGCCCAAATCTGCAAGAGAGTGGCAACGCATCCAAGAGACTTACCTCCAAGGTAAGCCACATAGAACATATGGAAGTACATATGTGAAAGAATACATAGACCCTGAGCATATATCGTATGGTCTCTAACCATACCCTGTACAACAGCACCAAAACCAATAGAGAAGCCATGTTGGAAAAAATTAGGACATAGGATCCTACAAATAAAACTACCAAGCAAGGTAGTCAGTCTATATAACCCCATGCAAAACCTAGACCATAGGATATCATTTAGATCAGACATACCAAGTTGATCCTGGGGAAAACCGAACACCTCGGACAAAGTTGCAATACTAAGACCTTGGGAATAATCTATAAGAGCACCCTAGATGGGAATTTTTAGGATGCGATAAACATCCTCTAGTGTAACAGTACACTCCCCAGTCGGCAAAAAAATGTACACATGTCTGAATGTCATCTCTCTATTAGAGCAAAGATCATACCCCTATTGGTCCTGATCTCAAGCATATAAGATATCCATTACAAACCTATATGTCTAAGGACATCCCTCTCATCCTCAGAAATTTGAAAATAGTATACTAACCCGACAGGTCTGGACTCTCGACAATGCATAATAGTCCCAACATACTAAAAAGCATAAAAAATTCATCCATCAGTGTCATGTCTGAAACAAAAAAATTAAACAAGTACATATACATGCATAGACACCACTAACATAGTGATTGCGGTAAACCTAATGTATTTGTGACACTTTTACACCAATTGTGATGCATTCCTCGTAATTGCGGTAATAAACACCATCAATTGTGGAACTCTTATTGATTAAAAAAAGCAATCTGCAATTGCAGCATTTAAACGACAATTACAAAAAAATCATGGTCAATTTCGGTAACTTAGAAAAAATTTCAAAAATCAATTGATTTCAAAAGCATTAAATGTAGAATGACTAAGGTACTCACTAGATGTCCTACACCTGATGGCCGATAGAAAGTACAGACCCAACCATAAATGTGAACGACACTTAGAAGGCTTGACATTGCTCGAAAAGGATGCATAATGTACATAAAACTATAAACAAACTCACCAGAAGATCAGGAGCTCCAAGAGTGCAAAGTGACAAATGAATGGCCCTTCATGATATTTATAAGGGATCCATAAAACCCTAATTTCATAATGACCTCCATTTTAATGTCTCGGCCCACAAAAAAATAAATAATTGATATCAGGAGTATATTGAAGTACTTTCACGAGCAGTCAGATACCCAGATAACCATTTTGTAGTATCAACAAATTAACGTTCATGTCACAAATTTTCACTCAAATTTGTTGAGGGGGCATAAATACACCTACTATTGTCAGGGAAGGCTGGGGAAAGATCAAATCTGAAATTCTTTGACACAACATGATGAATCACATTGTATCAAAGAGGGGCAAATGTAGACACCCTAAAATGGACAGACTTGTGACCTTACATTAAAAACACTAATTTTCATCTATTAATTAATGGTTTTTTAATCATTCTTTTATCGGTGAATGGTTTTTTAATCATTAATTAATCATCTATTTTCTTCTAAATTCATTCCCCAAATCATTTAATCAAATCCCTCAAATTATTTAAATAATTAATTTTATTTAATTAATTTACCTTAATTGATTAATCCTCATTAATTAATTAAATTCAATTTCCTAAAGTTTAAATTATAATATTTAAACTTATTAATTAATTATTCTAATTAAATTAATTTAATTTCATTCAATAATTCAATTCTAAATCCAAAAAGAATTCATTCTCCAATCTTTGGGATCAATCTCAACTATTCAAATCAGTTCCATATTCTATATAATCAACCCTTCATAACTATTTGAAGGATCCAGGATTTTAAGCTTTCATGTGCCATTACTCTATAGGATTCTTGCTAGAGGTATTCGAAGCATTCTTGCAATCAAATTCAATATCATATTCTCGACGCTCCCAAGTCATAGATGCTGTAGATACCAATACTGAGCACCACACACACAAATTTCAGAAGGAGTAGAGAGACACAATAGAATATTTGAGCTTTGTTGGTTTTCATTTGTTTGTATTCCTCCTTGATTGTTTTTCATTTTATTGTTCATAGTTTCATTCTTAGTAGTAATTGATTGATTTCCCATATTGCAAATTGGTGCTACTAACCTCTTGTTAATTCAAGCTTGGAAGAAGATTGGATCTACACACCTAAACATAGTAAAAAAGGGGAAATATTGTGTAGAAAGGAGTTTGCGTAATTCAAACCCTCATTTAGGAATTAACCTTGAATTAAAAATAAATTGGACTTGAATTGAAAATGTATTGATGAATAAAAGAGGCTAGATCTGAGGAATGGAATGCTTATAACTTCATAAAATTTATTCATGTCAAAATTCTCATTAAGATTATTAAAATTTAAATTTAGTTGAGTTTAAGATAGGAAGATAATGGATGCCTTCATAAATTCTTAGATTTGCAAATTACTCCTTGTCTTTAATGCCTTGATGCTTGATCTCTTTCCTTACGACTTGAAAATGTGAGATTGTAGATGAGAGATTTATTTGATGTGTTTCCAAAATGAGGGAAGATACCTTGTTTATATACCTTTCCCAACCATTTTGATATTTTAAAATTGATGAATGCGACCGAAGGTTTAAAATTCCTTCTAAAACAATTTAATCGTTAACCAATATTAATTTGGACTCAAACATTAAGGAGTGGGATGCCCATGATGGTTTTCTCCCTCCAATGTGGCCTCAAATTTGGACCTAAGGTCCTATTTGTAGAGGGGAAGCTAAAATTAGATGTGTAATTTAGGTGGACCAAACATGTTGGGTACAAAAGGTCATGAATGCTAAAATAGGGCCTAGACAAGTGAGAAATTGTATAGGGATGCAATTTATGATGCTACATAACCCACATTACTTGACTAGATAATTACTTTGTTGATTTCTTAGATAAAGGGAGTAGGAAAAGGGCCTAATTACCTCTTTTCCACTCAACCATAATAATGATAATATTACTATACAAGGTTCAACCTATCCAAAAGGTATCTCAATGAGGAGCTCACACTCCACAAAATGTAAGGATAATGAGTCACTCTAGGCAAAGAAATGCTTCCCAGGAAAAAGAGGTGCTATAAAACCCATTGTAGGATACTTTTCATTGTAATAAAGGCCTAAGAATATTTCAAATTCCTAGGGGACCAACTCTTATTAACTAGGTCATCTCAATGAATGGTCAACAATTGGTTTAGCAAATTGAACTAAAAATTGGGCACCCTAGGGGCATTAGTGCCCAAGGAGGACACTAGCATGCCTTCATGAAGTCCTACTAGCATATTGGATTCATATAAGTGAATTGGTGGCATTCCTCTATAGTAGTTTCTTGACCAATGATAAATCTAGAGCTAGGAATTGGTAACCAGAATGCCCAGAATACAGAGGACACACCCAAAAGAGCCTATGATGCCACAAGAATTTAGAAATGACAAAACTCAACTCAAGAGAAAAATTTATCAAATGACTCCCTCTATTACTCAACACCACAAAAACATGAAATAAGATAATGGAAGTGGTTGTAGTGACCTAAACAACACTCCAAACTCCTATCCTTGGCTAAAGAATGCAACAACATAAAAATATGACATTTTATGACAAAAGCAACACTTGACAACAATATACAAGTGGGACCAAATCATCTCAAAAACTTTACAATGTCACTTTAACTTCAACTAGAGCATATGAAGAAGCCACAAAAAATATAGAACACCACCTAGGATGACATAAAGAAACTTACAATTTATTTTAAGCCCAAAATATAAATTCCTACATTCATTTGCCATAACTAAACGAAGCAATTTGAGTAACCCATAAAGTGATCATACTTGACTCTAACATGAATACATGTAAACCAAACCATAACTACTCATGGTTTCCATTCAATTACATATCTTCTCAATGTGAGCTCCAAGGAAAGAAGATTTCATTGTGTTACAATAGGACTCAAAATTCCTTTCAAATATATGATTATATTTCACATTAATAACTAAAAAGAATAAGTAGAATAATGAGAATTGGATCCACCAAGAAAGCTTAGTCCACTATCCATTAAACTTTAATGGTGGTATATGCACCACATAACCACATGGAATCAAAATATCCACTCCCTTTGTAGGAGATAGTCAGAAGGGCCAAAAACACTGACACATGTAAAACACACGAGGGGTGTAAAAACCCATCCAAACATTAAGAATACAAAAGTTAAAAGATATAAAATACACAATATCTAAGCATGGGGGATATCACAACATCAAATAAGGGAAAAAAACATGGAATTTTAAAATAATCAATATAATAACATGATATTTTGTTTTTTATCCAGAAAAAAACCCTCACTATTGATAACCTTATGAAAAGGGAATTTCACTAACTAATCAATGTAGCCTCTATTGTAGGGAGAGTGAATCAGCCACCCATCTCCTTCTTAGTTGTTCCTATTCCTTACATATCTCAGAAGCTTTGTTACAAAGATGGAATATTTTTTGGGGTTTTCCTGATTCTATCCAGGATTTTTCCAGCAATAGACTTGTAGAGGGTAAGCCTAGTGTGTAACATTGATATTCCCCACCTTATTTGGAACATATGAAAAGAGCGTAATAACAGATTTTTTAGGGAAGTGCAAAGATCTCCTTTTCTTCTTGATAATTTTATCTTTAAAAGTATTTAGGAAAATTTTATTATGCATAAAATGATGGTCATAAGTTTTCATTAGTATACAAGGAAACAGTTTTTGGACTATCGGTTACATGATCACCGAGTGACAACATTCAGACAAACACAATGGTCACCAAAATGGTTAAGTGCAGAGGTCACCAAAACAGACAAGCACAGTGAACACTGAAATAAGACCATCACTGACAGATAGTTTACAAAGTAAACAAAGAGCACAGTTTATAGAGTAAACCGATAGACAGTTCATAGACATCATCGAGCATAGACTACAGAGAAGACCGAGCACCAATCTACCAAGAGACAATTTTATTCCCAAGAAAAGTGGATCTAAGATACACGTCAGCTAAAGAACTTCAATCTTAAAAATATCTTTGTGCTTAGCTATAAAACCATTTCTTGAGGATCAAGTAAAGCGTATGTAATAGTTTTAATCAGTCTAGCTAATTGTAAAAATGCAAACTAGGAGATCAAGGTCAAGTTGTAAACCTTTGATCACAGGTTTTTTATGGTAAAGTGTGAAACCTAATAAGGTCAATACATTGTATAAATAGATTTAGAAATCAATCAGACAATGATGATTGTAGTCGCACAAGGACATCTATGGATCAGACAGAGAGTTTCATGCAGAAGGACACAAAAGAAATAATTTAGTTTTGAAGGACAAGATTCAAGGCTACCGAGAAGAATAGAGGTATTATCCATCACTATAGGTGATACATATATATTGTGAACTTAAAGGATCTATATTCAACAATTCAAGATTGCATACCATCAGGTCAACAAGTATTTTTGACTACTCTCTAACAATTGTAGAAAATAGATGAAATCCTTTAAGAAGGTGGACTTAACAATCTTATTGTAAATCTCTTAACCAAGTGTACACTTAATAGTGTTGTTAAAATCTCTTAACTGAGTAGACCTAACCAATCTAAAATGTTACTCCTAACAGGGTAAGATCATCAGAAGTGATCAAACTTGTAGCCTTAGCTGTCACCTTCCATTCTGTAGATAGTGAAGCTTTGTGGGTTTCATCCCCACTGTAGTTTTTACCTTCTAACAAGAGCTTTCTATGTTACCAATTCTTGTGTCCTATGTAACTAAGTTTCATGAATGTTTCTATGAATGTTTACATGCAAATTACATTTATGTCTTGATATTACATTTATAAGGTAGAAAAGAAATATGGTTAGTAATGCAAGAACATATTAATAAAGGTTAATTGATAAAAAGTTTTAAGGGTACTAATTCACCCCTGCCCTCTCAATACACATCATTCCATTATTCCAACAATTGGTATCAGAGCTAAATCTCTTATTTGGAAAAGTCTCAAGATCATACAATGGAAAGGTATAAGCTTGACAAGAATATTGAGAATCAGAAGTTGCATATACAGATCTTCAATTAGAAATACAAAGAATAAAGAATCAAGATGAGAGAGCTACTGGATGAAAGAAAATTTATGGCATCTTGCTACAATGAAACTGACTATCATGAAGAAGAGATACCTGATTTGTTTGAGTCATCATGATCTACATCTAGCAATACATCTAACACATTAGAAGGGAGTATTACAAGTTTGAATGAAATCAATCAACATCTAACTGAACAAGTGAAGGTACTCTAGATTGGTCAAGAGACACATATGGTAAGAATTATTGATGTTATGAATAATGCTAGACAAGCTAAACAAGAAAGAACATTAGCTATTGATGACAGAAGGAAGATCACTGAAAATATACAAGAGAGAGAAACTAAGATACAGAGACTAACTGAACATCGTCATGAGATCACAAATCAAATAGTTCTTATGAGTCATGAGGAAAAATGAGTGAACATAGAAATCAATGGGAAATTAGAAGATATTGGTGAGATAAGAGAAGAAAATGAGAAACTAAAGCATGAAGTAAGGATTCAAAAACAACATAATTATATGATCAAGAAAGCTGAAGAAAGCACAAAAAGAATGGATGATTTTCTGAATGGTCAAAGAAGACTCAACAACAATATTGGGTTAGGTTATACTGAGCATGGAGAATCATCAAACCGAGCTGATCAAAAATATTTCTACACAAATCCAAGAGCAAAGAAGCAGTCATGTAATCACTGTGGAAAACCAGGCCACACATCAAATTTTTGCAGGAGCAAAGCTAAAGGTATTCCTGAATCCACTTCTACATTCATAGGTAAATGTTATAATTATAACAAGCATGGACACAAAGAATATGAATGAATATCTAAGGTGAAAAAACCAAAGAAGAAATCCTACATGGAAAAATATTGTTCCACTTGCAAAATGCAGGAAGAAGAAAAAGCAAGCATGAAAACCAAAAGAACAAGAAAATTCTTATAAACTGAGAAGAGTCAGTAACTCATATGTTTGATATTACAACACATGGGTAAATTACACAGGATGTGGTAGATATGGACACATAGATTCAAAGTGCATGAGGAAATAGATATGAAGGTCAAGGAACTGGACTAACTCTAGAATGACATGCTTACACTGTCATAAGGTCGATCCTCTAAGCAAGGATTGCAGAGACCGAGTGACAGAGTCAATAACTTTTGCTAATGGGAAAACTATTGAAGATATCAGGATAATGAGAAATCAAATGTGGAGGAAAGCTTCAAGAAAAGATGATGTTGAACCAAGCACTACAATTGGTGACACCTCATCTAATGGATCTGGAGATATCACCACCCCCACCTAAGAAAAACAAGTGAGTATGAAACTGCACTATACAAAGCTATATTTTACATCAGTTTCAATATTCATAGAAAATATGCCAAATTAGCATGAATGGAGATGCACTATGGTATTAATTGTTATGAATTTGTGAATCTAGTCTCATCAGTTAATACATACTGAGAATTGTCAGTATATGTATGAAAAATGACCAAGTTGTCAATATAAACTGAGCATCATCAGTAAACATGTAAAATATAATGAAGTCTTCACTATATACTGAGCATTGTCGGTGAACATGTGAAAAGTGTAACTAATTTTTCACTTACCCCAAACATTGCATTCTCACCGAGGATGGAAACTTTGGTATGATACCTGAGCATCTTTGTTTCATCAACTGAGTGGTAGCTAAAGCATTAAATGCACCACTTAGGTTATTTTCTATAAATAGGGCATCAAAGATCTCATTCATTCACCAAGAAAAAAGGAGAAAATAGCAGAGTGAAGCAAAGCGATTGAAAGAAAAATGTTTTTAGATTGATTCACAATAAATTCAAAGGCTACTCTGACACATTTCAACCATCCATAGCGAATATCACATAAGTACCAAGACTTACCGATCTCATAGTTCATTATGAAGAAAGCCCTAATTTCATGAAAAATGGCAACTACCTCGCGAGTCACAAAGATCAAGAACAGAAAGGAAAAGAAGGTCAACCTAATCAACAACACAACCTATGAGGATCCCAACTATAAGTTTTTCACTGAGGTTGCTTCAGATCTCGATGACAAAGGAGAATTCTCAAGCATCCCTCTTAGGGTTTTATTAGTTGAAGATATCTACACATACATCCACTGCAAGATTGCAGAGATCAGGGATCTTGAGGTTGAAGAAGCTTACCAGAAGCTTTGCATAGATGGAAACCTTAAATATGAACACAAACACATTAAGGTAAAAGGGTTAACAAATGCCCTAATGTTCCTGAAAGAGCTCAAGACTGAGTGGATTCAGATAGTACTTAGCTGATTACATGACATAAAAATGTGGTTGGATGAACCAAAACCAAGCACTAAGGATGTGATTCATGTTGTAATAGGTTATCCAGTAACCAACAAGGCTAAATCCCTAAAACATCCTTCTCACCCCAAAATTGAAAAGTTAACAGGTGGAGTATGGGATGGTAGAGGTTTAAAAGTTAATTCAATCACCGACCTAGAGATGAAGTTTGGTGCATGTGTACTTGGATAAAAAATATACCAAGCAAGTAGAATGAATAGTATAGCATGTGGAGCAGTTGACACTTCCTATAAGATTGTGAAGAAGGGACTTCAACTGGACTTATTTGAGTGCCTACTGAAGAAACTAGAGGAGAACATGAGGATAATTAGGTTAGCCAAATCAAATTCATGTAAGTTTGGTTCCCTCCTTATATGCACATTCTTCTACTTTTATAATTTCTTCCCATATGTTGGTAATGTCAATTGGGACACAACCCGACCAATAACTGCACAAATTAGTGAATTCATCAAGTCACTAGGTAATAATTTCACATCTATCATGGATGCATACTTCACAACTTTCAAGGACAGAATGCAGAAGAGAATAAGAATCCTTTCACAACTGGTGGAATAGTACAAATATGACATATGTTTCATAGTGGGCACTGACACCACTCTAATCAAACCAGTTGTACCGAGAACAACATGGTTACCACCACTGGATTATGAGATTAACATTGATCAAGCCACAAATGTTATTGAAGCCCTGCTAAATGAAGTAGTGGATAAATCATTGAGAAGATTTGGAACATATGAGGAATCCAAGTCTAGAATCAAGACAAGCTTAGTAATGAAGAAGATAGACCGAAAGAAGAATAAAATCATAAAAACACTTGAGAAGAAACTATCAGTAAATGATGTAGAATCATAACAAGATGTCATTGAGGGATAGTCACCTTTCAGTGAAGGTGAATAATTAAGTGAATCTGAGTCTACTGAGTTGAATGCACCACCAACCAAGAAATAAAAGGCTACAAATGTAATAGTAGCATCAAGAACAAGGATTAAGACTACCAAAGATGTAGAATCACCACCGATAAAGAAAGGTATAGTAAGGAATTATCAAAAAAGAAAGCCTCAAACTAGGCAATCAGAACTGAGGAAAAGAAGAAGATGTATCAGAGGAAAGGAGGACAAGGAAGATATTGAATAGGATGAGAAGGAACAATGATTCCAAATTGAAAAGCTCAAAGTTCCTAATACAATTGATAAAGTTGTTGAGTCAATCATCAACATAGGGAGAATATCACATCACAAGATAAGACAATGGTTAACATTATCTCCCAATGATCAGAATAAGATAGAAGAAGCCATAATTAAGGAAATGGTTGCATACAAGTATGTACCAATACAATTCAAAAAGAGTATGCCACAAGAGATTAATGATAAGATATCAGCCAGTGGAGTTATGCATTATACACAGAGAAATAACTAAGGGAAAGATCCCTAGTTACACTCATTCCACCCAAGTCAAAAATTGAAGAGATTGATGAAATAATGAAGGAGCATGCAAAGAAAGTTTTAGAAAAGATGAGAGCATAAAAAGTACTAGAAGGAAAATTAGAAGAACTTGACAAAGAAAGCAATGTGATTTGGAATGAAATCTTCAATGCCCCCAAGAAGGTACTGGCTCTTACTGAGAAATATCACAATGAAGAGAAAGAGGCCACATCGAGCCCATAGCATATCTTCATAAATGACACTAAGGATGTCAATCCAGTTGATTTGACAACAGAGGCAAGTAAGGCCATGGATGACATACCTCATATATTAAAATAATTAGGGGAAACACCAAATATCACAATAAAAAATGTAACTCAAATTGATTTTAATGATGATCCCAAGAATGATGAAAATGTAAATGATGTCACTGAGAAAGAAAAGGAAAAAGATACAAAGAATGTTGCATAAGTAAATGTACCAGGTCACATTCCTTTATTGATACAAGCTATCAATATCATCACTAAAGAGAAAGAAAAGAAACCTAAGCCTGATGCAAACATACCAGAGGAAAAAGGTGATGACCATGGGGAGAAAAAGGATACAAATGAAGAGTAGAAAGATGCAAGTGGAGAGGAGAAACCAAGTGATGCCATGAACAAGAACACCAAAGAAGAAAAAGCTCCAGATAAAGAAAAGGTTGATGTAGAGACATCTACTACTGACCAACAGGTTAATACCAAGCAACATACAAAAGGCACCACACCTCCCACACATTCACCAAAATCAACAAAGAAAGAAAAGACACTTGCTATGGTACTACATTCCCCTACTTCCAGTACCTGTTTCAAAGAAGAAGAAGAAAACAAAACACTGGTCACACTTGAAGAAATCATTTATATACCTGACTATGATCCAAGGACACTGGATCCCGAGTCCCTGGTCAAGTATGGAGAACTTTGCAAAAGAAAGGAAATTTAGGACAAGCTCAAGAAGGAGCACAAGAATTCCTAGGTCCTAAATAATACAAAGGAAATATTATTGTAGATTGTACGTGACACTCAAATTGGTCAAAGTGCACCTATACTTGACCAATAAGAAGTTCTCACCGATGCCATTACATCACAGAATGTGGAAGCTGACAAGGTGTTTGAAGAACGTACAGAAGAAAAGTGTCAATACAAGCTTACAGAGAAGATCATCCAAGAAGTGGCAGAGAACAAGGTAAATATTTCTGAGCTAGTTACTAGATTAGTACCAATACTATCAAAAGTAGTCAAATTAGTTCAAAATTTGTGCACATTAGAGCATTTCACTACCAAGCATAGTGAAAAGATAACTACAATAGATGAATATCTTAAGGCTATTACAAAAAGTCTCACAACCAAGGAAAATGCATTCCAATTGCATTATAAGAAGATTGTAGAATCCAAAAGGTTGAGACTTGAGTTACAAAAGGATGAAATAAAAATTAGAGATGAGGTAACTGAACTTCAGGCTATGTTACTACCGAATCTCACATTGATGTTGAAACACATGACTTCAGCAAAAGCATTAATTGCCACCCTAAAAATGTTAGTAACTAAGATTATATATGACATGCACGCCAGAATCACTTTGGCACACATGACCCTTGAGAACCTCAAAGAGAAATGGGAAAAGTAGATGGCAGATATTCAAAAATCCCATGCACACATATTTGACAAGCTGTAAGTATTACACCTTTGTCATTATTTTCAAAAAAAGGAGGAAATATATGCAAGGGGAAAATATATGTATAACTTGTCAAAGGGGAAAACATGTCAAAATACAAAGAGGGAAATACACAAAGGAGAATACATGTACATACACTATACCGAGGCATGCACATAGGGGGATTCATTGACAAAGTAAACACTTGGTGTATATACTGAACATATTAGTTAAATTTCACATATATGTTTTTGATACTAATGTCAAAGGGGGAGATTGATGATCATAATTTATCATTAGTATACAAGGAAATATTTTTTGGGCTTTTGGTTACATGATCACCGAGTGATAGCATTCAGATAAACACAATGGTCACCAAAATAGTTAAGTGCAGAGGTCACTGAAACAGACAAGCATAGTGAACATAGAAATTAGACCATCACCGATAGACAATTTACAGAGTAAACCAAGAGCATATTTTATAGAGTAAACCAAAAAAAAATTCATATACATCACTGAGCATAGACTACAGAGCAGACTGAGCACCAGTCTACCAAGAGACAGTTTTATTCCTGAGAAAAGTGGATCTGAGATAAACGTCAACTAAAGAACTTTTGTCTTAAAAATATCTTTGTTCTTAGCTATAAAACTATTTCTTGAGGATCAAGTAAAGCATATGTAATAGTTTTAATCAGTCTAACTAATTGTAAAAATGCAAACTAGGAGATCAAGTTCATGTTATAAACCTTTGCTCATAGAGTTTTTGTTGTAAAGCATGAAACCTAATTAGGTCAATACATTGTATAAATAGATGTAGAAATCAATCAGAAAATGATGATTGTAGCCACACAAGGACATATATGGATCAAACAAATATTTTCATGTAGAAGGACACAAAAGAAATAATTTAGTTATGAAGAAAAAGATTCAAGGCTACCACGCAGAACAAAGGTATTATCCATCACTATAGGTGATACATATATCTTGTGAACTTAAAGGGTCTGTATTCAGAAATTCAAGATTGCATACCATTAGATCAACAAGTATTTTTGACTACTCTCTAACAATTGTAGCAAATAGAAGAAATCCTTTAAGAAGGTGGACTTAACAGTCTTATTGTAAATCTCTTAACCGAGTGCACACTTAACATTTTTATTAAAATCTTTTAACTGAGTAGACCTAACCAGTGTAAAATGTTACTCCTAACATGGTAAGATCATTAGAAGTGATCACACTTGTAGCCTTAACCAGAACCTTCCATTCAGCAGATAGTGAAGCTTTGTCGGTTTCATCCCCACTGTGGTTTTTACCTTCTAACAGGGGTTTTCTGTGTTACCAATTCTTGTGTCATGTGTAACTAAGTTTCATGAATGTTTCTATGAATTTTTACATGCAAATTACATTTATGTTTTGATATTACATGCATAAGGTAGAATAGAAATATGGTCGGTAATGCAAGAATAGATTACTAAAGGATAATTTATAAAAAAATTTAAGGGTATTGATTCACCCCTCCCCTCTCAGTACACACCATTCCATTATTCCAACATAATAACTTTCCTAAGAGCTTGGGGATGGAAGTTGATTTTTGGAATGTTAGCTTGAAAGTTGACAAGAAAAATAATAGGGAAAATTGCTACTGGTTAGCGCCCCCCCCCCAAGGGTTGGGTTAAAAATAACTTTGACGATGCTGCCAAAGGTAACCAGGGTAAAGCTGGTTGTGGAGGCTTCATAAGGGATTGCAAAGGTAACTTCATTGTGGCCATTGTTGTTCCCATTGGATCCCAATATAATCCTATTCATGAGGCTCTTTGGGCCTTTTACTCTCTATCCCTAGCCAAACATATAAACTATCTTAATATTTGGTTGGAAGGTGACTCGCTAAATATTATAAACTGCCTTAAAAAAAATCCAAAGTTTCATGGCCTATAGAAAATGTGATTAATAAAGCTAAAGGTATTATGTGGTCCTTTAATCATTCCTATATTTTACATGCCTTATGTGAGTCAAATAAATTTTTTGATGTGTTCGCTAATAAAGGGGTTTCTCTTTAATCTCTTATGACTTGGTAAAATATAACGAACCTTAACGTGGAGGATATTAGTCTTATTAATTTTAACAAGACTCATAGTAAAGAGGGAAGATTTTATAATAATGATAGAAATATTGCAGAGGGATAAACATGTCATTACTTATGGTGGTTGTTGCAGAGAGGTGATGCATCATAATTGCTACTTTTCTCCGCACGCTTTCTGGGTGATTTGCTTCTTCTTTCTAAAAAAATCTGGGTTTTGGCTTTCTTGTATTATTAGATGAACATTATTCCTATGAAAGTGACTACGATGGGTGGAAAATTTAACATAGAAGATCATGTGAACTACTTGAAGTGGAAGGAGGACCCTGATATTTGGAGAAAGCTTAGAAAAGGGTAGCTTTTGCCCTATCTAGATAAATTGCATAGGTACGACAAAGGCATTACCCAAAATTTCATTGTTGGTTGGAGGAATGACTCTATGACTATTGATGGAAGATACATTGATCTCAATGTGGAGCTTATTGCAGAGGTAATTAGTTTACCCTTATCTGGCATTAACTTTTATAGAAATAGGATGGTGTCAAAAATGGCGGTTAATAAATTGCCTAAGTCTGTGGCTGAGAAAAGTGGAATTGTTAAAAAGAAAGGTTTCTATGTTTTGAATACTATTGAAGTGCAACTTAACTTCTATGATGGAGATCGATGTAATATTGGCTTGCACTATTTTATTTCTGTACTTGCCTTCAATCAATATATTTTGGATTATATGTATATGAGTGAGAGGACATATCGATGGATAGACATGTCTCCACATATGTGGAGACATGTCTCTCCACCAATACATCTCTTCATTAAACATTGCAAACATTACACATAATCG